>OX336367.1:49382333-49963648 GCA_946902895.1 Fragum fragum | reverse complement strand
CATAATTGGTGACTTTAATATCAATTACGTTCCAAGTAAGAAAGACTTTATGCATAAATCGTGGTCGAATTTTGCTTTAAAGTACGGACTTTCTCAAATGATCGATAAACCAACTCGAATATCTAAAACGTCTTCTTCAATTATTGATCATATCTATACAAATCGAAATGACAGGTTGGCTGAAGTTTTTGTTTCGCATCTTTCACTGAGCGATCATTTTCCAATTTGCATGACACGAAAAATGAAAATTAAACCCTTTAAAGGAAATAGCCATTCGCTTATGACATATAGAAATTTTAAGAACTTCAAAACACCAGAATTTCAAAAAGATTTAAGTGCCTCACAGATACATTTAATTGAAACTGAGCATGACCCAGAATTGGCTCTTTCGTTGTTTTATAATATTATTCACAAAGTTTTATCCGTCCATGCTCCAATAAAATGTAAACGTATTAAAAGTAAGCATCTTCCCGAATGGATAGATACCGAAGTGAAAAAAGCTATGTACGATCGAGATCGTTTTCATAAATTAAAGGATTGGGTTAACTATAAAACTATGAGAAATAAAGTAGTACACCTTATTCGCAAAAACAAGAAAGGTTTCTACAATAACGCAGTTAATAAAGGCACCAGTAGTAGGGATCTTTGGAAAAACCTTAGAAAAGTACAAAACAATGACAACTTGGACAACGTTTCATCCCCATTACCTTCGGAAATGATATTCAACGGAGAGCATATCCGCGGAATACATCAAATCCTCAGTAATTTTAATGATCATTTTATCAACATAGCAAACATCGTAAAAAAGTCATATTTCAACGAAAATACATTTTCTTACATGCACACACATTTAAACAATGTATTGAAAGACAATTTTTTTGACATAGATTACATTACACCCTCAGAGGTTTGTCAAATGATACATAAACTTGACATAAAAAAAGCTGCTGGTATTGACGGAATAAGCGCCAAAGTTCTGAAATCGTGTGGTGATCACATAGTTTTACCATTAACTTCTATCATTAACAACAGTATTGCCAAAGGTATATTTCCAAATGCATTAAAAGAAGCATATGTTCTACCTCTACACAAGGGGTCTGAAAAAGAAGATCCAAATAACTACCGCCCAATATCAATATTCCCAACTATTTCAAAAATTTTTGAACGTCATATATATAAGCAACTATTTTCATTCCTAGATAAAAACAACATATTATCGAAAAATCAATCAGGTTTTAGAGAAAAACATTCTTGTCAAACAGCCCTAATTCGGCTAATCGATGAATGGTCAAAAGAAATTGATTCCGGGAAGATTGTCGGTTCGGTTTTCGTCGACTTAAAAAAGGCATTTGATTTGGTAGATCATAAAATTTTATTATATAAGCTCAGGTTACACAATTTCTCAGAAAAAGCCTTAGCTTTATTTGAATCTTATTTATCTAATAGGAAACAGTACATGAGATATATTGATATTTATTCTTCTCCGCAAATAATATCTAGTGGTGTCCCGCAAGGCTCTATTTTAGGGCCTCTTCTGTTTTTAATCTACATAAATGACATGAGTTTGCATGTTAAAGCGTCCAGGTTAGACCTGTATGCGGATGATTCGACACTTTATACATCTGGCATCAACAATGACGAAATACAAGCCAACTTACAAAATAGCTTAAATTCAATACTCACATGGTGTTCTAATAACAATATGCTTGTAAATGCGAATAAAACAAAGTGTATGCTTATTGGACCTAAACATAGAATAAAGAGGTTAAAATTAGATTTAAAGATAAATGACGTTGGTATTGAAATTGTTGAGTCCCATAAAATTTTGGGTGTTCACGTTGACAAACACCTGTCATGGAATGTGCATATTGACAAAATTAGTTCTATAATGAATAGTAAAATCTCTCTTCTAAAAAGAATTTCGGCTTATCTGTCGTTTGAAATGAAACAATTGTTTTACAATTCTTACATATTACCTATTTTTGATTTTTGCTGTACAGTTTGGTGGAAAAGTGCTAAATGTAGGATCTCTAAATTGTTTGTGCTCCAGAAAAGAGCAGCCCGTGTTATACTAAGCCTTTCAGCAAGAACAAGTTCGATTGATCTTTTTTCTACACTTAATTGGTTAACTTTCGATAACCGATGTAATTATCACACAGGTCTTTTGATATATAAATGTAGAAATAACCTTTTGCCAGGGTATATGGCAGACGTCATTTCTTTTAGTAATAACACTTACTACAATTTACGATCAATTACTCATCATGACATAACTAACTCAAAGTTTAATACATTGTACAAGAAAAACTCATTTTCGTACTACAGCATGAGTGTGTGGAACGAAATTCCTTTTTCAGTTAGAGATGCTAAATCTTTATCCAGTTTTAAAAAACAGTTTAAACAATATTTGCTATTGAAACAATTCTGAAGTCTCACCAGAAGACACCTAAGTAATTAACCTAAAGGCGTATCTGTCCGTAGATTTACTATCCTTTTGAGCATTTCCCTCCATGTTTTTGTTTGTTGTTGTTAATCAAACTCTATACGCATGTTTTTATCATTTCATCATTTACAGTAATCATTTTCATAATAGCGAAGGCAACATTGTAAAAAAGACTATTCAGGTATTCTAATTTGAAAATGTCTTAATGTTCTACCTTCATGAAATAAAGCTGTTATTATTATTATTATTATTATTATTATCTCGTTTTAAATTACGTCAATATAAGAACTTGAACGGCCCTAGTGGACTAATAACGCATTACTATGAAGTTGGACGCACTGCTCATCCTATTGTAGACGCACATTTGATCATCTCTCGAGTGAAAACCTATGCATCATCTATTTAAAAGGAGCGTTAGCTACACCCACCTTAAAGCCGCCGTCATAGCGCAGTCGGTAGCGCGTGAGACTCCTAATAATAATAATAATAAAATCTTTATTTAAAGAAGGTAGCACATTAAGCTATCATCATATGAAGTAATACAATGAAAAACTTATTTACAATGTGGCCCACTGCAACAAATAAGTTATGATGAGCAATCATAACCTCACAGTTAATAATTCTAATTGAAAAAAAAAATGGTGATGAATAAATAGCCTAACCAGTAAAACCCACACAATTGTGAATTAATGATAAATGCTATTCTGGAATAGTGATGATAATGATGAGAAATGATTATGTTAGTTAACAAAAAGGCAATCTCATTTGACATACACACTCCTGAGTGAAGTAATTGTAACTATAACCCGTTACTAGACACCAAATGTTTTTTTTCAGGGAGCATTTAAAGTAAGATAAATTTGTAATTGTTCGAAGGTTTGTTGGTATGGCATTCCAACATTTCATACCGGTGTAAGAAAAGATTTTCTTCAAAAATTCAGTTCTAGGAACACATTTGTAAGATAACTGGTTACCAGACCCTGATCTTCAATCATGAGATGTCATTGATTCGATCCCCGGCTGCGGCACATATCCTGCCCAATATTTGTCTCTCACCAATGGGTTGATGATCGTAAACCTAAGTGGGATAGCAGCTGGAGGCTAGGAAAGGATGTAGTGGTAGTACTGGAATGAGAAATACCAGGAATCCAGTGTTAGGTGCTCCAGCCGCCGCGATATGACTGAAATACTGTTAAAAGTGGCGTTAAACCCTATTCAATCAATCAATCAATCAATCAATCAACACCCACCTGAAAGTGAAATCAGAAATGCGCATCTACATAGCACTCCAACAACGGGGCAGTTTGTTAAGTACGTAGCAGCATTAGTATCGGGTCGGAAATACTATACATGTTTTTAGATAAATGTCTTACATGAGAAAGAATTCGAGTTCCATGAATAGACTGATTGATGGACTAGTCGATTGTTGATCGACAGCAATTGAAGAGAACGTTTTGGCAGTCCGACCATCACATTCTAGGCAACAGATAGGCTAATTTGAACCTAATGGCAGCCCACATATCATGGAAAGAAAGCAGGTTGTCTGCCTTTTAATTTTGAAAAAAAAAAAAAACAAAAAAACCCAGCAATAACATCAGATAGATTGAACATATTTGCAGCCCAACTTTCATTTAAAAAGAAAGAAGATGATATGAATCTATAAGCAGCCCACCAATCACTTAATAGACATCAGACGTTATTAAGCTTTCGTAAGTTTATCCATTAATTTATAGACACTAGGTGATATGAGCTATCCACAGCCCACCTATAATTTTATAGACAGAAAATAACATATTGGCATGTCACCTATTATTTGAAAGACAGCAGATGATGGGAATCTATTGGTAGCCTACTTATGCATGCCTTGAAATCTACTTTTAACCCTTGTCATGCTGTATAAATTACCTCACTGAATTGCCGTAAAATCATAGCGCTGAAAGCACTGATAGAACTTGTTGTTCAAAAATCAATATTTCTTTTAGAAATCAATTTCATAAACGATTCTGGCAGGAATTTTAAAAGCAGGAGATGTAGACTAAGATCAGACTGCACTTATGTGCAGGCTGATCTTGGTCTTCATCTCCTGCCAAAACCGGAATATTCCAGGCTCAGCATGACAAGGGTTAAGTAAAATTCAATTAATCTTGTATCTAACCCATTTCCACACAAGCTTGCTTTAATACAGCCCACAAGAAATATGTATGGAAAACATAATTGAAAATTGAGAAATCGCTTGTAGAAAGCAATTAATTTTCCCCACGAAAGAAAAAAGTAAATAAAGAAAAACATTCTATGCTTTTGAATAAGCCTATAATTTTGTTGCATGGTAATGAATTATTACATTTAGTTCTCCTCAAGTCGAGTCAGCCGCCGCCATAGCGCAGTCGGTAGCGTGTCAGATTCCTAATCTCCAATCATAGGATGTCATGGGTTCGATCCCCTGCGGGTGCACATATTCTTTCCGACATGTCCAGCTAGGAAAGGATATAGTGGTAGTATTGGTATGAGAAATACCAGGAATCCATTGTTAGGTGCTCTAGCCGCCGCGATATGATTGATATACTGTTAAAATTGGCGTTAAACCTCATCCAATCAATAAATCAAGTCGAGTCTTCAGAGTGAAAAATGCCGCAGTGTCGATTGAGAAAGTTCAAAATTTGCCGTATGAAACAGAGACGATATGCCATGTTTTAATGATCCCGTGTTATTGCTTTTTGTCCCCCATTAGTCTGAGTGTAATCAGTGGAATTGAATTAGAAAGGAAACATCGACAACAAAAAAAGCTTTGAACAGAATTCGCAGAATGCTTCGATCAAAACAAACGACTCATTGCAGTGAGAAAGCACTTAACCTTTTTCTGCTCAATCTCTGGTTTTATGTCCCTGTGAATTTATAATTGTAAAATCATTATAGAAAAAGAAGAAATTGCTTATAAATATCAACTTCTTAATGGTTATTTTTCAAATTAAATCCATTTTAAATTTTCGTCTGCAAATCTTTGAGTTTGGACAGATCTAAAATTTTATAAAACAAGAAATTTAACGCGAAATCATGATATTTGCATAGTATTATAGGCCTTTGGATATGATATACCGTATCTTTTTAACCCATTACCAATTACCAACACTTTAATTATAGTTCCCTTCACCAACTTAACGGACTAACGCGTTTTGATTGCCAGAAAAAATGTTCATATTTCTTTTTGAACGCAGCTACTTTGCATGCTTGCACACAAAGTAGATCTATAGAATTTAATTCAATACTTTATTTTCTTGTCATTAAATTGTAAGAAACGAAGAGAATATTTTTTGCTTTCATTGAGGAATGAACTTAAAAACAAAGGCGATTATCTTAATCTCTTGTAGGCCCTATCATTTCCGCGTTCAGAAGAGATATGTTTTGAAACCATCGTAAGAAGGGTTACCATCGTATTCTAATTGGAGGCTCTAGCTTGATCTCTTACCAGACGATAAAATTTTAGACTCGTCCAAATTAAAGAAGTTGCTGACGACAATATTTAGTTTAGTAAATCTTATTTTTTATCTTTGAGTTTGAAAATATTGTGGTTGATAAAGAAATTGCTTGTAACAAGCAATTTCTTCATTTTTCACAATATTTTTCCAAGTCTTTTTTCCAGGGGGAGTTAAGGAGCGTTTTTGTGTTGGAATGGGTTAAACATTGCTACGAGTAAATTCAATCATCAGGGCATTGAGGTACATAAGTGAACAAACGGGCGGGCATAAACCGAAAAGCTTGCATCTCTGAAACGCTGCTTCGAAGACTCCGTTTAAACACATATTTGGCGTCGTGTTTTTGTGTCATAATCTACGACAGTTCCATTTCCCACAAGAACATCCATCGAGCTCAATGTAGCAAATCTACAGTTAATCCTGTACTAAACGACTTCGCATGGGACGTCAAAAAGGGGTCGCTTACGGGAATGGCCGCTCAAAACAGATTTTTGTGAAATATATGAAGGATTAATATGACTGCATACGGTACTGAATTCTCGGCAAATCATACTTTAAACTCTTAGAATCGTCTCATTGCTCACCGAGAAGATTATTGCGAGTTCTAACAACATCTGGTTTAATTAACAAATACGACCACATCTTTATGAGAGCTTTTGATCTTGAAGAAGAAGATTAGGATTGCGGTCGATTAATGGAAGAGGTCACTAAAAAGACGTGGTCGCTGGAGCAAGATCGATTATACATGTATGTACACATTAAATAGATCGCCATGTTCCATCGACATGTCCTCTGAGATTTCTTTGTTTTCTACTTATTGTGATAGCGATGTATCACGAATTCGTCTTTATTGAAAATGACAGAACAAAACTTCGTATAGCTACTGATTTGAACCAACTGGGACCCTCGAAACATCATAAAAACACAATAAAAAGGAACCCCGCATTGATTTTGAGACCATGCTATTTGTCTGTCGAAGATAACAAATGCAATTATAAAGCCTGCTCCATAGCCCTTGTCTTTGTCACCCGTCAAAAGAAATGGGACCTTCTTGGTGTTCCTAAAGTATCGACTTTGGCCAGACTGAGCGCACCATGCAGGCTAAATCATAGTTAAAGGTTCCAACATTCACGTCGAGAATCATCCTTCTACCTTACTATACACTCATTTTTGAAATTTTATCCCTCATTGAACAATTGCGGCTGTCTATCGAAGAACCAATCGACCAATCAGATAATAGATTTAGAGCGGAAGTGAACTATGAATACCACCATTGGCCAACATTTATTGGAAATATTTCAGTTGGTTGGTGACTTAAATATGTAACCACAGCTCATCCTTTCCTCTACAATCCCTGGTTTCGTGTGATTTTATATTCAAGAAAATATTGTAGAAAAAGAAGAAATTGCTTGTAACAAGCAATTTCTTCTTTTTCCACAATATTAAAATTAATTTCTTCATCTATTAAATGAGAAAATATTTATATATGACAGTCCGGTGGAATTTTCATAATATCCCGGCTTGTTTTCATTCAGCTTAATTTTACCTTTTGTTGAAATATTTTGCTAAAGCATCGACGAGACAGAAATATCGTAAACGTACATTTTACTGACATCGACTGATCTTCAAAGTCTAATGGCCAGTTGGTCGAAAGGCGACCCAATCGTCATGACTTCATTTCATTCAGAGTGTAGTTACGGTGTTTAGGTCTTAAACTGTCGAAATGCACTTAGTGGCAGAGACACTATATTATATGATAACGGTGACATTTTAGTAGAAAAAATGGCGGCTTTTAACGTCTGGAACTTTATTGTAGCACTCCTTCTAATGGGTAATGTAGATTTTATTGCAAAATTTAATACTTTTCCAGCACAGCTTCAAAAGAAAAAAGATAGAGGCAGTATTGAATATGACATTTGAACAGAAATGCTGCACTTTAAGTTTCCAATTTACGGTTATTCATTCGCTACTTGGATCTTTATAATGCGCTGAGATTTGCCAAAGACAATTTAAGAGATGAAGAGAATATTATTTTGTTTTGCCAATCAGAACGCTTGTTTTTGATAGACAAAACTTAAGTTAATTGGTATAAATTCTTAATCAGATTATAATGGACTCACCCATCTTAAGGCAATACAGCTATGCTATATTTTGATGTTCTAATAGTATCGTCCATTGAGCTCCTTGTGGGACATAGTTAAACGTGTTTTTCTTGAATAAATTAGTAATTTTGTACATGCTAGTTTTACAATCCATGTTAAAACATGCTAGGTTTGTAAAATATAGTATGTTCTGAGCTATGGAATTATAACATGCAATTTCTTCATTCTCCACCATGTTTTCATTTTCATACGAATTTTTGTCGGGTTATGTCAAAACGCGTGATTATGTCGGAATGAGTTAAAAGTACAAACTTTATCTTCGACACAAGTCCGTATCTTTTGATTTAAGAGTATTATTACGTTGTGACGCCCTTAATACGTTTTGGGCGTGTTAGAGAGAGAGAGAGAGAGAGAGAGAGAGAGAGAGAGAGAGAGAGAGAGACAGAGAGAGAGAGAGACAGAGACAGAGAGAGAGAGAGAGAGAGAGAGAGAGAGAGAGACAGAGAGAGAGAGAGAGACAGAGAGAGAGAGAGACAGAGAGAGAGAGACAGAGAGAGAGAGACAGAGACAGAGAGAGACAGAGAGAGACAGAGAGAGGGAGAGAGAGAGAGAGAGAGAGAGAGAGAGAAAGAAAGAAAGAAAGAAAGAGAGAAAGAGAGAAAGAGAGGGAGAGAGAGAGAGAGAGAGAGAGAGAGAGAGAGAGAAAGGAAAGAAAAAAAAGAAATTTTAAAACGACAGACAAAATTGTATTCACAACATTTTTGGGGAGCATTTTATCGCTCAATTTACAATCTAGAGAACGCAAATTTGACCCAATCGTTTTCAAAGAAACTTTGTAAGTTTAAACGATAAATCCTATTGAAAATGGTTGGAAGAGGTGTCCTTGGTGCTAATTTCAAATATTTACATTATTGAGGTTTCATTTTAACTATTTTTCCTTCTCAAAAATAGCCTATCCGCCATGCTTGAGTCTTATTAATCTGCTCAATATTGGAATGTAGAATATTAAAGACGGGTCGTGATGTAAATCAAGGAATCAACCAACAAATCAAACCATTAATTCAAACCGGACGTGAACTTTGAACTCGGATATTGGCCGACTTTTCTGTGAATTACAAATGTATTTTGTTTGTTATGCGACCAAAATTTCCTAACTACAGCTTATTCAATCTGTAGTTACGCTATTTTGGTCGCAAACACCCATTAGAATTACACGTAGTTCTTTTACTCTAAAACCTTGGTTTGATACGCAGAAGTTATTGGGCTAGAATCTGTGTCCATATTGTACATGGTGCTTTATTGGTAACAAACGCGTTGTCCACACACGTGGCCAAACAATTCACTAACTACAGAGATCAAAATATGAATCAATTGACAAATCGTGGCTTTCAATCAAGGAATCAAGCGACCAATAAAATCATATATTCAGCCCGGACCTGAGTTTTCAACTCCAATATTGTCCGCCATTTTGCCTTACTTGTTGGTTTTGTGACTTAAACGTCGTAACTGCAGCTTATTCAAGCTGTGGTTACGACGTTTGAGTCGCCAACAAACTAGTGTACATTTTTGTTACATGTTGTTGGTCATAAATTCGTCAACGCCGTTAAAAATCGAAGCGGGACTTCCTGTCGGAGTCGATTGACGTAGCCAACGAAGTAAGTGGGCGGGACCAGCGATTGGTCAATTAACAAATCAAGCAGGAGTTTAACCCAACTGATACAAATATATATTAATGACCTTATAAGATATTTAGCCCTATAATAATCTATGAACTTATACAAATACAAAAGATATTGAGCTTACAATAAAAAATTAAACGAAACCCCCTTTTCCCGTGACACACATAAAAAGCAAAAAGTCAGAAGAAGCAAAACGTAATATGCCAGTTAAAATGTGGTAAAATGTTCATGTACATCGAACACAAAAATAAAGTTTGATTTGCTTTCACAAGAAAAACTTTCTTCATGCTTTCTACGAAACACCCATTAGAATGCAATTGGTCACGTGATGTGGCATGGTCCAACCAGAAATATTGCCTAACGTATATTTGAATCAAACTTCTAAGAGGTTGATTTTGATAATTAATTCTAATTTTAGCATCTATATTACTTTCACCGATTTAGCTAGTAATAATCCTTTCCTCTTTTAGAAAATTTTAAACTGGCCAAAATTCAAAGGTTTTGCAGACGGCAGCTAAAGTTTGTTATATTTGAATAATAATCATGCGATAGGGTAGGAAATACTGTGGAAAAGGGAGATATTGCTTGTAACAAACAATTTCTTCTTTTTACACAATAATTTCTCAAGTATAAAAAAGCAGAAAATAAAACATTGACTGAACAGGAAAAGGTTTTAAAAGGACCAATTAGGTAGGTTTCTTGCAGGATTATCACCCTTCAGTAAACCATATTTAACCCTTTCTTGGTTAATCCCTAGTTTTTACGTCCCTGTGATTTTGTAATTGAGAAAAAATGTGGAAAAAGAAGAAATTGCTTGTAACAAGCAATTTCTTCTTTTTCCACAATATTTTCTAACCTACTAAATGTTAAATTTTTCAAAAATAATCAACTGTAAATGTTCGTCTGCGAAACCTTTGAATTTTGACAGGTAAAAAATTTTGCAAATCAGGACAGGGTTAAATGGCGTCAGGTAACTAATTAAGTCACGGCTTTGTAGTATGGTTCTAAATAGAGAATAGTTTGAAATCTAGTTTACAAAAATACCCATAGTTCAAGTTATAGTCTCGATTGGTGAAGAAAAGTAGTTCACTGATAAACGAGCAATGATAATACTACTAATAATGCATGAACCTGATAACCTTTCTACAAATATAAAATGGATATGAAATGCACCCTTAAACGTGTATGTATGAATTTCAGACGTTAATGTGAATATTTATTATTCTCCATGCTATAAGAGGTCACCTGTTAAGTGCGATAAAGAATCGACAATACTCAGATCGCGCAGGCCAAATACCAGGCCCAAAATAACGATTGTATCTAATCAATATTTCGAATACTATACTTTATTGAAATACCAACTGTTAGTTAACATTTGCTGAGCCCAATGCCTTAAAAAGACAGAAACCATTTTTTGTATCAGTGTGGCATAAAAAACCCAAAGGTTGATCGCATTTTTGTCAGAATCCATGTTTTCATCGAAGTCAAAACGAAAAACCAAATTACACAAGTGTGATTAGTTTTTTCGTTTCATATCTCAATTTTTGATAAGTTCTCTTCATTTCTTTTAATCTGATATTTAAAAGAAATGATAATAAAAAAACATGTACACAAACAAACAAGAAAATCATTAACCAGTGTTGGACAGTTCGCACTACTTTGTTCGCACGTATAGTTCATAGACTGGTGAATCATTCCCAACCTGCTGTAGACCGGTGAACCTGGCCCATCCACGTTGCTCTCCGATATTGTATCGTCAGATTAGGACAGTTCGCCAGTCGAAACCCGTTGCTGTCCGATATTATTACGTCAGTATAGGCCAGGCTCGACATTTAATTCAGTTCATTTTTCATTGAGGTATAAAACGAATTTTGACTAAACAGATTAGATACATAGGAATTTTTATACACGAAATAAAAATAAAATGATTAATCAATTGAAATAAATATTTGTTTTTTTTTGAAATCCACGACCGATCCGTTTTGCGTAATGGATGACTTTTTTTCCCTAGCATAGTCTACCTTTTGTTTAAAATCTGTATGTGGGGTCTTATGTATGTAACCCTCAACCCATGATTCCCACACAAAAAACATTTAGATTTGTCTATATTTAATTAAGTTGCAGACGATAACTTTTATTGATGAAATCACAAGATTCTTGAGCTTTTAGGGTAGAAAACATTGTTGACAAGGAAGAAATTGTTTGTTGCAAGCAATTTCTTCATTTTCCACAATGTCTTTAAAAGCTCTTTCTATATGGGGCTTAAATTGTAAATCGTTCGGGAATGGGTTAACTTTATTGCACAATTTTAGACCTGACAATATCTAAAAGTTATACAAATGAAAAATTTAAAGTGGTTTTAATTTGAAATACAACCATTTAGTAGGGTAACAATTACTGTAAAAAAAATATGAAATTGCTTTTTACATGCAATTTCTTCTTTTTTACAATATTTTCTCGATTTCAAAATCAGAGGGACGTTAAAGTCATAGATTAAGCAGGAAACGGTTAAATGAATATGACAAATTTGAATGACGATTCTAAATTCTAGAATCAACTACTCATAAAATCGAAGTATCGACATAGACACCGCAGTCGGCGCAGTATCAAGAGAGTAGACACTTCTTGCACATCTCAGAAGGTTCCCTTTTGCCTGATGGATCCTTATTTATCACAACATTCCCCAAAAATAATTCCCTAGAAACGTCCAAGCGTTGAATTTTGTGTCAACGGGTTAAAACATGCAAACACGCATTTCGCACTAGTGAAAGTTATCTTTTTGTATACAAGCATAAAAATAAAATGCAAAAAAGCGCTTATTTATATCACGATTGCCCATCCTTTGTCAAGATTATCGAAGCTCTGTCGAGCACTGAAAACAACAACAACAACAACAAACAAAATTTCATTAAAATTGTTTCCGTTTTTTATAAATACAAAAATACTTTCAAAATGATAGTTAGGTTTAAACCTACCCATTTATTTTAGATTGATCTGGAAACAAGTTGTTCGAATTAAACGAATCCCTCTCGATTCTACTTCCTGGAGAATACACCGGTTCTTGCGTAGATTATGTTGGCCATTAACCAAACTAAGATCGATACCTACTCACAGGAATCAAACTCGGGACCTTTTAATAGGGAAGTCGACGCTCTGTCTCTCGACTACGGCTACCTATGGCGCACTGAAAGGATCAAAAGTCCATTTTAGGCAGTACACGCTAAAGTACACGCGTGCACAACACAGGTGCACTCACAAAACAAAGGCATGCGCGTTATTACTGAGATTACAAAGATCAATCGTTGTTGGACGTGCGAAATGTCGTAATTACGGCTTGAATACAGCTGTTGTTATGTAATTTTGCATGCCCTAAGACGCAATAACAGTTGTTATACTAAAAGTGAAAAAAGGAAAATTCAATAACCTTCTTAAAAAACACAACAACGCCCAACCTTATAAGCCCGTGGCATATGCACACCCTCTTCCCTTCCCACATCACGTTTCGGCTCAAAATTGACCAATCGCGACTGACAATCAAGGAATGAATCGACCAATCAAATAATATATTCAGCCCGGACCTGAGCTTATCAACTCAAACATTGGTCGCCATTTTTGTTAACCTTTAGAGTTGGTTTGGCGACTTAAAAGTCTTAACTACAGCTTATTCAAGCTGTAGTTACGACGTTTAGGTCACCAACCAACAATTTTACTTTTTTGTAACATGCTAGTGGCCATGAAATTTGCAAAATAACGCGGTTAAAAAATCGAAGCGGAACTTCCTGTCGGAGTTAATGGGCAGGGCTAGCGATTGGTCCATTACTTATATTTAGCAACAATTATTCTTCAGAAATTCCCATCGTAGAATCTGAGACATGTGCAAGCACCTCAACAAAATGTGTTTGTTATGAGATCATCGGATGTTTTGACTTGAACCCACCCTTCAATAACTCGCATGGCATACTTCCAAAATCACCCACAGAAATAGGTAGGTCATACTTATTGTTTGTCCTTGTTTATAGAATATATCACTTAACCCTTTCCTGTTTTTTAAAATTTTAGACCCGTCCAAATTCAACGGTTTTGCAGGAAACTAATCAAAGTTGATTTCATTTGAAAAATAATCATTCTGTTGGATAGAAAAAAATGTGATAAAAGAAGGACATTGCTTGTTACAGGGAATTTCTTCTTTTTCAACAATGTTTTCTCAAGTATAAAAACACAGGGACGTAAAAAGCAAGGATTGAACAGGAAAGGGTTAAAGGGTATGAAGTAAAAGGCTTCGCTGTATACAATGTGTTTATCATATACCAATAAAATGTATACATTCGACAGTTAAAATCGGACACGGTTCCATTTAAGGCAGTCGGAGATCACGTCATTTTTATTCTGTAGAAAACGTTTTCTACGTCACAACACTTTGATGCTTTTTGACGCCCCCCCCCGCCCCCCCCCAAAAAAAAAAAACCAACTGGGAAAATATTGGGTAAAATCGAGAAATTGCTATTGAAAAGCAATTTCCCCATTTTACACAATGTAATCAAAATGGTAAAGGAGAAGAGGATTACTTGCAGAAATACAGTTTTTTTTATTAAATTATGCCATCGTGTAGTTACGAGGTTTTAAAATTACACCTACGATATATAAAAATATCCTCTAGGTTTAGATACCCTATGTCTGAATGTCCTTAAATTGGATTAACATCGGGTCAAATTATAGAGGTCTTACTCGATGTAGTTTTTTTTATATCTCTTCCAGATGATTGACATTTGGTTTAAAATTTTTCATTTTGTCTCCTATCTCCACCTGTCTCCATCTCATTGATACAGATATCAAAAACACCAGTAAACCACGGTTATTTAACGTAATGTTGCACAAAATTTAAAAATGTTGACAATCCCTATGATCTTTTCGGTTCATACCTCCATGAAAACAAAACTATTCTCTTCATTGCTTATAATTTTATAGTATCGGGAGAAAAAAGCAAAAACTTAACAATTTTTGATACCTTTTTTGTAAGGGACTATTTTGTGCGGTAGCAAACTAAATAGCTGTGTGCTCAAAATTTTGTTCATGGAGTTATGAATATATACTTTCGACCAATCAGAAGGCCCGATTATGATAGACGAAACTAAAAATTTCATTTAACTAGCATTAAAGTCACTCGTACTTTTAAGGTTTTTAAATGTACGCTAAAAATAATGTTCTATTTTAATCATTCTTTAACTGATGTTTATTATATTTTAACCAACACTATGACGCTTTTTGACGCCCCCCCCCCCCCAAAAAAACCCCAAAAAACAATTGGGTAAATATTGGGTAAAATGGAGAAATTGCTATTGAAAAGCAATTTCTTCATTTTACGCAATGTTTTCAACCGAGAAATTTAAAAAAAATGTAAAAAATTCCCAAACTTTTACTTGTCGTCTGCAACCCATTCAATTTGGACAATGGTCTAAAGTTTTGTCGTATGGTAATGGGTTAAAACATTGTGAATATGGGCGACAAAGAAAATGATTCAAAATGTTTTTCACTTGGCAAGCAATAGTGGGGCCTTTTCACACATTCCCAAGTTATCCGCAAAGTCTAACGGAGTTTTTGGGAACGAAAGACACCAAAATGTTCCCTGTAAGTTTTAAAAACGTCGAAAAGAGGAAATTGAAAAAGCTAATTTCGGGGCAGGGCATCTTCGTTGAGTTAAATGTTTATACTCTAGAAACCTCGTAATTGCAGCTGTAAACTCATTACCACCGAGTCCCTCATTTTTACGTGACGAAGAAATACACTTTCGGAAAACATTGTGAGAAAAAAAGAAATTGCTTGTAACAAGCAATTTCCCCTTTTCTCACAATGCTTTCTAACTCATATGACCCTTTTTTTTCAATTCAAACCAACGCTGTTTGTCGTCAGCAACCCCTCTCAATTTGGACAGGTCTAAAACTTTGTCGTTTGGGAATGGGTTAATCAGATGTAGATTCGTGGTTTCAAACCAATCCGAGAACCGAATCAAAACATTTAGCTTATGTTATTGCATTTGCCTTCTTTCCAATTGAATATATGAAAAATGTTTTAACCCTCCCCTGTTTGGCACGATTCTAGACCTGTCCAAATTCAAAGGTTTTGCAGACGAAATTTTAAAGTGGATTTAATTGGGAAAAAAAACAACAACATACAGTAGGGTAGAAAATATTGTAGAAAAAGAAGAAATTGCTTGTTACAAGCGATTTCTTCTTTTCCCACAATGTTTTCTCAAAAACAATCAATCGGTTCTTTGCATATTCACTGCATGTAACATTTCTCTTATTCTTAATAGAGATGATATCAATAATAACAAAACCCAGTCATAAACATTTATTTTCCAATATACTTTTCGATATTGTAGTCCTTTCAGATCAGAGTCATCAAGTTAACCCATGACCAGACTGCAAACTTTTAGACTAGTCAAAATTGAAAGGGTTGCAGACGACAATTTAAAGTTTATGAATCTTTGCTTTTTTTCAATTTTCTGGATAGAAAACATTGTGTAAAATGAAGAAATTGCTTGTTACAAGCATTTTCTTCATTTTCCACAATGTTTTCCTATTTCTTTTTCAGAGGGGGGGGGGCGTCCAAAAGGGTCATTGTGTGGGATTTAGTGAAGCAATCAATATCGAGATCCAAACAGTAATAAGTATATGTATAAAAATCAGATCCATTTTTCCTAACTTTCAGGCCTAGATCTATAACAGGTCAAAAGTCTCGTCTTTATGTATTTGGTGCGTCTGGCCTCCTTGTGAGTACATGTGGTATCAGAAATCTGTCTGACACATTTTACTCTAGAAATCGACAGACGGACCTATTGACTTTTGATAGGATGTTCGACTAAACCCATTCCCACATGAGAAAATTTTAGACTGGTCCAAATAGAAAGTAGTTGCAGACGGCAATTTAAAGTTTATGAGATTTTAGATTTTTTTTAACTCTCTGGGTAGAAAACATTGTGTAAAATGAAGAAATTGCTTGTTAAAAGCAATTTCTTCATTTTATACAATATTTTCCCAATTATTTTTCTTGACGGGTGTCAAAAGGCGTCTTTGTTTTGGAATGGGTTAGATATAGTTTATCGGCGTTTTTATTGCAAAAAAATGTTCATTTACCTTTTTACATGTAGCAAAGCATAATAATAATAAAATATATAAATATATTTAAAGATGACATATTTATTTATAGAGAAGGTAACATGTAAACCCATAACCAGACGGCAAAATTTCAGACTGATCTAAATTGAATGGAGTTGCAGACGACAATTTAAATTTTATGAAATTTGAATTTTTTTCAACTTTGTGGGTAGAAAACATTGTGGAAATTAAAGAAATTGCTTGCTCCAAGCAATTTCTTAATTTTACTCAATGTTTTCCCAATTGCTTTTCTTGATGGGCGTAAAAAAATGTGATTGTGTGGAAATGGGTTAAACAGTTTAATTCGTTTATGTCGACATAATATATGTCCATAATATAATCATGTCGATAATTATAATTAATATAATTTGCTGGTGCTCCTAACGTGGTAAGTGAAGCTTAAATAAGCGGCATATGAAGTCCTAAACCAACAAAAATGCCTGACATAAATAGCGAAGTTAAGAATTCACTTCCGGCCTGAATGAATGAATTGATTGGTTAATCAGACTCGAACCAGTGTAACCAACAATGCAAAGAAATAGAGAAGTGTCCGTTCACATCACTACCCTACAGACACGCTAAATCACCAGGGGGTCAAAAATCAAATTTTAACAAATTTAACAAATTAAAAACGACACGAAAGCTTTGGAAAACATTGTGGAAATCAATTTCTTCTTTTTTCACATGTTTTCTATCCCAAAAGACATCAACTTTAAACTTCGTCTGCAACTTCTTCGAATTTCGACTGGCCTAAAATTTTATCGTGTGGGACTAAAGAACCGAATTTAGAGAAGTGACAATTCAATAATGCTTTGTAACCCTTGTTCATATTAACTTAAGCATACTCAAGCATACTCTACCCCGCCCCCACACAACTAACCATTTTTTTTTTCATTTTTGTGAGATGTTACTTGTCATAAATTTTGAAAATCGAAGTGAAACTTCCTGTTGGAGTCAGAGGGCCTGGCTAACTATCCGTCGTTTTGGTACATATCTTTCATCCATAGATATTAAAGCCCAAGTATTTACAAGAAGCAATCTGAACGAGACCCAATTCGTGGATTTTGTTAATCAAACGCGATTAGACGAGTCCAATTTTGATCCTGATTTACCTACTAAAGTCGTCGTTCATGGGTTTGCCAACAATATACTGACAGAATGGTTATATGATATGAAAGACGAACTTCTGAAAAAAGTAAGTGTGTACATGTACTTGATCTAATAGCTATAGAGGATGAGAGGTATAACTTATTACCACACAATCCCGTTTTGGTCACCCCAAGAAAAGAAGCCTTGGAAACATTGTGGACAATGAAGAAATATCTCGTTTCTTCATTATCCACAATGTTTGAAAAAAAAGTAGATCTCATCAACTTAAAAGTGTCTCTTGCAACTTCTTTTGAATTTGGATCAGTATAAAGTTTTGTCGTCTGGTTTCATCAACTAAAAATTGTCGACTTCAACTTCATTTGAATTTGGACCAGTATAACGTTGTCTCGTCTGTTAATTGGTTAATGCATTTCTTTGTACCTAAAGGTGAAACTTTGTTTATATTCGATGCCACTTACTTCAAAAGGAAATCCCATTTCGATTTAAAACGGTGTTATTTTTCAAAATGTATGACCAGTATTATGTACATCGTAACTGCAGCTTGAATAAGCTGTAGTTACGAGGTCTAAGTCGCATACCAACAAAAGGACGTCATAAATGGCGGCCAATGTTGGAGTTCAAATATCACAACGGATCAAAATGATTGATTTCATATGCCGTATTTTCTTTGATTGAAGGTTGCAATTTGTCAATTATCAGAATGAAACTCGACGAAAAGTACCGCATGTTTCAACAATTTATTTTTAGGGGGATTTTAACGTATTCATCATCACGTGGGGTCCTGGAGCCGCTTTCCCCGACTACAACGGAGCCGTTGCGAATACACGTGTTGTGGCCAGGATGCTCGAACTATTGGTCGACAACCTTGTAGACAGAGGTTCAAATCCAGACAACGTTCACCTCATCGGGCATAGCCTTGGGGCTCATATATCTGGGGTAGTCGGTTCCATGTTGAAAATGGCAAATAAAACCCTTGGACGTATATCAGGTACGGTATGATATACCGCAAGTCTTGTTTGGATCATGATAAACTTAGCCAAACTTAGACTACACCATTTTTAGATCCGGAGTTCTGTCACATGCATTACCAGATTTGTTTGAAACTTTTGTTACGGCCCTCCCTCCTAAAGAACAGATGCATATTCTGCACAGAAGCGTTAAAGAATTCTTAATTGATTGTTTTGGCAGAGGAGCTTGAAAACAGCAATGGCTCTCGTGCATCCTGAATTGTTGTTACAGTAATGATGTTAAATAAGCAATGTGTACTTTGTTGATTAGCAATGGGAAAAAACGAACAAATATTGGTTACATATCAATAGAAGACAGGGGAAAAGCTATCGATATTGTCCAGGGCTGATCGTCTTACCCATGGACCCCGCTAAAGAGCCGTGTTTAAAGGATACAAGAATCAATGCGACAACGTTCACAGAGTTCACGACGACGAAACTGCTGCGTACTAACATAACACAAAAAGTGACGTCAAACCCCTTAAGATTAGTGATTTGAAAATGCACGCGTTTATGGTTTGGTGGGTGGGGTGTCAGAAAGTTTCACGGGTGTTAGTCACAAAAAGTTTTGGTTTTCAGGAAAAGAATCAAAGCTGATCCCTCAACGGTACCTTCTTTATAATATCTTGTCCGACATCGTTGTGAAGCTTTTAATTTATATGCACCGAGGTCGCGCCTGATGCTGTGGGTTTTGTTTATTTGTCTTAAACCCCAGTGTTATAAAATTGCTAAATAATGGAACCAATCTATATGATTTGAGAAATAAGGTAGGCACTATCTTGTAATAATAATTATCCTATCTATTGTATTACAATTCCACCAAATATTCCAATTTTTAAAGGAGATATATTGATATTTCTGATCGGTGTACTTAGTGTATCTCACACACGTGAAAATATAAAATAAAACCAGCGAACACTTCTCAGGACTACCTGTGAAATACCGTTTTGAAACATTTTCTAATCAACAAGAAACGTACATGTCACAAAAATTGAGTCCCCCGAGGCAAGAATTCGACTGAAAACGCCACTTAGGTTACATTCTCGGTCGTATGTGCTTTACAAAAGGGAAATCTGTGGGTGGCAAAACCATTCCTATCGCTCTTCCTGTCTAGTGCTGGTTTCAAGAGGTCGTTCTCGTACAGTGACAAATCGCTGGCCCCGCCCATTGACTCCATAGACCCTGCCAACTGACTCCAACAGGAAGTCCCACTTCGATTTTCAACGGCAAATTAAAAGCCAGTAGCCTGAACAGAAAGGTAGGTTGACTGGTTGGCGTCCTAAACGTCGTAACTAAAGATTTTTTAAGTCGACAAACCAACAAAAACTCACAGGCAATGTCGGAGTTCTAAATTCACCCCTGGTCAACATGAACGATTTCATTTGTGGCCTGTTTTTTTTTGATTGACCCTCGTAATTGGTCAATTGCAAATGGTGATAATAAGTTTCAACTTACTACCCTCACAATATATTTTAGGTTTGCTATAACTGACCTTAGATAATACTTTGAAATGCCGTTTTCATACAAATGCTCATACAACAATAACATTGAATGAGATTCTGAAGTAATGACACATTAATGGGATGCCCGTCGGCGGGTCAAATATAAAGGTTGGGTATGGGATAAGTTAAACACTAAACGAAATACACACACACACACACACACACAAAAAAAAAAACAAAAAACAAAAACGAACAAACAAAATCTGGGCAAACAACTTGAGGGGTTTAGTTGCATTTCAATATGAAAGTCTTAGCTTTCCCTTGAATCCTTTCTAAAAAAAAAAGTCATCGATGGCAGATACAATGCTCATTTAGAGATGTTTAATATTGAAGAAATCTATGTGAAAAATGGGCATAATTCTGACTAAGGTAATCTCTCTTAAACAGTTAACACAGTGCAAAAACGTTCGTATTAATTGAGATACGGGAAATCCCGCTTTTTTTACGCCACTATCCCACACCCATTCCCAAAACATTGAAAAAAAAAATGAAGAAACTTCTTGTTACATATTTTTTTTTCTATATCTATAATGCTTTTTTTACTCCTATAGATAAAGGTTTTAAAATTTCACGAACTTAAAATTTTAGTCCCCAACTTCATTAATTTCTGACCAGTCTAAATCTTTGTTATGTGGTAATGGTTTGACTTTGCAGCTACAAATATAAATACAGCTACAACTGCGCATACAGAGAACGGTACATTAACCCTACTTTACAGAGAAAATCTTTTTTTTTCAGGATTAGACCCTGCAGAGCCGGATTTTCTTAATTATCAAGACCACATTAGACTGAGCAAAGATGATGCCCGTTTTGTCGATGTCATACATACGGACGGACAACCCTTTAAAATAGCAAGTAATTGAGATTTATCATGCAAAAAGGGGATATCTGACACTGTTAAGCCTTTTTTTCTCTCTAAAATTTCGCATATCTAAAATGATTCTAGTCGCCAAATTTAGACCTTTCCAGAGTTTTGTCGTCCATTTAAGAGTGCAACCCTAAGTAAGACTCATATGCTTTGACAATTCGTCTCAGTTATTCAAAAATCGAATGACCAATTATATCGTTCATTTAGACCGGGAAAAACATTTTAAGCTCCAACATTCCTTTTGAACATTTGATTTTGTGGGCGACTTAAACATCATAACTTCAACCTAATCAAGCTGTAGTAACGACGTTTATGTAGCCCAACAATGATTTGCTTTCTGGTGTTTGTCCCTGGCAAAATATTTCACAAATACATATCGTCATTCGATATCTCGATCGAACGGCCTTATCAGAGGTCAATAGGCGTGGCCAGTCATCCTTCGACTATGACAAGTCACGTGAGTAGGCACTATATGGGTACCACAAAGCCTGAGAATTATCTACGTAGAACCTTTTCCATTTTTTAGCTAGCAAGCGTCAGTCTTGATAGCATAGGTTAACAGACAAAATTCTGTGGTCTTCTCAAAGTTAAACGATTGCAAACTGCCCCTGGGGGCTTAACCACTAAATCCATTGAATGCCTACGTAAAGGTAAAAAAGTAGTTCTTATGTATTTCAGGAATATTGAACTCTATCCAAATTGTAGAGAACTTTTTCAAAAGCATGCTTTTTAACCCATTCCCACTCAATTCCGCTTTTTAAGCATCTCAAGAAAAAAAGCTTGTGAAAAACATTGTGGACAATGAAGAAGTTGCTTGTAACAAGCAATTTCTTCAATTTCCACAATGCTCTCTACCTAACAAGGTAGGTATTTTCTAAATTCGACCAACTTCAACTTGTCGTCTATAACTTCTTCCAGTTTGAACCAGTCTAAGAGTTTGTCAATTGGTTAATTCCTCGTTAATTTATCTTGATAACCTTTGACAAAGAAGATTTTTTAACAAAACTATGCTTTGCTAGCTTACAATACTTTCACTACTTTGATTAGATATATTTGTTTTGAGCGGAATGGCCGCTTTTTGCAATATAAAGAAAAAATACATAAACTCGAAATGAAAAATTAATATATATTTAGACTTCAGACAGTTACGTGTATTTGTGAAGACAAGAGCCAATTAATTTCGGCTTAAGATGTTTAGACATTAATTTTCTTGTAAACACCAATACTTTGCATCCTGAAAGAACTATAAAACAGGAAGAAGGAGAAGAAGATGATGAAGGAAAAGAAGAAATGAAAAAGAGAGTGGTAATTTAAAACAATCACACTGGTTATACATATTGATTGACGGTGTATGGTATCCAGTCCCAGTATTACTTCGTCTCCAACTAGATAATTTGAAAAACTCCCCACATTCACTTATTATCGCCATCAGTTAATAAGGATGTATTAGAAATTTCTATTTTTATTAAAATTAATCCGTTACAAGACGACACAATTGAAAACTGGTAAAAATGGAAAGACGTGTCAAGTTGATGATATTCTGAATAAGCTGTAGTTAAGACGTTTAAGTCGTCAAACCAACGAAATTGCTTTATATGAGAAGTTTACCCCCGGTCTAGCCGCCATCATAGCGCCGTCGGTAGCGCATCAGACTCCTAATCTTCAACAATGGTATATCATGGGTTCGATCTCCGGCGGCGACATTTATTCTTTACGAAATTTGTCTATCACCGATTGGTGGATAATCGTAAACCAATGTTGGATAGCAACTGGAGGCTAGTAAAGAATGTTGTGGTAGTACTGGTGTGAGGAATACCAGGAATCCATTATCAGGTACTCCAGCCGCCGCGATATGACTGAAATACTGTTAAAAGTGGCGTTAAACCCCATTTAATCAATCAATCAACTACATCCGGTCTATCTGTGAGATTTGTTCGTCGAATATTTATTTGATTGAATGCCGCGATGCGTCAATCTTTTTAATAGATTATTTTGATTCTTCTCTATTTTCAGCGGGTTACGGTATGTATCGTCCCAGCGGTCACGTTGATTTTTATATAAACGGTGGGAAGAAACAGCCGGATTGCAAACTTCCTGGATTGATGGCTCTCTTTTCAGGGAACGCTGATGGTAACTTATATTTTCCTAGAACTTCTCTCGCATTTTAATATGAAAGTATAATAAAATTAAACGTAACAGTTTGTTTCATTCAATAGAACTGTTAGGCTACTTCAAAAAAGGAGGGTAATTTTAAGTGTCTTTGCACTGTATTAACACTCTATACACTGTATAGACACTAGGAATAGTATCGCAATTAACCAATCACTGGCCCCGCCCATTGACTCTTTTGGTCCCAAGACAAGACTCCAACAAGATGTTCCGCTTCGATTTTTAACGGCGTTGTTTTGCAAAACGTATAGCCAGCAGCATGTTACAAATAAGTAGAATGGTTAGTTGGCGACCTAAACGTCGTTACTATAGCTTGAATAAGTTGAGTTACGGCGTTTAAGTCGCCAAACCAACAACAATGATTCACCAAAATGGCGGTCAATGTCAGATTTCAAACTGAACTTTCAGGCTAAATGAATGATTTCATTGGTCGACTGATTATTTGACAGACAGTTGCGATCGGTTATTTAACCCCCGAAATGTACAAATACAGATGTTTCCAAGCTCTCATGTATTTGATATCTGTTTTCCCCTCGTCAGTATTCGGAAGAAACTGCCTAAATAGAATTACAAATCGGGAATCTTAGGTTAATTAACAAATCAATTTCCATTTTGATAGAAATTCAGATAGGTACTGTTGTTAGGTCGAGGACTCTGAATCCAGAAGTTGTGAGTTCGAACAATATGTAGTTTGGTTTCTTCGATTATAGTTTCCTTTCTTTATTAATTCTCATAATCATAATTGTATAAAATGCGGATTTAATTCATTTTGAGCAAGAAAAGTGCAGATTGCATTATTGTTATTCCAGAGATTTAGACTTGGAATTCTTAGTTTAAAATTTCATAATCAATTTAGCCCATCAAAACCAATGTTCGTTGGAATTTTCTCATAAAGTTTATTCTAACGGATGTTTCCGGACGCTATGTAAACGGACTATATGGTATAGATTTTCAACATTCTCTCATATAGTTATCACACGAATACAAAAGACGGTGGTTTTGATTTTAAATACAGATTGCTCAGCACTTAAAAGAACTACAGTTTCGCGGACTTTTTTTTAGAGATTAATGTTGGTCACAAAAGCATGTTCAAAGTTTCAAAGCAATAGCAACGGTAGAAAGAGAGTAATAAAAGATATATGACAGTTGCATGTAAAATTAAACCAATAATTTTTGAGTCCGAAAAGGGTTAAGATTCCACCGAAATGAATGTCAGAGTAAAGATTCTGTGTTTAGAAACCGATATTATTGTCACAAAAACATTGTAAGTTTCAAAGCGATTGCATCGGTAGAAAGAGAGTTACTAAAGATATATGACAGTTGCGCGCACACTTTTACCAAGAATTTCTATCTCCGAAAGGGTTTAAACCTTCAACATAATAAAAGTTATTGTAATGACTCTTTGTCTAGAAAATGATACGATAGTTTCAAAACAATGTCATTTGTAGACAGAGGGTTATCAAAAGTATATGGCAGTCGCATGTAAGGTTAAACCAAGAATTTCTAAAGTCAGAAAAGTCTTAAAATTCCACTAAAATAAATGTCAGAGTATTGAATCTGTGTCCAGAGGCTGATACTATTACCACAAAAGCATGTGTAAAGTTCTAGAGCAATAGCATAAGTAGAGACTGGGTTATGACACTTACACTTAACCAAAGCTTTACGCAGACGACCGGGTGACCGGAATAGCTCATTCTTAGAATAGTCGTGCTAAAAAGTATGAATTAAATTACACGAAAAGCCGCATCTGAAATTGAACCAATAAATAAACTGAAGGATTTGGGGAGTACCCATGCATACCATCAATCTTCAGACACATTACATCTCAAGTCCGTCAAAACTTCAATAAGAGACCCGGCGATGTCAATACATAAAGCAGGTCAATAAAGCCATCGCTTCTTGGACTAGATAAGTTTTTGCGTTGAATTTCAAGAATGATTCGTCACATCAACAAGTTATGTTATCCCTTATGTTACAGCTATAACAACGGCATTTTCCTGCAGCCATTCCCGTGCCCACAAAGTGTTTTTGGAGTCTATCAACTCCTTATGTCCATACACGGCTTATCCTTGTGACAACTATGTAAGTGCATGTATGTCATTCATAAGACTCATCCTTTATTCCTATTCTCTGCCTGGCCGCAGCCATAGCACAGTGGAAGCGCGTAGGACTCCTAGTCATGGGGTCCCGGGCTCGATTCCCAGCCACGGCAAATATCCTTGTCGAAATTTGGCTCCCACAAATTGGTGGTTAAAAGAAATATGTCTTTGAATTAAGGGTTTTGGCAATTAACCAATGGCAGCTGCCAATCAAATAATCAGTCGACCAATCAAAGCGTTCATTTAGACTTGAACTACGACATTGGTCGTCATTTTGATGAAGCATTTTTGTTGGTTTGGCGACTTATTCAAGTTGAAGTTACGACGTTTAGGACGCAAACCAATCATTCTACTTTTTGTTACACGCTAAAAGCCATACATTTTGCAAAATAATTCCATTTAAAATCGAAGCGTACCTTCCTGTATGATTTAATGGTTGGGGCCAGTGGTTTGAGGTGGTTGAGGCCAGAGATCGGTTATTTAGAGACTGGTTCGAGCTGATTTGCAGCATTGGAACAGTGCTACTAATTACCTGGTCGCCAGATCAACTTTGATGTAAACCCATTCTCACTCAATGACGCTTTTGAACGCACCAATGGGGAAAAAAGCTTTTGAAAACATTGTGAAAAATGAAGAAATTGCTTGTAACAAGCAATTTCTTCATTTTCCACAATATTTTCTACCCAGAAATTTGAAACAATCCAAAATTTCAAAAACTTAAATTGTCGTCTGCAACGTCTTTTAAAATTAAGCCGTCTGGTTATGGGTCAAAAGCCTTGTTTTGCTTAATTAATTGCAAGTAGCACGTGACAGAAACGTAAAATGATTGGTTGACGAACTAAACACCGTAATTAAAGTATGAATAAACTGTAGTTGTGACTTTTAGGCCGTCAAGTTAAAAAAGTTCTTCACAAAAATTTGCGATCCCCCGGTACAGTTTGTATTTAGGGATACGTTTTAGATTAACCTACGGCGCACCTTGCCTCCGTTATATTTTTGTGTTATTCAGGATAAAATTTAGGCCGTTTTTTGAGCATTCCTCGTCTTTAGTTTCTCTATTTTTCAGAAGGAATTTCTGGTCGGTATGGGGACTTTCCTTCACTTTAAACTGTTTCTCTTACAAAATGAATTGGGACATTCCCCCTCCCCCTGTAACGTATTTGTTTTAGGATACATTTCAGTCCATTAAGTATTGCTTCTTCTAATTTTACGAATTAACTTGTCAGTAAAATTCATATAGGCGGTGGAACGTTCCTCCACTTAAACGTATTTGCTTTTCATAACAAATTTTAGTGCGGCTTTGGAACTCGCCTCCACATTAGCGTGTTTGCTTCTCAAAATAAGTTTCAGGTCAGTTTGGGCCCCTTCCTCCACTATGCTATATTTGTTTTCCAGGATAAGTTTCAGGCTGGTGAGTGTCTGTCCTGTGGTAAACAAGGATGCACTCGGGCTGGCTATTCTTCATACAGGTATCCGGCTAGGGGACAGTTTTACCTCAATACAAGATTGTCTCCACCCTTCTGTGGTACGTAACTTTCGGTCCTCTATCCTACGGTAAACACTAGTGCACCATGGCTGGTTATTGTACACAAATTCCAATCTTGAGGTCTGATCTAGCATTAAACCTTTCCTGATCAAATCCTGGTTTTTACGTCCCTTTGTTTTTATACTTTAGAAAATATTGTTGAAAAACGAAGAAAGTTGCTTGTAAGAAGCAATTTCTTCTTTTTCCACAATATTTTCCACCTTACTTCTTTAGTAAAATAGACTTTGAATAACATCTGCAAAACCTTTGAATTTGGAAAGCTCAAAGATTTTACAATACAGGAAAGGGTTATAACCACTACGTGGGTTCCTTGCACTCCCTAGTCACCGCATTCGACTTTTACGAATTTAATTCGGAAAAGTTCCTCGATAAAGATATCGATGGATTACTTTTTACGTCGTCTATCTAATGATGATCGTCATTGTATAAATAAGTGTGTATTTTTTTTTTAAAGCGTTCAAAGTTGATTGATTGATTGATTGATTGATTGAATTTGGTCTAACGCCACTTTTAACAGTATTTCAGTCATATCGCGGCGGCTGGAGCACCTACTAATCGATTCCTGGTATTTCTCACACCAGTACTACCACTACATCCTTTCCTAGCTTCCAGCTGCTATTCCACTCAGGTTTTACGCTCATCTACCCATTGGTGAGAGACAAATGACGGAAAGGATATGTGCAGCCGCCTGGGATCGAACCCATGACATCTCATGATTGAACATTAGAAGTCTGACGCGCTACCAACTGCGCTATGATGGCGTTCAAAGTTGGACTCCCACAAGAAAAATGAATTTCGAAATCAAATCTGGCATAGTTCCGGTAAGCCAATATAAACTACGACGGATTTCAGTAACATTATTAACCCATTACCACACAGCAAATTTTCAGACTGGTCCAAATCGAAAGAAGTGGCAGACGATAATTTCAAGTTGGTGCGATTCGGAAAAAAAATGGTCGTTTAGGGTAGAAAACATTGTGGGCATTGAAGAAATTGCTTGTTACAAGCAATTTCTTCATTGTCCACAATGTTTTGCAATTCCTTTTGTTGAGGGGCATCAAAACGCGTCATTGTGTGGAAATCGATCAAACTAAACTGTGGGGAATCAAGAGACAAGTCATTAACTTGGTATAAATAAATCTATATGTAATGTACTTCTCAATGATTTAACTAATGGCAAAACTTATTCAGCTAATTAAGTCGGCATGCAGAATTCGATCACTCCTTGACTAGAAACAGTGCATCATGACCTATTTCTCAAGATAGACAATTGTGACCTATTTCTCTAGACAGAAATAGATTTCTTCAATGTAGCACGTTGCAGTTTTCATCTCCATAACCAATTATCACATAAATCCTGTATTTTACAACCCGAAAAACAATATAGGTACAGAAAACGCAGTAAGAATAAGAGAAATTTGCTTGCGACAAGAAATTTCTTCTTTTTAACAATTCTTCCTTTTTTTTCAATGTGGTCTACAGCTGATCTAAATTTGGACCAGTCTAAAAAAAATTATACGGTAATTGGTTGGCCTATTTTAAAACGGTCTGTTGGTAAACTGTGCCTTGAATGGTCTAAAGTACTGAAGTTGTCGGAGAATAGCATTTTTGAAAGTTTACTAAACCGATTAACAACAGAAACCTGAATGAACAGGATCAACTTGGATTAAAAAGTGTAAACTCGAAAGTTGAAGAAGAGAGAGAGAAAGATATATGGCTATAATGATAAACTTGGGAAATGATATAAGGGTACAATTAAAAAATGTGTTTTTGGCCTAACCAGGTTGGCGGTAAAAACAGCACCAATTAGGACTCAAAGCCAGACATAGACATGTTTTTAAAAGGGCAAGAAATCTACGGCTATAATTTTACGGGTAAAATATTGTAAGTACCCTAACATGAAATACACTTACAACAATCTTGCGCTTAACCCGCAAAATGTCAAAGGACAAATAAATATCAGAACAATGATAACAGGGTTGACTTCAAATTATCTATAAAATGACCAAAAGTATCTCTAAATTACAGGAAGTCAACCTTCAAAGAGGAGATATTTTCGTATCAAATAAACCTTTATCCGAAAAAATATCATTTTCGAGGGGGGTGAGGGAAGGGGGCTTGACACGAGGTATTGTCATTTAACCTTGACTTCAATGACGTTGTTTTCCTGAAGACCCCTTCCCATACAACACGCTTTTAACGCCCTTCAAAACATTGTCGATGATTAAGAAATTGCTTCTCACAAAAAATTCTTCAATTTCAACAATGTTTTCTACCATGAACGGCAATTATAACGTTAATTTAGGTCAGGCTGCACTGATTGTTCTGGGTTGCCAGACTCCAAACTATTATATTTTTGAAGCGTCTCTTGATTATTAATTATTAAAGAATAAAATGGCCCTCAATTTTCAAATTTGATATTATTACTTTCAGACATTTGTTAAAAGGTGATTAAGCTGAGTTTGTAATGAAAATTGCTGTAATTGAGTTGATTAATTGAATGGGATTTAACGCCATTTTAACTGTATTTCAGTCATATTGTGGCGGCTGGGGCACCTAACCATGGATTCGTGGTATTTCTTACACCAGTACGACTTCGGTTTACGATTATCCATTCATTGGTGGGAGACAAATGTCGGAGAGAATATTTGCCGCGACCGAGAATCGAATCCGGGACCCGATGATTAGGAGTCCTACGCGCTACCAACTGTAAAAGTAAGAAAAGAAGTAAAATAATTTGCGTAACGAGACGCTAAATAAGACAACGATGTACAACCAAAATGCAACCTGAATTTATCGGAGAAATATGTAATCTGTCGTTTGAACTGAAAAATGTCTTATTTTGGTTGACATGACATATCAATTACGTCATTGGCTTCCGCTAACAATACAGTCGTTGGAGACAACGACCTCACCCGACAAATTCCCATGTTTAAAAGTAACATGTAAGGCATAGGAAATATATCACATCAAATTATATGTTAGTAGATTTAACAACGAAAAAATTCATCGTGAAAATGACATAAAATACTTTTGGAAGAGCAGATAATTTTCCTTTCAAATTTACATGAAAAACTGTTCAAGTACCGCTTTTATATAGAACGGTAATTCTATCTAGATTTTGACATATTATTTTTTGGACAGATAGTTGACTGAATTTAAGGACGGACCATTTCCCTATCATAAGTCACGTATGTCAAACGAAAAAGGGACCCCGGTCAGACTGCGCTGATAGCATTGGCTGAGCCACAGGAATCAATAGTCTTCATTTTTGACAGGTTTTCTGAATGCAATACGATCATTCATCTAAATATCTAATATTCAATACTTATGCTTGTGCGGCTACATGAAAGATTTCACGGAATGTTCATGTATGTATTCCATGTATGTATTCCATGTATGTATTGATTGTCATATATGTGACCCTTCAGGCGAAAAGGAATTTTCTTGGACTTGCGACAAGTATCTACCCAGATCAGACTTCGCAGACTGACCAGGGTTGATAGTTGCCATGTTCTGCAGACTTCATTGATGTAGAACGGCTATTCATCTTTGATATTTTCAGGTCTTAGAGCAAAAACATAGAATGGATCTATACAATGTATGAACCCATTTTCTGTTTTGTTAAAACCCTCGATATATTCATTTTTTAATGTTAAACGGTGATTGACATGACTTTGCTGGGTCTGATTGGTGACGGAATTCAGGGAATGTTTTTTTTTTCGTAATGCTTGCCACATTAAGTAAATAACGAGTCGGAAGTCAATCCTACAAATATTTAATTTTTCTTTTGAATTCAGCTAAATATCAATTTCAATAGTTATTCGGTTATATCGAGGCGACTTATGCGCCCATCATGATTTTTGCGATAACATTCAATCCGCACTACTAGCTGCTCTTCTCACTTAAGCGTGCTGCCTTTTACTTGCATTTTCCCATTAATGAGAGATTGATTGATTTATTGAACGGTGGTTAACGCCACTTTTAACATTTATTAAGTCATATCGCTGCACCTTTCCATGGAATCCTGGTGTTTCTCACACCACTACTACCTGTATATCCTTTTCGAGCCTCAAACTGCTCATCCCACTGAGGTTTACGAGTACCCTACTATAGATGGGATACAACTGTCGGAAAGGATATTCGCCGCTGCGGCTGCTTGGGATCGAACCCGGGACCCCCTCACCTGTGTATAGGTGTCCTGAGCGGTACCATTGTGCTAGGGCTGAGGTCAATTCTTGAGAGAGTGAAGGAACGTTATTCACTATTACTTTTATCAAATGACGGAAAGATTGTCGGCTAAGTCGGATCTCAAATTCATCACACAATGATAGAGGGCACATCGCGTCACCTAACGAGCTAATCGCGTTTTTTAATAGGATGTGATAAAATAGTTCATAAAAGTGGGCAATTTTTCTGTTATTAAATGTGACATTTCTGGTGATCTCTGAATCACGAAGAAAGCACCTGGTCATCCTTTATCATATAAAACCCTTCATCAATCAATCAAGAGATTCATTTCACCCTGTCCTGCTGAATATTTATCCTTTTTTCACAAATTTTTGCTAAAAACTAAAAGAACAAGCAGGTAGTGCAGGCTAAGATCATACTTCACATCTGTGCATGCTGATCTTAGCCTATACAGCTGCCACAACTATTGTCAAAACACCAATACTGGTTTCAATAAATTCCATTTTTGAGTAACTTTAAATGCGTGGTAACCTTAAAAAAATCTCTGATAGAAATATAGATGTACAAGTTATACTGAGTGATTAAAGGTCAATTTGTGTCTTTACATGTATAAACAAAATTGACAATTGATCGCTCGCTATAACTTGTACTTCTTTTGCTGTAACTTAAGGTCTATCGGTCAATTGTTAAGCATTTACGCTTTATACAGATATGAAAATTTTAATCCGCATTATATAAGCATTGACGCAAGTCGGTCTTCTTCAGGCGACACATTATCGCCGACGGATTATATAGTATGAATTTTATTTATTTGTTTGCTTAAACACATTGGATCCAGGAAAAGATGCCAACATTTCAACATTACTCTTTATCTTTCTGAATCACAAAAGTGAAAAAAGTTTATATCTTAAAAATGGCAAAGTTACATCTGTCCTAATTGAAAGAAGTTGCAGACGACAAATTCAAATTGGTGAAATTTTATGTATCTTTGTGTTCCCGTGAACAAAACATTGTGGAAAATGAAGAAATTACTTGTGACAGAAATAGAATCACCTTTAACAATATTTCAAAAAATATTTGTTTTAAGGCGTAAAATGCGGGATTGAATAGGAATGGGTTGAGGGGCGGGCGTAGATCTCGGCGTGTGTATGATAGATTTTCTAAAATCAAAGTAATGAAAAGTACTGTAAGCTAGCAAAGCATTGTTTTGTTCAGCAATCTTCTTTTTCAAACGTTGTCATGATAAGGAAACGAGGTTAAAGTAACCAAGGAGTTAACCCATTCCCAAACAATCCCCCCTTTTACGCCCTGAAGAAAATAGCCGTGGAAAACAATATGGAAAAAATGAAGAAATTGTTTGTTACAAGCAACTTCTTTATTTTATACATTGTTTTCTACCTAGAGAGATAAATATTTTAGAATTTTCAACAATTTGAAATTGTCGTCTGCAACCTTTTAGGAGACTCTGATCAGAGTCATTTTTAACACGATGTGCTCAATTGAGCGAAAAATGCCTAGGAGATGAATTTGCAGGCAGAGTTTGCAATATACCTTAAATATATAAGAACTACTTTTTATGGCGTAGACATTTAACGGATTTAGTAGTTCAGCCTCCAGTGGCAGTTTGCACTCGTTGAACTTTGAGACGACCTCATATTTTTGGCTACCATAGCGGAGGTTTTGCTAGCTAAAAATGATATAGTTAGTATCAGTCAACAAAATATTAATATAGTTTCTATTTTCAAAACGGCCACCGACATCGAAAGTATAGGATTTGAAAGATTTGCCGCATATGTTTTGAAAATATAAAGTAATAGTAATAATAAAAATAATTCCTAAAACAACAAAAATGACATTTTCGGTACAAGACGGCATTACTATTTGATATTTGACCGAATTTTATGATTTATTTCGGTTTAATCATAGCTATAATAGATGATAATGTTATCGTATTATTTTTTAAAATGTGATTAGATATCATGATTTAAATAATATAAAACAGTTGATAAAAGTAGCGATTCTGGTATTTGCAGTAGACAGTGATAATGCAACTAAATTAATAATGATATTTAGCTATAACACTATCATATGTATTATATTAACAGCAATATCATTTAACCCGTGCAATGATAAGAATCTTCATCTGCATTTATTAACCCATTACCAGACGACAACATTTTAGACTGGTCCAAATTCAAAGGAATTTCAGACGATTAAAAGTTTATGAAATTTTAGATTTTTTAACTTTCTGGATAGAAAACATTGGAAAATGAAAAAAATGCTTATTGCAAGCAATTTCTTCATTCTACACACTGTTTTCTCAACTGTTTTTTTTTTCTCGCGGGGCGTCATAAACCGTCACTGTGTGGGCATGGGTTAAAAGCTTATTCGCCATTAGAAGTCGTTGAAATTATGACCTTAAAAAATGGGAGTGAAACCATTAGTTTCTAAGACCGTGGTTAAATATCAGGTCTGTCAAGAAAAAAGATTACTATGATAATGGAATCACGCAATGTTGTCTATTTTCTTTGAAAGATTTATATACATATAGGAGGTTTCCACTCTTTCAAGCTTCATAATTTACACGCGATAAGTCACTCGTTTGTAGCACAGAGATGGGGAGGGGGGGAGAGATATAACTCAATTTATAAACTATTTAATTTGCGGCAATATTTCGTAGAGTTTGTTTCATTCCGCGGAATTGAATGCCGAATGCATGCGACATTGAGTGACAAAAAATAAAGCATATACAGAGCTGTATAGATGTACAGTTACAGTGAGAGATCAAAGGTCAATTTTGTCCATACACGTATAGACAAAATTGACCTTTGATCACTCACTATAGCTTATACATCCTTAGTTATTAGATTTTAGTCGTCTGTCGATTATATAAAACATTTACCAAATAGAGCATTGCGACATATTCCGCTTTGTGCAGGTGGACAAAACGCTAGGTACCCCGCTTTACACGTGCACGAACAATTTTATTAACCGCGGATTTCAAGAAGCAAACGTTAGATAGAATTTCGACATCCTGACCGAAGGGCAGGTGAGTGTACGTATAACCCTTTCCTGTTTAACCCCTGGTTTTTACGTCCCTGTGATTTGATGATTGAGAAAACAAGCAAATTCTTCTTTTTCTACAATATTTTCTACCATAGCGAATAGTTATTTTTAAAATCATTCTTGTCTGCAAAACCTTTGAATTTGGATTGGTCTAAATGTTATAAAACAGGAAAGGGTTAACCTAAAGTGTCTTATAAGTAGAAGGCCTTGGCATAAACCACTAGTTTCAAGCTTGTACTTTAATCATTCTACACCCATGTTTCTTGATAATAATTCAATGTGTCGAAAAAATATTTGATTTTTCAAGTAAACATCTTAAGATTTGAAGATTTTAAACGTTAATGCTCAGATTTTTTAACCATTTCCTGTTTTATAAAATTTTAGACCCGTCCAAACTCAAAGGTTTTGCAAGCGAAAATTTAAAGAGGATTCAAATTGTTACAACCGTTCAGTAGGGTAGAAATATTGTGGAATAAGAAGTAATTGCTTGTTTATTTCTGTTTTCTCAATCAAAATATCATAGGGACTTAAAAACAGGGATTGAACAGGAAAGGGTTAATAAACCTTGTTTTACCACCGAAGATGCCGACCCGTAGATAAAACTTAACATTTGTATCCTTTTAAAAAAACGAATAAAGGCCTTTTTCGACTGAGACCAAATTTCCTACCATGTTCAAGTCGAACAAGTATAGTCGCTACCAAAATGATGTCATTTAACCCTTTCATAAGTCTAATCTAATTCGTAGAAGTGGTCAAGGGGGTCCGATTACCTACTACAGTAGGGACGTTAGTACCAGCCAAAACGGTCTAATTGATGTGTATCGAATTGTACATTGGTCTTTTTTCATCAAAAGCTTTTTTTAAAAATCCTCGTTCGGTATGGAGAAGTTGTGACTTTTTCAAAGTTTTTGATATTTAAAATTTACTGATGGATAAACATATATTCGCGAATGAAGTTTTTGATCGGGAAAGAAATAGGAATGCGTTTATAACATTGTACCAATATTTCAAAAATAAAATGTTGCATTACACAGTTGATTTTAAAACCAAGCAGGTGCGGGCTGATAAAAGCTTGGTAAAGCATCGGTGAGGCAAATGTTGTCTTGGAGAGTTTTCAAGATAGATAACCTCAGGATTAGTCCCCAATGATGTAATACCTAAGATAAGGCCGTGTGTGTGTGTGTGGGGGGGGGGTGCTCTGACAGAATATTTCGCCGGTAGGGGACTTAAAGCACAAATAAAACTTGCTTAGAACTGGGCGTGGTTATATTTGAGACAAGGTTATGGATTATCAAGTTTCAAATAACAGTTAACCCCATCTGCCGCTCTCCACCAATTAGTAAGTAAGAGCCTTTAAATATTCTATTCTAAATCAGAACAAGAAGATGGCTAATGCTTTGGAACCTGTACTTATAGGATGGTCGATACATAATGACGGGTCCTAAATCACTTATAGAAATATTGCTCGCCCTGGGAATCATGGCAATCATTAATTCAGTCTGACCTGAATGGAACGACGGCCCGGCAATGGGTTGAATGAAATTTGCATGCGTTCATTGCACATACTTAATCCATTAGGAGACAGCAACTCATTTTCAACAACGACTTATTTGGTTTCAAGATATAGGGATGACAGAGTTATTTGCCGTTACTATTTTGTTCACAGGGAGCAGTTGCGTATGCTAGATATTCGCTAAAATGACACAAAAGTCAAACCAGGCCTTTTAGAAATACTATATATAGACAAGGGATACAACTAAGAATTCCTGAGATCCCACCCCTGTCTGTTTTAAACGTCTCTAAAAATTACACTTCTTTGTTTACAAATTTTACAGTTGTGCATATTCGTCACATATATAATCATTTGTAACCATGACCCATCCATTCCTCGAAAAATATACAGCTTTCGGAGTACAGACAACTTTCTTACAGAAATACACCTCAATTTTGCTCGATTGTCGAGAAGTAGCACCTTCACCTTTCATCAGTAAATAGCAAATCCCAGATAAGCCAGTCATTTCTATTATGTATAGAGCTATGGTAAATTATAATTTAAATACATTTTTACCTTTAAGTAGTTAATTCTGATGTTTCCAGAGCTCTCCTAAGCTTATGAAGTGTTACATCCTTTCTAGAAGTCAAAAGGCAGCCATGTTGTTTTTTATGATAAACATCCATAAAGCACAAACGGATGCAAAAATGTGTAAAAAGGGGTAATGGACGAGAAAGGCCACAAGTGGGATGTAAATGCCAAGAAAAGAACAACAAAATGGATTTCAGAATAGACTAGATGAGAAAATTTTATTCTTAAGGTACTTATAACACCATCATAGTTTAAACAAAATATTCATTATTTATATATGGCTCTCTAATCATTTACTACAGCCCAAGATATTGAATTGTATGTATTTGAAAGTTAGTTAAAAAGTTGGTTAGGTTAAAAAAATAAATAATTGAAAAAAAATAGGACTTTATGAGTTATGATTAGTTCAGGCTTCCACACCGTTAACTTGAAACAAGTTAAGACCAAAGACTGACCCCTGTGGAACACCAGATAAAAGCCATAGCTCACCAATGACGACTGTTATTTGGCTTCTAAGAAGGAAGGGTAAAATTCAGCAAAGCGTCTCACCCTACATACCTTGCAGCTGCATTTTGTAACAAAGTTAAGTTGTTGACTTTGATGAGTACATTGCTAAAATGAAATATCAAATATTAGTTTGTTAGCCAAATTTCTTATTTTATGGTACGTCTTGAATTAATTATATTATTAATGTTTCACTAAACAAAACCCTTTCTCTCATCTTTTAATGGAATCTTCACTAGCTGAATCTCTAAGTCAATGGAAAGTTCACCAGCAGGATTGAAAGCATTGAGAATGTAGTAACACATAAGTAGTATAATATTTTTTTCTGGAAATGGGTTGAAAAATAACTTTCGGTATGCAGAAGGTTATGAAACAGTGTGATATGCTATTTGTTGATAGCCATTCTGGAAAATAAAATGTGAATACATGAATTCTTTAACATAGAAGACTATTCTTCAGTCATTTGTTTAAATTTATAAAGGTTATGATATTCCTGTGAAAATCCTTAGTTTGATAGTTACGTTACACCCATTCTTAATTATAATTGTGAAGTCTGGGGTTTCACCCAATCAGAAAATATTGAAAGAATTCATAGGAAATTTTTAAAGCGCATGCTAAATCTAAAACAGTCAGTGAATTCTCTTTTTCTCTTATCGGAAATAGGAAGATTCCCACTTATAGTTAATAGACATATTCGTAAAGTTAAACATTGGCTAAAACTGTACAGTAAAAAGAAGAACAATTGTATTTTAATATCAATATTACAAAGCCAGCGGTTAGAAATTGAAAAACTGGAGTAATAGAGTTAAAAAACTATTGAAGACTTCAGGCTTCAGTGAAGTTTGGTTTTACCCTGATTTGGTACATATTGAAAAATGTAATTCAATATTTGAAAAAAGAGTCAAAGATATATACATAAGTAAATGGCACTCATCCATAGATGCTTCTTCCTCCCTAGTTTTGTTTCGTAACCTTAAATTGAGTTATAAAACGTCAAATTATATTTTACTCCTTGAAAATAGAAAACAATGTAATATATTAGCACAGATTAGATTATCCTCACATGATTTACAAGTCGAAACAGGTCGCCACCCAAATATCAACAGAAATGATCGAGCATGCCAATTATGTACCTTTACAGATATTGAAGACGAATTTCATGTCACTTTGATTTGTCCCTATTATAAAGATTTAAGATCTAAGTATATCCCTACTTTTACCATAAACATCCTAATATGTATAAAGTTTACGCTACATTATGAAACTCTCATTATTAACAAGGTATAATTAATATTGTTTATTTATGTGACTTTTTTTTCCATTGTGTGTTTTATAACATGTTATTTTTTGGACTCAGAGCTAATATGCTCAACGTCTGTAATAAACTTATGTTCTGTTCTGTTCTATATTGGATTAGAAGTCAACTGTGGTAGTTATCTTAGTAGTTAAATATGTTTATTTGTATGATATTCAACGTAATTTGGATTGTTTTTCTCTGTAAATTCTTGGTCATCAATTACGATTCAATTCAAAAGAACAGGTCTACGTATAGCTTTAAATAAGTAATTTACCTGTATACTAAAAACGGAGTATATTGTTAAATTACATTTGGTAATACGTTCATACACGTATACATATAAGTTTTATCAAATTATTTTTTGTAAATGTTTCTGTGTAAGAAGAAGTAAAAGCAGTATGAGTTGATGCAAATCTACTATTGAATTATAGTGATTGTTATCATTTATTTTGCATTCCTCATTAATGGGTTATACTTTAAATTTAATTGTAATTGAAATTTGCACATAAAATTTGAATCATTTAATGAAAGACAAGTGTCTTAACACACAAAGTAAAAAGCAAATACATTCAGCATAATTATCTATACAGTCTCTGAATCAATATTACTCAGACAATTCGAGGGTTAAAAGATGTATCTTATCTCCAAAAGCAGCCTGTTCTGATCTTGCTTCAATATTAATTAAATATAATTAAAGATTTTTTTCTTATTGTTCATGTCCTGTTTTTTTTGTTTTTTTTTTTTTTTTGTTTTTTTTTTTGTTCTATCGAAACACTTATTTCTTTGATTTTGATTAACAAAACCTTGTGGAATTCCTATTCTCATTAAAAAGTATTAAATGAGCAATCGAAAGGGAGATTATCAAAAACTTAGGAAAAAGAGGCGCACCCTTGCTACCTATATCGCCACATCTTTATCTTTTATCTTTGTGGATTTTCTCACAAAAATGCATATCTTGGAATTTGAACAAACTTAAGAATATATTCTTCTTAAAAATTAGATGTCTTTTATCAGGTTAGAGAACCATTGATACATATTGGACATATTATTCAACTTTCATATCATTTGTTAATGAGTTATGAATGAGACATTTCAACTACCCTCTATTTCAGTCGTTGGCCTTTATTGCAAATTGCGTCCCCACTTGTAAACGCCCTCCCCCCCCCTTTCCCCAATGTTGCATCTTGTTTGCTTTTAAGGATTTTTTAGTTTATTTACAAGATGGCTGCCTTTTGACTTCTAGAAAGGATGTAACACTTCATAAGGTTAGGGGAGCTCTGGAAACATCAGAATTAACTACTTAAAGGTAAACATGTATTTAATTTATAATTTACCATTGCTCTATACATAATAGAAATGAGTGGCTAATCTGGGATTTGCTATTTACTGATGAAAAGTGAAGGTGCTACTTCTCGACAATCGAGCAAAATTGAGGTGTATTTCAGTATGAAAGTTGTCTGTACTCCGAAGGCTGTATAGTTTTTGTGGAATGGATGGGTCAAGGTTACACATGATTATATTTGTGACGAATATGTACAACTGTAATATGTGTAAACAAAGAAGTGTTATTTTTAGAGACGTTTAAAATAGACAGGGGTTGGATCTCAGGAATTCTGAGTTGTATCCCTTGTCTATATATAGTATTTCTAAAAGGCCTGGTTTGACTTTTGGGTCATTTTAGCGAATATCTAGCATACGCAACTGCTCCCTGTGATTTTGTTGATGCGAACAATTGATCAAGCGCTATTTTCATTAAAAAAATAGAAAGATCGTACATTTAGATCGCAAGTGAACTTTGAAATCAGACATTGGTGTCAATCTTTTATTGTGTGTGTGTGGGGGGGGGGGGCTGACGACTTAAATGTCGTAACTTCAGCTTATTCAAGCTATAGTTACGACTTTTCCGTCGCAAAAAAAAAAAAAACAAAAACAAAAACAAAAAAACAAAAAAAAAAAAAAAAAAAACGATTTTACTTTTTTGTTACATGTTACTGACCAGATATTTTGCCCTTTGATATTTAAGTTAACCTATGAAAAGAATAATTATTGCAATCGGGGAGCAGTATATTCCACCCGGAATTTGATGAGGGGTATTTAAATTGTGTTTTTTCTTACCTGCGACTAGTATGCAAAGATATTTGACATGATTCTGAAAATGTATTCGTGTGACACCAATTTTTGACTAGAACTAAAATGACTTCCCGAACTTTTGAAGCAGAACGGCGCGTGAAACTAAATATATGACCAATAATTCGTGATAAAACGGAATGGTAGATAAATGCAGACTTTTTGAAAAGCTCAATGAGAGTGCTAAAATTGACCAATCGCGGCTGTCAATCAAATAATCAAACGACCAATCAAATCATTTATTCAGCCCGGACCTGAGCTTTCAACTTCGATATTGACCGCCATTTTTGTTAACACTTCTTATGTTGGTTCGTCTTCTTTAACGTCGTAGCTACAGCGTATTCATACAGGGTGATTAGATTTTTCGATTCATACCTCCATGAAAACAAAACATATTATCTTCATCTCTTTAATGTCTTGGAGCTTACCCCCTTTTTTATAGTATCGTTGAAATAGTCTCTATGAACTTGATTTTGTCGATAAATTTATTTCTAAGCATTTTGTACGTGTCAGGATTACCATTTTTTACGTGCTATGTCTCGTTTAAAAATCATTTCCTTTATTGCTTTGTCGAACAAATAAAGTTAATGCAGTCTGTTTTTTCACTTTAGCTTTTTGTAGTGTGAAAAGACAGAATTGAAATAAAATATTGTGGAATTCAGACAGAGCTTTATAAGATAAGCTATCATTTATATATTCATCTTTATGTACACATAATGTGAATGGTAGACTAGTCTTGCACCGTAGACCTAAAATGGTATAGTAACAAAACTAATCAAGGGTAATTAGATGTTCTTAATCCTTTGAATATGTTGCTTTTCGCCACATAATAATGCGTTTTTATACCCTGAAGAAACAAGAAATACCCGTTAAAACGGTGTTACTGGAAAGGGCGAATTTGATTGTAATTTCTCTTTTTTTGATCATTGTTTCTGTCCTATAGAAACTTTGACACACTTGTGGGTTTGTCAAAATGGCGACCGTTTATTATGAATAGGACAAAACCAATTTGATCAAATATTCAAAATTGATTAATATCAGCTGTCAATCACAGCATCAGTCGACTAATCAAATCATTCATATAGACCGGGGTAAATTTTGAATTCCGACCTATATATATGTGAAGCACTTTTGTTGGATTGGCGACTTAAACCTCGTAATTACAGTTGTTCGACTCAACTATTTCATTTTTTGTTACATGACACAGGGCATAAAATTAATTTTCAAAATATGTTTTTGATAACCCCGACACTAGTACTCTTAAAACATTTCCCTACCTTTTTAAACAAAAAGTAATTGGTTGCTTCATCCAGGAATGGCAATGATCTCTAACTAGTAGTCCAGTTAAAATGGAGTTCAAGCATTTTAAGTCAACATTCTCTTACGAAAATTACTTAGATATATTACCGGCAAACACTAGATTTTTCCTAACAAGAATGAGACAATCAGCTCACTGCCTTAGAATTCAAACTGGCCGATATAGTCGCAGTCCAACACTCAGAAATGAAAGAATCTACCTATATTGCAACTCAAATGACATTGAAGATGTTTTTCATTTTGCTCTACACTTAGGAGAAAAGTCTGATTGATAACCGCTACATTCATACGAATCAATAAGCGCAATTAGAGGTAAAAGTAGTGCAAGTGCACATATGTATAGTATGAGAATTTTCCATGGTTATACGCTCATCCCTCTCCTATTTTTTCTCGATGTCTTTATTGTTAATACAATTGTAACGTACACGTCCGATATATTTATCTATTTACAAGTATTTCCAAAAATTTGTCAAGCCCCCCGCCCTCCAAACACCCCCCCCCCCAAAAAAAAACCCCACCATGTATCATTGCTCTCTTCTTTTACCTATAGATTGAGACCAATAACTGTGACTGAAATGTATTACATGTACTTTGTATATGTTTGTATGGCTATGTACTTTTTGTACTTGTAAAATTTCTATTCTGTTCTATTCTGTGCAATAACAGTATAAACCCACTATAGAAGTACCCGTGATGAATAACGCCGTTTTATATCAAAGTAGATCTTCCTGTCTGGGTCAGTGGGTGTGACTAGCAGAGTCAGTGGGACGAGCCATTATTGAATCAATACCTTAGCTGGGTAGATGTTGGTAAGATATCGTTAGAACGTTAAAACCGTATATCGTCGATGTTCTACGAAAACCTCGTAACTACAGCTTTGAATAAGCTGTAGTTACGAAGTTTGCGTAGAACAACGTCGATATTTGACTGCTTTGGTAATCATAATAAGTGTGTAGCCCGTTAGACGAAAGGGACCTCGTTTAACCCTCTCCTGTTTTGCGTAATTTAAAAACCTGTTTTAAATCAAAGGTTTGACTGATAAAAATTCAAAGTGGGATTAATTTAAGAAATTACCATTCAGAAGGAAGAAAACATTGTGGAAAAAGAAGAAAAAGAAATTGCTTGTTACAGGCAATTTCTTCTTTTTCTACAATATTTTCTCAATTAAAAAACTAAGGGGAGGTAAAAACCAGGGATTAAAAAGGAAAGGGTTAAAGTGCGAAAGTATCGAACTTGGTAAGCATACACGGGTCGCACAGGCTTACTATGATCGGAACTTTTCATTCTTTGACACTTTTCCTGGTTTCTAGAATGATCATTCTGTCATACTATATAATTATTTTTGGAAGTCATCTGCTAGACCTCTGCTGTGTCAAATTTGTTTATCAAATATTTATTTTGCGAAATACCCGGGAGGTTCCTTTTCGCTTGATTTGTCGTATTTAAAATAAAGCCTAGGATTCTAAGGTCTATGTTTAACCCATTCCCTCACATCGACGCTTTTTGACGCCTCAATAAAAAGCTTTGGAAAAGATTGTGGAAAATAATTAAATTGCTTGTTACAAGCAATTTATTCATTATCCACTATGTTTTTTACTCAAAATGTAAAAAAATCCGGAATTTCATTGACTAAAATTAGTCGTCTGCAACGTCTAAAATGTTGCTTGGAAATGGCTAAAAACATATAATAGCATTGTATTTGCAGTGTTTTTAAACGTTTGTGATTTGAAAAAAATGAAAATATAAATTATATTGATTCAAAGATTTGATTGAAAGTAACTGATAATTTAACTAACTAAATAAATAAAAATAATAGAAGAATAAGCAAATAAAATCGAAGAATATAAACACCATTGAAAAAAGAAAAATCGTAAATGATAAATAAATAAAAAATAAGATATTTTCCTTTCAAATTTTATAATTTACTATTAGTCGACATGCCATTATGTATTTCAAAGTTGTAATGAAAATGAGTATAAGAATAAGGGAAGCCTTACCCAAAGGACGTATAATCCACTCATTAGTTTCCATTTAGACTAATATGGACATCGGATCGGGACTCCATTCACTAATGTACAGAATCATAAACCGTATTTAGAGGAAACTTTCCCGAGCGTCAGGCAGTCATATTGATTTTCTTTTAACAAAGTCTCGCGGGACTAAGTTAGTATGCGTGAGGAATATTTGTTAGCATTTCGCTTTAATTTGTGTTGAGAAGTAAATTGCTTTTTGACTAATTAGAAAATGGCTGGTCAATAAATAGGAAAGCTACTTCGCTCTTATAAAGATTTACATGTATATGAAAGATTTTTTGAGAGGAAAGAGATCTAAGATAGTCTGATACAATTCAGCACCTACTGCAGCGTGTATGAAACTAATATATATATATATATATATATATATATATATATATATATATATATATATATATATATATATATATATATATATATTCTAAATATTCAAAAAAAAAAAAAAAAAAAAAAAAAATCCCACAGATTAGCTTCTATAAATTTTTTAAAAATAGAATATCAGTTTTCGAAAATACAATCTTGCTGGAAAATTGACAAATAAGTTGGTCCATAAAATTGACAAATAAGTTGGTCCATTGGGGCGTAATCTGTTTACGACATTGTTATCTAAAAGAAACCACCACCACAACAACCACAACCACAACCACTACCAACATTTCATTCAACATATTAACCCTTGTCATACTGAACTAGAAATATTCCTGTTTTTTGCAGGAGGTATAGACAAAGATCAGCCTGCACATAAGTGCACTAATTGATTCATTTGGAGTCAGAGTTGTTCATAGAACTAAATTTTAAAAGTAGATATTTCCCCACATAAAGTACTTTCATCTCTTGCAGCCCTTTGAATATCGTGCAGTTTTTGAAAAGGATTGTATTTAGCACGACAAGGGCTAAAAAGGCAAGAAAAATAATGGAAGGAGTAGAAGCTTTAACATAAACGATATGCATCCAAGCAAAATTGGTCCATTTGGGCTACTCATTCTAATTTAGACATTGCATACTTGCCATTTTTGGATGATACATTTGGGAAGTCGGCAAGTTGTAAGTTTTTGATATATAAAACCTGCAAATACCGAAATGACATTTGTACACCCCTTGTATTAGCGACGATACATGAAACCCAGGAAAGTAGGAAAAATAATTACAGGGGTATGCTTAATTAGGAAGGCAGAAATATTTTCTGCTTGGGGTTTTCGTTAGGGAAGAAACTTATTGGTTTTTAGTTACTGTCCGATTACCAGATCACATTCTAAACTGGTCAAAATTCAAAGATATTGCCGACAAAGATGTTGGTGTATTTTTTTAAACTCATTGTCTATCTTGAAGAAGACATTTTTTATAATGAAGAATGTGTGATAGTATGGAAATGGGCTATATCTGTCAAAATTATTGAAAAAAGGAGGGTGGGGGACTTACTTCCACCATACAGGATTGTAACTGCAGGATAAGACGTATGGATCAAATGTATCCGTTCAGCCACGCCTTCAGACCCGATCCTCCATTATCCATTATAGACCTTATAGTGTTAGCTACAGCTCTTAATTTCTCAAAGATCTTTAAGAAATTACATGTCAGATGACATCCGTTAAAAGTATATAATTTTTGATAAGAAAATATTTAAACTTTGGAGTTATTGAAAATGCAGGGTATTCAAGGAGAAAACATTATTAAAAAAATCTGTTCACTATCTTATATTGAAAAGTTGGAAAAGTGACACATATTGTGTACCGCTAATCCTCGTTTTCCTACATGTTTTTTGAAAACATTGTTAATTTTAAGGCACACAAGCGATCTATCATTTATTCCCTTAATATCGAAAAAGGTAGACAAAGAAATATTCCACGTAATGAAAGATTTGGTAATTTGAGTACCTTGAATGACATCGAGGACGAATACCATTTCATTCTCTGTTGTCCATTTTACACCCCTATCAGAAAAAAATATATAAAACAATGTCATTTTCGAAATCCGTGTGTATATAAATTAACGGAACTACTGAACAGAAATAATATACACACATCAAACAAACTAGCTTTATATTGCAATAAATGTTTTTAGCTAAGAAAAAACATAATGATAAGCCAAAATTTAACCTCCGCGGAATTTTTCTTTTTCTTTTAAGTGGACTTAAATATCTATCATATCAATCTATGATTTTGTTTTCCGTTTCTTTGATGTACCGTTTATTCATGAGTGCTGTAATTATTATGTAAATGTTTTTCTGTCGACTATGAAAGTCAGGCTTTTAGGTCGAATAATAAAGAATGCTGTATTGTATCATGCTGTATTGTATTGTATTGGTTACTTCTTTTATTATTATGTACAAAGATTTATAAGTAATAGCTCATTGCCAATATGAAACAACAACAACAACAGCAGCAGGAGCAGCATAACAGCCATTTAGTCTTAACCCATTCTAGCACCCACACTAACCCTCTTTTTTCGATCCCAAATAAAAGGGTTTTGAAAACATTGTGGAAAATGAAGAAATAGCTTGTTCCGAGAAGACGAAAATAATTAAATTCCCATTAACTTGAAGGAAGTATTTTTTGGATAACTTTTTCTCGTAAAAAAGTGAATCATGTCAATAGTATTAGGCTATCAAGCAAGTGGTCATCGAAATCAATATTTTTTTCTTTTCTTATTACTTTTTTTATTTTCTTTTTCTTTATCGGGCTATCTCCAATATATTGTTCATTGTGACAATTCATATACCAGCACATTCAAAATGAAATAACTGAGTAGTTCTTTTAAAAAATAATAATTGTTCCGAAATCATAAATTATCTTGAAATGTTGTGTATAAATTTCTTGTGATTTTGACACTGAAATGAAATCAGTAGATTGATTTATTAGATAGGGTTTAACGCCACTTTTAACAGTATTTCAGTCATATCGCGGCGGCTTGGGCACCTAACAATGGATTCCTGGTATTTCCCACACCAGTACTACAACTATATCCTTTCCTGGCCCCCAGCTGCTATCCCACTTAGGTTTACAATTATCCACCCATTGGTGAGAGACAAGTTTCGGAAAAGATATATGCCGCCACCGGTGATTGAACCCGTGACATCAAGTTATTGAAGTTCAGGAGTCCAATGCGCTACCGACTGCGCTTTGACGGAGACATGAAATCAGTAGACGGAAATCTTGGGGGGGGGGGGGTACGCCATTGGTAGGGGTTCGGCACCCAAACGCCAGCGTTTATTTTAATTGGTTTGGTTATTTTACAAAAGTCGCCAAGCCAACAAAAATAATTCAAATAAAAGTCGTCTTATGTCGGATTTCAAAGTTCCCCATCGTTATAAATGAATGATTTGAGTGGTCGATCGATTCTATGGTTGGCAGACGCGATCCCCCAATCCTACCTCTGGTCATCTTTTATGTTATCAGATCAATGGTAATGATTTCAAACTATTGTTCATTTATTGGTATTCGCGATTATTTTCAGTGCTATCGTCATCAGACAAAAGATATAAGCACTTAACACATTACCAGCCGGAAACATTTTAGACTGGTCCAAATTGAAAGGAGTTGCAGACGAAAAATAAAAGTTGGTGAAATTTTAGTTCTTTTCAACTTTCTGGATAGAAAACATTGTGGAAAACGATGCAATTGCTTGTTACAAGCAATTTCTTCCTTCTCCACAATGTTTTTCCTAGTGTTTTTCTAGAGGGGCGTCAAAAGGCGTCACTGCGTGGGAATGGGTTAAACATACATACTTGACATTACTGGTACTTCTATGGTCAGCCAAGAAAAATATATACGGATTTTCATTTTTAACAAAGAGTGGCGCAAAAATACTATTCTAGGACAGAAATTTCTTCTTTGCGTTCGAAGTGTTATAGCCATATAACAAGTTTTTGTGCTTACAGGTCACCATTATAGAGTTTCTGTGTCATTGGGAACCAACCAAGCAAATACAAAGGGTCAAATGCAGATCAAATTAAATGGTACCTGGGGAACTAGTGAGTGGATATCGACAGCCAATCAGTGAGTAGAGTGCTTCGTCCTTAACCGTCATCAGTTTACTTCATTAAGAAACTTTCTGGGTGCTATTTTGCTCTTCTGTCGCCAGGTATCCGTCGGCCAATTTTTGAACCAATCTTTAAAAAGTATCTTTGCTAAATTGCCCATCGGATTTCATTGAAACTTCACAGAAATTTTCATTTGGTAGTTATTTTCCAAAATGATTCAAATATCTGGAATAGAAGTAAAATATATTATTGCTTCGGTAAGAAAAAATACACAAAGAACAACTGTTTAATTGAAGGTATAGAGCTTTCAAATTATGTATGTAGCTTCCGATTTAGGCAAATGGTTATTTTAGGATTTTTAGGTTTACGTTATTTTAGAGGTAGTATCAATGAAGGCTGTCTAAACTATTGTACTTCTGCAATGTTGTGGAATACGAGAATAGTCGATGACCTCCCCTCTTGCACTTACACCCACTTAATATGGATATGACATGAACCCTTTATCAATTATACATTCTTGTTTGATGTTTTTATGCATGTTGTTAACTTTGTTTTGCATTTCATCTCTTTATTTTTGCTACTATTTTCTCTGTCCATTTTACCATTTGTTATTGACAAAAAAATGATATATAATAATGATTTTCCCAACCCATACGACGTAAAAGGTTAGAAATGCATAATTTTCTTCAGATCCAAGACCAAAATGTTAAAAGTTTTAGCTTTGCTATCAAAATAACCCGTCTCTTGCGGAACCGAGAATTCTTCGTAGAAAAAGAGAAATGAACCCAATGAACTTAAACTCAACTCTGTTCGTTATAGTAAACAGCTTTTAGAAAAAAATTATTCTCCAAACTGTTAGGTATATAAGATCATCTTATTCAGATAAATGTTAATTTATCTGTTTTGCCATCTATCTTATACCCCCTCCCACCACCCCGTATGGCCATCTATCTTATACCCCCTCCCCGACCTGCATTGCCATCTATCTTATACATCCCACCACCCTGTATGGTCATCTATCATATACCCCCTCCCCGACCTGCGTTGCCGTCTATCTTATACCCCCACCACCCTATATGGCCATCTATCTTTATACTTCCTTACCCACCCTGTATTGCCATCTATCTTTATACCTCCTTCCCACCCTGTATTGGCATCCATCTTTACACCCCCCGTATTGCCATCTATCTTAATACCTCTCTCCCGACCTGTATTGCTATCTATCTTTTCATCCCCTCCCTAACCTGTATTGCCACCTGGCTTTATACCTCCTCCCTACCTCGTATCCTCATCTATCTTTATATCTCCTTTCCCATCTATATTTCCATCAGTCTTTACACCTCTTCCCTACCCTGTATTGCCATCTATCTTTTCCTCCGCTCTCCGACCTGCATTGCCATCCATCTTTTCACCCCCTTCCGACCTGTATTACAATCTATCTTTACCCCTCCTCCCTACCCTATTTTGCCATCTATCTTGACACCTCCTTCCAACCCTGTTTTGCCACCAGTCTTTAAAACTCCCCCGTATTGCCATCTATCTTAATACCTCACTCCCGACCTGTATTGCTAAGTATCTTTTCACCCCCTCCCCGACCTATATTGCCACCTGTCTTTAAACCTCCTCCCTACCTTGTATCCTCATCTATCTTTATATCTCCTTCCCTATCTATATTACCATCAGTCTTTACACCTCCTCCCTACCCTATATTGCCATCTATCTTTTCATCCCCTCCTTGACCTGCATTGCCATCCATCTTTTCACCCCCTCCCGATCTGTTTTGCCATCTGTCTTTACCCCTCATCCCTACACTGTATTGCCATCTATCTTAATACCTCCTTCCCACCCTGTATTGCCATCTATCTTTACACCTTCTTCACACCCTGCATTGAAATCTATCTTTATACCCTCCCCAGATCTGTATTGCAATCTATCTTTATACCTCGACCATCCTGTATTCCCATTTATCTTTATACCTCTTCCCCAACCTGTATTGACATCTATCTTTTCACCCCCTCCCGACCCGTATTGCCATCTATCTTTACCCCTCCTCCCTACTCTGTATTGCCATCTATCTTTACACCTTCTTCACACTCTGCATCGTAACCTTCTTATCAAATTTATTAGAACTTTTATTTAGAAAAGTTTTGTAAGAAGTTAAACTTGATATCTGTATCTTACAGATAGTAAATTTTCCTTATCCATTTCTTACTGATGTATTTTGTTTCGATTACCAAAGAAGCTTTAAAATTAGTAGAATCGCTCTCGAACACACAATACAGACGTTTTCACGTACATGCTTATCAGACTATTCTATTAACGGATCGCTGGCCCCGCCCACAGAGCTCTGACAGAAAGTTCCTCTTCGATGTTAAACAGCGTTATTTTTCAAACAGTGAAATGGTTGGATGGCGACTTTTACGTAGTAACTAAGATTGAGTTACGACGTTTAGGCCACCAAAATAACAAAAATGCTTCATGTAAAATTTGGCCAAAATCAGAGTTAAAAATTAACTTCCAGTCTAAATTAGTGATTTAATTGGTCGATTGATTCTTCTATTGATAGGCACGTTCAGTTAAATAAAAGTTACATACGATCTAAAAGTTGAAATAAATTAGTGGTAACTTTTCATTGACGCTGAGTATACTTTCAGCTTTTTAACTCATTCCCACACAATCCTTAATTTTTACGCCCCTTAAGAAAAAAGCTCTGCAAAACATTGTGGAAAATGAAGATATTGCTTGTATCAAGCAATTTCTTCATTATCCACATTGTTTTCTATCCAAGGAGACAAAAATATTTTAAATTACATCATCTTGAAATTGCTGTCTGCAGCTTCTTTGAATTTGGACTAGTCTAAAACTTTGTTGAGTGGGAATGGGTTAAATAAGCGTTTGCAACCTCTTTCGGGCGAGTCTAAAAAGTTGACGTCTAACATGCTGGTGTCACAACCAAGTTTTCAGTTATCACGTTATCGACAAAGTCAACCGTCATTATCCTGGAGAACGAAATTGGAATTCTGCAGGCTTCCCAGAAATTTCAAATAAATTAGATTTACCCCCACACCTTCGGTTTAATGCTGGGATATAAACATGGGTTAAATAATGATTTTTGGAGAATAATTCGTTCTTGACTTCTCAAGTAAATACCGAGCTTTGCAATTTTCGTTATTTAACCCTTTCCTGTTTTTTTTTTCTCAAAATTTTAGACCCGTCCATGTTCAAAGGTTCTGCAAACGACAATTATTTGAAAATAGTCATTCCGTACGTAGGTAGGAAAATTGTGGGAAAAGAAGAAATTGTTTGTAACAAGCAATTTCTTCTTTTTTCCACAATGTTTTCTCATGTATAAAAACACAGGGACGTAAAAACCAGGGATTGAACAGGAAAGGGTTAACCCAATCTCTTACAAATTGTTTTCAGACTGGTCCAAATTGAAAGAAGTTGCACATTTTATTTGATGAAATGTGAAATATCTTTTTTTTAACGGTAAAAAAAAACATTATAGAAAATGAAGAAATTGATTGTTGTGGTTTTCGTAGGTTTATTCTTGAGGTGCGTTAAAAGGTGGGATCGTGTGGGAAAGGGGAAAACGAGCTGCGTAGAAATATTTTTTGTCATCAATTGAGCTATACAAGCCATGCCACAGTTTGTAAAATGATAAGATTGTCTCATTATAGCCTATGTGGAAAGAAGATTAACAATCTGTAATTCCATCTACATGGGGAGGGAAGGGGTGACCGAATCGGAAGAATCGTTTTATATATAACCTAGAACCAAATACATGGCTTAAGATTTAGAAAATATTTGATTGGAATAGTTTGCGACGTCATAAGGTGTGGTCGATTTAAAAAATGAATTGTAGTGAATAGTTAGAAATAGAAGAAGAAAATACAGTTTCTTTCTGTCGCGTAAGTCATTTTTTCATAGCTCTATTTCTTCAATGTGTCTACTGGTGGAACTGTTTAATAATGGGTAAACACCATTTTCGGGATAATGAAGTTTTATTGAAACAGAAAGAACTTTATAATAAGCGCATTTTTCTGGTATCAGTGCTACGACAATTGCTCACCCATAAAAAATTTCCAATTTCAGCGCACTTTGAATGCCATCTTCAGCCTATTTCAATTTGGACCACTCTAAAGGTTTGACGTCATCATAAAGTTTTTCACAGGCTTCGAAGGTCAAATCATCTCCCCATATCAAACGCTATCATTCTAAAAAATGATACATTCTGCTCATTCTAATCGATCTTTATTATTTCAGTTTCGTCTATCACGATTTAAGTGTTGTGCTTGGCTGAATTCTATTCATATGCTTATGAACAAGATTTCGTGCACGCAACTATTTTGTAAACTTGCGCACAAATTAGACCCATATAATTTAACAATAAAAACTGGTAAAATATTTGTTTTGTGTTGCTTGATTGGATTACATTATAAAAACAGAAGAGAATGTTTTTGTTCATTGAGGTATGAACCTAAAAACTTAATCACAGAAATGTGTGACTCTGCTTCTCGTGATTAAGTAGCTAAGTTCATACCTCAATGAAAAAAAAATTAAAAAAATAAAAGAAATAAAAAATAAATTCTCTTGATTTCTTGAATGAAATTTCATTCTATGAGTGATTATAGTTTTGTAAATTTTTACCCCTATCGACTTCGTCACCATTGTCTACCGAGTGATAAAAAATAAGTTTTTTTTAGCAAAAATGAATGAGATAGTACATGATATCTTGCTCAATGGACCACATCTATTAAACTACCACCCTCTTTAAGCGGCCAGCATCAAAATTATCTTTCTAAAAAAGAAAAACACAAGTTTTTCCGTAATTGGACAACAAAACTAAATCCTAAGCTGATGGTTCTCATTAGAATCGTCTCAATGAGACGATTCTAATGAGTTCCATCAACAAAGGATTAAGTGAGAGTAATACAATAAGTTACGTATGCAGTCGAGCCAATCCCCATTAGATGTCACACAAAAGTGAATTAAGCGACCTTCTCTTAAACGGCCACAATTCGACCGCCCTTTGAGTGGTCGCTTTATACAACTTTGACTGTAATATAATAATAATAACTTACACGATAACTTTCTTATTTTCGAATATTTCCAATTAAAGTAAAAAGCAATGTTACTTTGTAAAATCTAGAATTTCTGTATATCGAACGCGAATTCATAGAGTGTGATTAAGTTTTTCGGTTCGTACTCCATGAAAACAAAAATATTCTCTTCATTTCTTATGATTTAATGACATCAAGCGAATATATTTACATATTATGATACAATTTTTATGGAACTTTTTTGTGCGCAAGCATACAAAATAGCTGCGTGCTAAGAAATTGTTCATGGAAATAAGAATAACTTTTCTTGACCAATCAGAACGCTCATTTTTGATAGACGAAAGTAAACATTAAATTATTGTAGAGTAGAAACAACCCTCACTGTAAAGAGTTGCAGCATATTTTATTTTTTTTATATTCATCTGTCACGTGGTATTTGTAACCCAACCAGTGAAAAGTGACCTGCGTCGTAACACGAGAAGCACCTAACCTTGTCAGACTGTGCAAACTGTGCAGAGTATCCAGGCTCGAGATTTGTCGCCTTTGTCTCCTTCTAATCTAAAATGATATATGTACCTTACTATATGAATAATTTCAAAATGCGCTCTGTGGTTCACATGGTATAAACTAATGTCTTTTCCGAATATTTGTTTGACTGAGTTCCTTGTTAGTTTTTCACATTTGCTCAACTTTAAAAACAGGACAGAAACGGCTAGACTTGGATCATTACGAAAACTAAATCACGTGATTGTTACTGGCAAGACGATTGGGTATGTTCAGTCCATGAAGGTCAACATAACAGGAAGTGGGGGTAGTCCTGGCAACATTTTTGTAAAGAAAGTCAATATCGAGGCAGGGGAAAGCGGTTTACAGTAAGTATATTCATTTTCATAAAGATGATTAAATTGGGAAGGGGATACACACGAAAGAATAATTCTTTGGAGTCGAATTGTACAGTTTATGTGGTTTGGTATAAAACTTTACGAATAAACTACTGCGCGCTATCAGAGACAATTGTGTCGCCTATAGAGTTCACGTGTAACAGACTAAGCAACTATTATGTCTTTTATGTAACCATTTTGTTTTTCGCTTAATAGTAAACCTATGGTTAATACTTAACATATATTTTCTCAAAAGCAAACAGCGCATGAAAACTTACCTTTAAGGTTAAGCACAACGACTGTCGTAGTTATTTACATATGGAAAAATGGTTCTATTTTCTTTTTGTGGACAGAAATTATAACTTAAAGATGTTCTTCAGTCAAAACAATGACGTCAGGGTCTCTCGCGCTGCTTAGGAAACAGTCCGTTGTATTTTAGTTACTTCCGGAATAGCTTTTCCAAACTATAAAACCTACCTCAAATTAAAGGTGATAGTAGGATCTTCCAAAATTGTATAACCGCTTTGTTTTCAGCAAGCAAGATTTCAAACTGCAATAAAATAATAAGATTTTAGCCAGATAAAAAATAAGAAAATAAAGATTGTCATAAAAAATGTCACCTGATCATGGTTGCATCTGAAAAAACTTTTATGTGTATGAAAAGGACTTCTTTTAAAACGGGGGTTTAAAATATTATGAAAGGTGGTAGTTACATTTTAGCTATTTCCAACCCGTGGAAGCGATGGCCAGAATAGAGTTAAACAAGTTTTTGGTGCATCGCTCCTCTGTGTAATATAATTTCAGTGACCTCATTCTTTCCTTTAACCTATTACCAGACGACGAAATCTTACATCAGTCCAAATTCAAAGAAATTGCGGACGATAATTTTAAATCGCTGAGGGTTGAAAACATTGTAGGTAATAAAGAAATTGCTTGTATCAAGAAAGCTTTTTTCTGGAGTGGCATTAAAAAGTGGGATTGGGTCTGAATAGCTTAAGCCGTTTTCCTTATCGTAACATCTTACATGGCCCATGTTTGAAGCGGGGCCTGAATTCCATACGAAAGGTGCAGTTATGCAACCATGATTTATTTTACAATAACGGGACCATTATATTAATTTCAGTCTAAGCGGTGTGAATTGTATTCGCAAATCATGAAGTCTGTGATCGTGAAAATTGTCGTAACTACAGTTTTATGCGAACGAAATGTCGTAATTACAGCTTAATGAAAGCTGTAATTACGACAATTTGCACTCCCATCGACGATATGTTTGACACGTCATATTTGAATCTTGAACACGTAGAGCTCATATGCTCTTTTGCGTTTGCAATATCCAAAGTGTTTTTCTGCAAAACCCTGTCAGATGTGGGATTTACAAGATTCATATGCAAAATCCTCCTGTCATTTGGGTGTTAGAATCCTAAATAACGATTTCCAAACAAACTTAATCTTAGAATTGTCCATATTAAAGAAAGCTGCAAGCAATTCAAACTGCATCGAAAATTGAGTACAGCATAGAATACCAGTATTGTGATGAAGATGGGTCGTTTGTAAGAAGAAAATTCCCCTTTTCAAACAACGGTTTCAACAATAAAATATCTACACCAAGGATTAGAATTATCAAAGCTTTTACCTCATAATCCGACATTTTTACGACTCTGACATATCATGTTGAAGAAATTATTGCGAAAAGAGGAGGAATATTTTTTTCTTTCCGGGCAATAATTGCAATAGTAGGGGCCTTATTTTCCCAATAATTTACATGATTATTAACTTCTTTCAATTTGGACTAGTCTTTGATTTTGTCGTCTGAATGTAAATTGTGCGAAACTGACGGCTGTTTGTCAAAGGGTAACTGTATAGAAAGAAATTCCTCTACGGAAAACTTATCCAAATCACTTTCATTATCTACAATTCAATGAGCTTATATCAGAAATATGTCACTCACAAGCATTTCTATGGGAAATCTTGGACGTTGATTAAATCCTAGAATCTCTTGACCACATTATTTGACATTACTTTCAATTTTTACAACGACAGTGGAATGTAGGCTAGTCTTCACAATGTTTTAGAAATTTTTCTCCCATTTCAAATTCATATTTAAGATGTATATTACCGATTTACTGAAATAAATTACTGAGTATAGTTATTGCTTTCTTGAGCAATGCATTTTTACACTTTCACCACTCAAGCATTCGCTTCCGTTTTGTGAACTTAACACATCTTCGAATACAGACCAAAGACTTGAATTAAGTTGTAAACTAAAGTATTGAAGCCCTTTAATTTTCAGCATTTCTAGACAAGATTATTCTAACAGGGAACCTAGTGGCCTAGTTTTCAATTTCATGACACCCGATTTTGACTATGCCCAAGATTTCACCAAGAAAAACATTCTCATTGGTTTTCAGGTTGATTGAGCAAAGATTTTGGTCTCTAGAGCGTCTGCAAAGTTTTTCTATAAATTTTCCAAGTGTCCAGACGTATGCATTCCATGGATTTGGTAATTAAGCCTACAGTGGTAGTTTGCACTCGTTGATCTTTAAGAAGACCTCAAAATTTTGTCTGTTAACTTAAGCTATCAAAGTTGACGCATGCTAAAATAAGAAAATACCTCCTTCAACGGACTTTAAGCAATTTCTAAATTTTTTCATTTTCCCATTATGTTTTCCGCAGTTATTTTCGTAAAAAAATTTGGTTGACGACGTTTGACATATCTAAACACATTTTATAATTTAGTTTCTTTTTTACAACCCCAACAATTATAAAGTTTGTTAAGCGAATACATAACCCTTATCGGGAAGTCAGACCTAAAGCATCAGATATACTCGCAGGCAAATCATATTACATTATTAAATTCTATATTTGTCAAATTCAGTTAAATTAAAATGTCGTCTGCATATTTTAACTCGAAGATAAAAGCTAACAACAGACTTTGAGAACATGGTGCATTTCGGTTTTAATTCGGTATTAATCTATCAAATTATATTGAAATTCCGTCTGCACCTAGTCCTTATAGTGACTGGTTGATTGATTGATTGAATGGGGTTTAACGCCACTTCTAACAGAATTTCAGTTATATCGCGGCGGCTGGAGCACCTAACAATGGATTCCTGGTATTTCTCACACCAGTTCTACTACTACATCGTTTCCTAGCCTCCAGCTGCTATCCCATTTAGCTTTATGATTATCCACCCATTGGTGAGAGACAAATGTGCCACCATCGAGGATCGAACCCATGACAGTTATAGTGACTGGAGTCACTGGACTATTCTGAAAAACTTTTGAAAGTATTCGTTGATCGTTTGTTGATATCATTTTTTTAACTCGTTACCTGACGACAAATTTTAGACTGGTCCAAATTGAAAGGAGTTGCAGATGACAAATCGAGCTTTATTAAAGATAAGATTTTTGTAAATTTTCTTGGTAGAAAATATGGTGGAAAATGAAGAAATTGCTTGTTGCAAGCGATTTCTTCATTCTCCACAATAGTTTCTACAAAGAAAGGGAATGGGTTAACTCACTGTATGGTGGGCCCTTAAAGATGGATCAGACGTTAACACTCGTCAGATGCACTATGAACTCTAAACTTAACTGGTATGAGCAGCTGGAGGCTCGGGAAGGATGTTGTTGTAGTACTTGTGTGAGACATACCAGGAATCCATGGATAGGTGCTCCAGCTGCCACGATATGACTGAAATACTGTTAAACGTGGCGTAATACCCATTTCAGTCAGTCAGCATAATGAACTCGTTTCAAGCTAGATCAACACCAATAAGAATACACTTCAATAAAACATTCGTATAAATTAACAGTACTCTCATCAACTGCCTGGGTAGAAAAAAGCAAGGACGAAAGAAATGAAGGTATAAGAAATTAGAAAAAAAGATAGTACCCCCCCCCCCAAAAAAAAAGAAGAAAAAGAAAACAATGACAAAAGTATTAAAGCATCAAGAAACTCCCTTTTATTAAATTTATCGCCTTTAGTTAGCCTATATATATTCGAGCAGGCCCCGCGTGGATCAATATATATCTCGGCGATCCCTCTCTTTTCTTTAAGGTAGTCTGATTCAATTGAAGAATCGCTGGCAACGCCCACTGAGCTGATATTAGAAGTTCCATTTAGATTTTGAACGCCGTTAATTATAAAAACTTATGGCCAGTATATCTTGTAATACTGAAGTAAATATATCAGTTAGCAATCTTAACATCGTATCTACAGCTTGAATGATCTAAAGTCAGGACGTTTTAGTCGCTGACCCCCCCCCCCCCCCGAAAAGAACACACACACACAACCCCCCCCCCCCACACACACACAAAAAAAACACACACACACAAAAAAAGCAAAAAAAAAAAATAAAATAATAATAATAATGATACTAAAAAAAATTCAAACAACCCTCCTTTTTTCAGCTTTGATTCCATTATTTTTTTCGGGGAGGGGTCCAGTTGTTGAAGCCTGGAAAAGTGTTCTTAAAGTTGCCCTTTTTTATTAAAAGAAACCTTATCATTTGTGTCGAAGTGTAAAACGTTATACATCTCTGTTTTCATAAACGAAGAAGAAATGTATAAATGGAAAAAAAGAGCTTGTCAATAAAAGATTGATTTAAATGAATTTGTTTATCAAGGCAATTTTAGTAAACTTTCTCCTTGTACAGACAGGCGAAACTTGCTGGACTTCCCTTGACGAGAACATAAAAAGTTGAGACGAAATGGCATTTTTATACTTGCTATTTGAGCTTCAGTGGCCGTTTTACACAGACACACATGAATGGGTTAATGGGTGGGGGAGTGGAAAGTTGGAAGCAGACATATTTTCTCTGATGGATTGTAATTACAAAAAAAGCTACAATATCCCAGTAACTATATTTTCCATCATTATTGAAAGGAGGAGGTCCAGTTTTAACCATTTTCTTAACCAATTCCTACACAATCCCACTTTTTACGTACCTCAAGAAAAGAGCTTTGGAAAACATTGTGGACAAAGAAGAAATTGCTTATAACAAGCAATTTCTTCAATGCCCACAATGTTTTCTACTTCAGACAAAGACAAAGAATTTCAGAATTTCATCAACCTAAAATTGTCTTCTGCATTTTCTTACAATTTGGACGAGTCTGATTTTTTTTCAAGTTGGAATGGGTTAAGATACTGTAACTGCAAGAGAAAATGCTTCATCCAAATCTTAGCTTTCAACAATGCATTCAAATCTAATTTTCCATTTCTTCATTCGTTCGCTGCATGCCTTTTATTTACTTAGTTTTATCCTATTATGCTCCAATCTTGTTTGTTCTGTTTCCAAGCTTATTCCTTTGATATTTGGACCAGTCTTAAATTTGGTAATGGGTTGGCCCTATCCCACACAATGACGCTTTTTGACGCCCCCTTAGAAAAAATAGGGAAAACGTTGTGGAAAATGAAGAAATTGCTTGCAACAAGCAATTTCTTCATTTTCCACAACGTGTTTCACTCAGAAAGTTCAAAAATTAAAAATTTCGTAAACTTCTATTTGCCGTCTGCAACTCCTTTCAATTTGGGCATGTCTAAATGTTATCGTCTTGTGATGAGTCAATGAATACATCTTCCTCGTGCCACTAACATTATAGTTAATGAACCAGAAACGATCAGAACCAGTCTTTCATCGTCTCGCATTTATTCATACATTGTGTCTGGTCACAGCGAAGGGAGATTCGTGGAATTTCGTCAATCAATAGTTAGAAAGACCATTGAGATCAAGCAGAGGTCATTTAGAGTTAACGCTTCAAAAATAAAATAAAATTTAAAAAAAAATGTATAAGAATAGGTAAGTCGTGTACAAAGGGCCCATGGGAAATGCCATAAAACAAATATTTGAAAAAAAGATTTGATCAAGCAGAGTTCAATCATAGGTCTCATATTGCTACTAGATGTATTAGAACTATGTGCTTTAACCCATTCCCATTCCCTCCTTTTTACGCCCCAAGAAAAAAACAACTGTGGAAAACATTGTGGAAAATGAAGGAATTGCTTGTATCACAATGTTTTCTATCCATAAAGACAAAAGAATTCAAAATTCCATCGGCTTGAAATTGTCGCCTGCAGCCTCTTTCAATTTGGACCCGCCTAAAATTTTGTTGTTTTGGAAGGGGTTAAGGACGCTGTCGAAAGAGCTTCGGTACCTTTCGCACTTACAAGGTTACGAAGGTTCGAATCTTGGTAGAAGCCAACTCACTGGGTGTGAATTGAGGCGGCCGATTGGTGAGCCGCCAGCTAGTTAACCCTCTATTGTTCAATCCCTGGTTTTTACTTCCCTGTGATTTTATGATTGAGAAAACATTGTAGAAAAAGAAGGAATTGCGTGTAACAAGCAATTTCTACTTTTTCCACAATATTTTCTACTCTATTAAGTGGTTAATTTCAAATTAAATCCACTTATCGTCTTATTTGTCTGCCATACCTTTGAATTTGGACATGTCTAAAATTTTGCGAAACAGGAAAGAGTTTAAATGAATGGTTACCGATGGCCCATCTCTGCCAGGCGCCTGGCAATAAAGAGAATGGATTCGGGAAGTACTGTGCTCACAAGGAAAAGTGTCTCGTAAGTCAAAACTGGCTGGCCCTTTAACCCTTTCCCGTTTTTGGAAATTTTAGACTACTCCAAATTCAAAGAGTTTGCAGACGACAATGAAAACTGGATGCTATTTGAAATGAAACCATCCTATGTGGTCGAAAATATTGTGGAAAAAGGAGAAATTGCTTGTTACAAGCAATTTCTTGTTTTTCCACAATGTTTTCTCTAGTATGAAATCAAAGGATCGTAAAATCCCGTATTTGAACAGAAAAGGGTTAAATAGCGGTGACATTTAAATATAACGCCTTCGCCTGACAAGGATATATTGAGGGTAGAATGTAGAAAATCATCCTAACGCAAAAAGTGTCGACCCTGGTCAGCTTACTCGGTTTTGACTAGGATCGACAGTTTTCGGTCTCTTTTAGATGCAATGAGTCACATTTCATTTCTGTGTAATAACGACAATAAACCGCTTTTCTGTTGCATGCAGAATTGGGTTTCCTTCTGTAGAATTGGCTGTGATTTGAATATGTATGAAACAATCTGTATAATTCCGTCGTAAATTAGCATGAAAAAGAGTATTTAATATGGGATCAGCCACTGGCTGACTTTTCTACTTTTTTCCTCTTCACCAATGGGTCTGGCAGAAACGCGTATCCAAGAAATGTTTTCATATTTCAGATTTCTTGTATGATCTTCAGCGAATTTTGAAGATTTCTTCATTGACTTTTCTTAATTCAGAAATTACACCGTAAGACTAATTAGGTATTAATGATTTATTTACCTACTGTCGTTTATTTCGTTTCTCTTAACGTTTATTATGCAGGACAACATTCAATTATTACGTCATGCACATGCGAAATGACGGATTATTGCCGTTAACAAGCCTCGGTAAAAAACTTAGGCGAAGTGATATGTTTGACTCGTTATCCAAGAAGACCTGCGTAAATGAAAAATAAAGAGAGATTTCTTCCTTAAATTTTAGAATAAACTATATTTGTGATTCACAAAACGAATAAGAATATCATTAAAATTTACAAAGATAGAACTGGTTTTGTTCATTAACCTATAACCAGACGACAAGTTTTAGACTGGTCAAAATTCCTAGATAATAGATCATATTAATATCCTTGATCATGTAATTTACTCGGGTAACGCTTTTTATTTTATTGTTATTTCATTTAATAGTCACTAGACTTGAAGAGAAGCAGTCAAGGCCCCCAATATGAAACGAAACTTTCTAAAGAAACCGATCGTACTTACGGAGAACTATTTTTCAAATTTAAGTCTGCTTTAACAGGTCATTGTCATGAATGCAAAATCTAGGGTCAGTTTATGCAATTTAACTTTTAATTGACGGATGGCGGAGGTCAACCAATGATTTACATTTATGTGAAACATTTTGTTGGTTTAGCAACTTAAACGACCTAGCTACAGCTTAGTCTAAGTCACCAGACAAGCATTTACCTTTTTGCGACATGTTCCTGGCCACAAACTTTGCAAAATACCGCCGTCATAGATAGAAATTCTAGATCTCATTTTCTTTGTCGGATGCCTTTCGATAAAAGTTCAAGTTCCTCTCGGTTTTCAGGCCGCCGTTATAGCGCAGTTGGTAGCGCGTCGGACTGTCATTCTAGAGGTCCCGGGTTCGATTCCCGACGGCGGCACTCATCCTTCCCACTATTTGTCTCCCACCAATGGGTCGATAATCGTAGACCTATGTGGGATAGCAGCTGGAGGCTAGGAAAGGATGTGATGGTGGTACTGGTGTGAGAAATACCAGGAATCCATTGTAAGGTGCTTCAGCCGCCGCGATATAACTGAAAGATTGTTGAAAGCGGCGTAAAACCCCATTCAAACAAACGAAATCCTCCCGGTTTTCGTATATACCACAACCTTTACCACTATAGCCAAAACCGCCGACATACACCACCACTATCAATACATACACCACCACCAACACAAACCACTACCAACACACACACCACCACCACCAACACACACCACTTACACCACAATACATCACCACAACCAAAACACACCATCACCACAAACATACACCACCACCGGAAACACACAAAACCACCATTAACACACAACACAACGGCCAAAACCACAACCACCAACACACACCACAACCACCACCACCACCACACAACACCACAACCATTAAGACACACCGCTAACAATACACACACCACAACCACAAACACACACCACCACCAAAACCAATACCACAAACATACACTACCACCACCACCACCATACACCACTTCAACCACCATCACACTCACGACCACCGCCACTCACCACCGCCACTCACCACAACCATCACTTACCACCACCACTAATACACACACTACCACCACAACTATCACATACCACCACCACAACCAACACATACACACTACCACCACAACAACAACAACCACTAACACACACCACCAACACCACCATACACCTCGACCATCACCATAACACACCACCAAAAAACCAACAACACCACCATTAACACACACCACCACCATACACTACCACCAACACTACCAAAACACACCACCACCAACAACACTAACACACATACACTCACCACCACCACATACCACCACCAGACACAACCATCAACACCACAAACACACCACCACCACCAACAACAACAACATTAATTTAAGAAATATCTTGTTTTGATAAGAATAAGTGAATTGTACCAGTCAGGTTGTCTGACGTAATATAAGAACTCTTTACCCTTTCCCGTTTTTCAAAAATTTAAACTGGTCAAATTTAAAAGAAGTTGCAGACGAACATTAAACCTACACATTAGAAAATATTGTGGGAAACGAAGAAATAGCTTGTCACAAGCATTTTATTCTACATGTATTCCTACAATGTTTCTTAAAAATAACATCACGTGGAGGTAAAAACAATGGATTGCACAGGAAAGGGCTATTAACTGAAAATTTGGCTAATTAATAATTCTTTCCCCCTATCTTTACAGATATGAATTTTGTATCAACAATACTTTAGGAAGTACTATAGACGAGGAATTTGTTCCAGTAACGACTAACACGTGTTCCTGACACATTCCAATGTTAAACAAACGCTCCCTTCACATTCCAATCAACCCATTTTAGTATTTCATTAATTAATAAAGTTGTATTTGGCGAAAGAGATGTTTTTAAATGATCGCTCTTTCCAACCGATACGGTCACAGCAATAGAAACAAAAAAATGGCCATAAATATCACGAAGAATAGTTATCCAAATTTAAAAGATTTTTGACCGTCCTATTTTAACACATTCACCACCGTTTTAGCCCATTCCAACTTAATCCCTCCTTTTCACGCCCCTAATGAAAAAAGCTTTGGAAAATATTGTGGAAAATGAAGAAATTGCTTGTATCAAGCAATTTTTCATTATCCACAATATTTTCTATCCAAAAAGATGAAAAAATTAGAAATTCCATCAACTTGAAATTGTCGTCTGCAGCTTTTTTTCAATTTGGACAAGTCTAAAATTTTACTGTGTGGGAATGGGTTAATTGTTGAATGAATAAGGAATATTATGTTATGATAGCAATACAGCATCTTGTGCTTGCTTTGAGCTGCGGAGGAAAGTTTTGATATTTTACCGAAGGTCGACTGGAATATCAAACTATTCCTCCAAAGCGAGAGGCATAACGCTATTGTAACTTAGTATTCCATTTATTATTATATACCTACATTTTTATTAAACGAATTCGAAAAAATGATTTAGAAAAATATATTTCTACAAATATTTCGCTGCTTCTTTACCATATTTTCATTACGACATCATCTAGCCTACCGAAAGAAAATGACGTCATCTTCGTCTAACCTACGTGGAACCGTATGTCGCGAAGATCACGATATTTTTTTTTACCGAGAATATTTCTTGCGCCGTTGGGTCAACGGTTCTGATTCATTCGCACTAAATTCACGTTTTTTTACGTTGATAAACGTCTGAGTAGTTTTTCTACCCGTGCACCGGCACTAGCTTATGATAAATATAAACGAGTGTCCTTGCACGGGTCTTTTAGAGTTCTTGACTTAAAGTTTTGAGGATTTAAAGTGTGATTTATCGGTTCTTAATTATTCTAAGTCATTTTTTCGATATAACATAAAACGGATTTAATTCATGATTAAATAATTGAAATTTGAATTGGATTTAACCGTGTTTATTCCTTAACTGTTGTCTTTTCCCTTAAAAAGAAAGTAATTACGTCAAGAGCTCTCGGCCTAAAAAAAAAAAAAAAACAAAAACAAAAAAAAAACAAAAAAAAAACCCTCATGTGGTGGTTAAAATTTGATACGGGCTAAAATACTAAAACGCCACCACACATTATTTGACACTATCCGATACTGCTTGTTTGTCCGGCGTGCCCGATTTTGTCTAAGTGGAATGCATAAACTTTACTAGAATTATTTATAGGCATATAATAAACGTTTTGATTTCGAATTGGAGGGATATTCATAAAATTCTAGTAGATGACATTAAAGATGTGATCGACGGGTTTTATAGGTAAAATCTATTCATTTTGGAACAAGATGTTCTAGGCATGAAATAACAATTTGTTTAGATTACAATTTGGGTATTCATAAATGAAATCAATTAAACCTATTCCCAACAAAATTTAGAAAAAACATTGTGGATAATGAAGAACTTGCTTGATACAAGCAAGTTCTTCATGTTCCACAATGTTTTCCAAAGCCTTTTCTTGGGGTGCGTAAAGTAGTAAAATAGAGGGTTTGCGTGGGAATGGATTAATGCCCATGAGAGTCCTAATTTTGCCAAATCATAATTAGAAAAACAATTTATCCAGTAATAAACCATGTCCTTGATATTCCAATTCGTATATTCAACATTGAACTCATATGCAAATGTCTCTGGAATTCCAATTGGCTCTTTTAACCTTTTCCCATTTTTTCAAATTTTATACTGGTCCAAATTGAAAGAGGTTTTAGGCGACAGTGCAAATGGGGTACAACTAGAAATGAAACCATCCTATGTTGTAGAAAATATTGTTGAGAGAAGGAGAAATTGCACGTTACAAGCAATTTCTCCCTTTTCCACAATCTCAGTGACGTAAAATTCTGGGTTTTGTACATGAAAAGGCTAAACTCGAAGGCGACTGTAAAAAGCACATCGTCATGAGCTTTTCGGAACTGCATTAAAATCAAATGTAGACAACAAAAAACAATGCCCTTAAGAGTACAAGTAAAATGATCAAATAATCAATTGACCAATCAAATCATTATTTTCAAAAAAGCAATTTCTTCATTTTCTACAATGTTTTCTCAATTATAAAATCACAGGGACATAAAAAACTGGGATTATACAGGAAAGGGTTAAAAGAGATTCTGGAAGCATGTCCATGATTTTCAATTTAGAATTTACAAAAATAAGAAAAAATATATATAATCAGCATTTAAAACTGTCTCTTTTCGCCCAATTTTGATTGCAATTCATCAACAATCGCAGAAATTATAATATAAGTCGTGTTTTCTCCGCAAACAGCAAAGCACAAAATGGGAGAAAAATTGTGTTAGACTTTCTGTTGTGTGTGTGTGTGTGTGTGTTGAAGATATTTTCTGAAAGCCCATATGAACACATATAAGACGCGAAAAAAAGTACAGGCGGACGTTTTCTTCTGAAATTATTCAAATTGAATTACACCAGACAAATGTCTCGCCTTATAAGCCAGCTTGTCAAGGTAATTAAGAATTTAAATTGTTTTGGGGGGCCTTGAAGACTGATATCACGCGGTAGTAATTGTCTCGTTTTATCCTGTCTATAAATCAAACAAACTCCTCGATTAGTTTGCTGTCCTTAAGCGAGACCTTCATATTTGTTTGAAAGGTATATTTGTCTTAACGCTTCCCCAAAATCCCGCTTGTGACGACTCTCAAGAGAAGAAAATTGAAAAAATAGTGTGGAAAATGAAAAAAATTGGACCGGTCTAAGGTATCAGGATAAATAACTTCTATTGTGTCGCGCTCAATTTTAGTAAGTACTGTCTGTTTACTTCTCTTGGGTAAAAAAAAAAGAAGAAGACAAGTAAACAGAAATACAATAAAAAAGCAAGAAACCGCAATTGTGTGAGGTGGTGCTCTGCGTATATAAAATGGTATGAAAGTATGGAATGAACAATTACCATACGACATACTTTTAGACTTGTCCATATTGAAAGAAGTTGCAGATGATTGTTTCAAGTTGGTGAATGTTCTTTTTATTTATCGTTCTATGTAAGAATGAGGAAAATGCTTTTTATAAGTAATATCTTCGTTTTCCGTAATATTTTTCAAAGCCTTTTTTCTGAAATAACAGTTTTAAATGAGCAAAACTGATTTCAAGCGAATTTCACAAAATTTCACAGGTCCACCAGCTGAATAATTAATTTTGTATTCATTCATTTTAATCGAGACCTATGCTGTGTCCGATGATTTTTAACTTCAAATATTTGTAATTCGCCATGTACGAACTGACTTCTAAGAGGATTAGAAAAGTATCGACCCTAGCCAGGCTTCGGGGCTGACCAGTTTGGCTTTTACGGTCTTGGCAGAATCCCTGAATCGACCAATCAAAGTATCCATTGAGACTGGAAGTAAACATTGAACATTTATGTTGGTCCTGGAGACTTAACCGTCGTTACTATAGCTTATTTAAGCAGTGGCTTAACCCTTTCCTGGTTAATCCCTGGTTTTTACGTCCCTGTGATTTCATAATTGAGAAAAGATTGTGAAAAAAGAAGATTTCTTCTTTTTCCACAATATTTTCTACCCTACTAAATGGTTATTTTTCAAAAAAAAAATTAACTTTAAATTTTCGTCTGCAAAACCTTTCAATTTTGACGGGTCTAAAATTTTGCAAACCAGGAAAGGGTTTATGATTGATAGCTTCATGTAAGCTCTCCATTTTCTGGAACAAACTTACCTTGGCCATAAATTTTGATTAATAAGGGACATAGCCTTCATATTTCACATGTGCATTGTTTACGACAAACCCTTTCTGTTTGTACTAAGGTCAAGGTTATCTGTTGAGGTCAATGTCATTTCTCAAGGACAAAATTAAAAAAACAAACAAAACTTTTACATTGTCTATAAGTTTATAATGATGAGTGATATAGCCTTCATATTTCAAATGTGCATTGCTTATGACATGACCTTTCTGTTGGAACTAAGTTCAAGGTCATCTGTCAAGATCAAGGTCATTTCTCAAGGTCAAAATTTCGAAAATCTTAACCTTACTATTGTCTATAAGTTTACAATGGTAAGTGATATAGCCTTCACATTTCACACGTGCATTGCTTATGACATGACCTTTCTGTTGGTACTAAGTTCAAGGTCATCTGTTAAGGTCAATGTCGTTTCTCAAGGTCAAGATTTGAAAAAAAAATAAATAAAAAAAAAAAAAACTTTTACATTGTCCATAAGTCCTAGGTCATCTGTTAAGGTCAATGTCGTTTCTCAAGGTCAAGATTTGAAAAAAAATAAAATAAATAAATAACTTTTACATTGTCCATAAGATTACAATGGTAAGTGATATAGTCTTCATATTTCACATGTGCATTGCTTATGGCATGACCTTTCTGTTGGTATTAAGTTCAAGGTCATATGTCAAGGTCAAGGTCATTTCTCAAGGTAAAAATTTCGAAAATTTTAACTTTAACATCGCCCATAAGTATACAGTCGTAAGTGATATAGCCTTCACATTTTACATGTGCATTGCTTATTACATGAATTTTCCGTTGGTACTTAGTTCCAGGTCATTGGTCAAGGTAAAGGTCAAATTGTCAAGGTCATTAATTTTCAAATATACCTCCTTTACAAATTGCCAAAATGTCTTGTTACTTTAAATAAATGTTGTTTATTAAGTGTCCTAGGTAATGTTTATTTCAATTTTTGACTCAATGAACCTTACCATGCTAAAAGGGGGATTAATGCCATGTAGCTTTACATTTTGTATATTTCCTACTCTAAAATAAATCAGTCTATTGTTTCTGTAAGACTTTTCAATTTAGAGTCTTCATTTATTGTAAGTAGACATTTTTCATTGATAACTTTGATGGTCATAGTAAACTATTTAACCCTTAACCATATAATGATATTGAATTTTACTAGAATCAGGCCTGTGAAGCCAAACAGATTCCTTCAATTTTTGTCAAACTTCCAAATTTCTTGTGAACTGAACTCTCAAACTATAGTTTTTGTCCAATAATGGCATACAGTTTTGTGACAAAAGCCTTATTCGGGGAGCATAATCCGTCTCCGACGGCTCTTGTTCCAAAATAAATGTTGTTTTATTACTTAAGTCTGCCATGTTGTAGGCCAGTTGGTGTTGCCAGCAATTTGCTAAATACCATTTTTTCTTTTATGGTGTTCCCAAATGATCACTTTACGCATGGCGGGTAACGGTTGTTTATTACAGTATTTAATAGGTCAACACTGTGCTTGGTGCCTCTATTTGGTATCCGTTTTCAGGCTAATTGACAATGTTAAGCCTTTTCCGTATTATAATGAAGTAGGAGACCGGAATTAACCCATTCTCATAATTCCTGCCTTTTTTCATGGTACCAGGAAAAACCCTAAGAAAACCACTGTAGACAACTAAAAACATTCACCGCTGTCTACAATGTTTTTGTCCCAAAAGGCAAAGCTTTCTTAAAAAAAAACACCAACTAGAATTTTCATCTGCAACATCTTTCAGTTTGGAGCTATTGCGTCGTCTGGTAATGGTTTAAATTAGAGCCTGTACGTGACATTTCCAACCATTTCGAATGTGCGTGACTCGGAGATATTGAGCACCCTGGACAGCCACTCGGTGCAAGTAGAACATTCGCTGATTGTTTAAACAGTCTTTGGGTCAGTATCAATCTACAGAGCGCAGTGTGAAGACTCTGATCAGACTGTGCGGATGCACAGGCTGATCTGAGTCTTTACTTGGCGCACATGTGTAATGGTTGGAAATGTCACGCATGCGCACATATGATAATATTCCACTTATTGCATTATCTTTAAAATCTTTTTCATAAGACTGATACCAGTATTGCATATTTATTATAACTATTACAAGCTAGACTCGTCAAACTGGGTGAAACCAGGAATTTAGGGCAATTCTATTGTAAATGCCTGAAATAGTATAGGGATTTTCAATGGCTTTACGCTTACTCCTTGAATCACAGTGAGTGTAAATTGAAAAAGTGTCCTTTACAATAATTCCTTGAATATCCGAAAGGTAACGTTCTTCCAAAAAAGATGTCCTCATCAAATTTCTCGACAACCTTTTCAAAATTTTCAGATCTAAAGGAAAAATCTACGCTTAATTTCTGGTCAATGATCTTGGAACACTATAAATTAAAGGGGTCGACTTTTGATAAATTAATCCTTTCCCACCCAGTCCTGCATTTTACGTACCATGGAAAAAATGGGAATAAAAAAGACATTAAATGAAGAAGAAGTGAAACGAAAACATTGAATATTTCATGCAATTTCTTCATCATGAACAATGTTTTATTCCCAAAAAGGAAAGTTCTTCATTTTAAAATTTCATCAAATATAAATTGTGATCTGCAACTTATTTCAATATGGACCAGTCTAAAATGTTGTTCAATTGGAATGGGTCAACAAACGGTATGATGCCACTGTTATTTCTGATAGTATTCAATACCAGTCTAGATCACTCAACTATTTGTTCAATTTTTAAATCAGGTTTGGCATACAAGAATTATTCGTTCCTCATGTCTGAAAGGCATTGCAATTTCACCTTTCAAACCGAGCAAAGATTTTACGAAACCGTCAATGTGCCAATCTATAGCTATGGTAAGATGCATTTGAAGAAAGGGGAAAACCCCAAAACAACACGACACAATATTGCTAAAACTAAAATCATATCCGAGCAATCCTACTAACACAACTGAGGTAAAATCTAAGTTTTGCGAGGAGGCAATACCTCCGTTTAGCACGCGTTATATATCTCCGGACTTTGTTATGGAGTTTTGGTGGACCAACTTTGTGGTTTTTTCCCCAGGTTAAGAGGTCTTGGTCTCGGGGATTTTTTTTCTGGGCCCAGAATTTACTCCAAGTAACAGCCCTCTAACAAGATGTATAAGGATTTTAAGCCAATGTGCTGAGGCTGCTGGAGCACATAGTGCCCATGGTGAACTTTTGTGATCGTTGAATGTCTATCGTCCGTCGAGCGTCGTGCGTCTTGCGGCGTCAACAATTGAAGTGTTTACACTCTAGAGGCCACAGTTTTGACCCAATCTTCATGAAACACTGTCAGAATGAAGAAATTTCAAGCGAACAAGAAATTTCTTGATTTTACACAATGTTTTCTACCCAGAAAGTTGAAGGAAATCTCGAATTTCATACACTTTGAATTGTCGTCTGCAACTCCTTTCAAGTTGGACAAGTCTTAAATTTTGGCGTCTGGTAATGGATTAATTGCTACTCGTAGCTAGTTTTTAAATGATATATGATTTCGTAGGATTGTTGATTTTTGTCCAATTACACTTCTTTAAGCGTGCCAACCGTAAACACTAGTTGACATCAAATTTCATGTTTAAGAAATTTGTTTCCGATCCGTATAACATAAACGTTAATCCCTTAAGTTCTTTAAGTCTTTCCTTAACATTTTGTTTCTCGTTACGGCATCGCAGTTCCTGCTTTTGGACCTGCTTGACTGACTGGCGGAAAAGAATATCATCATTGGGTGAGCAAACTATCGAAACTGCAGCTTGAATATTGGTCGCCAAATGACGGTATTTGACGAATCAAGTTTGGATTCGGAGCCAATTTAGTGCCTGAAAAACCGGACAGGAGTGTCTGAATAATAGGGGTATTGAAAATAATCGAAGTTATCACTCGTCTTCAGGGCTAATCGATTAAAACAGACAGAGACAGAAGATACTAATGCTGGAATAATGTCAATGATTTAATCAAGAGCTCTTTATCTCTAATTTAAGCAAACCAGTCATCATGAATATTCATTTTTTCAATGAGGATCGGTAGCTCTGATGTTTGCTTGTATATCAGATGTCTTTATTCCCTTTTTCCTTTTGGTCACTTATTGTTTCTTTTTATGAAACAACAAATATGTTTACAACTATTTGAGCTTGTTTTAAGTTCTAACGACTTCGAGAAAATGTATAATTCGTAGTTGGGTGAGTAAAATATCGTAACTACAGCTTGAATAAAGCTGTAGTTACGATATTTTGCTCGCCCAACAACGAATTGTTTAAACCATTGCGCGATTTGGATCGGATCGTGGTTAGTATTTCAAAAAAGAATTTGAATAAAGTAGAATAACCATTTAACATTCAGAAAATGGGCCAAAATTGAAGTACTTATGTCTTTTTGTAGCCTGAATTGTCTGTGCAAACTGACCAGGGTTGATACCGTTACACCTCAAATGCGCTCTCTTTCCGCTTGGCGTGTCTTATTTAAGTTGGTTGAATTCTCATTTGACTGCAGGTGTTAGGTAGCGCTAGGTCAGGTTGGAAAAAGGGCGTAATTCTAATAAAAATGCAATTGAATTATATTCCTTGACCTCATGGATTGCAGTTTAGGTAGTTAATACACTCTCCAAAATTCAAGAAAATATTTTTTTGTAACAACCGAACTATTGACAAGCGAAACGATTGTTGCGCCCACGTCGCCTACCGACCGATCAAAAAAATATTTAGACCGGAAGTGAACTTGGTACTTTGACGCTGGCCGACATTAATAATGTGATTTTTTTTGTTTGAAGCGGCGACATATAGGTCGAAACTGCAACTTATCCAGATGAAGTTACGACTTTCAGATAGCAAACCAACCATTTAATGTCACTTGCCATTTTGCAAAAGAATGCTGTTTAACCCTTTCCCGTTCAAATATGGGATTTTGCGTTCCTGTGATTTTATACTTGAGAAAATATTGTGAAAAAAGAAGAAATTGCTTGTGACAAGCAATTTCAACTTTTCCCACAATATTTTCTACCACAATGGATGGTTTCATTTCAAATTGAGTCCCATCTTTATTGTCGTCTGCAAACTCTTTGAATTTGGACTAGTCTAAAATTTCCGAAATACGGGAAAGGGTTAATATCGAAGTGGGACCAGCGATCCGCCAATTATGTCGCCATGGTACGATTACCCTTTTCTTTTGTTCAAAAACTGTCGAGCTAAAAACAATGGTCCTTGGCCTACCGTCATCTTAAGGACATTATCTTACCAAGCGGAATATTCGCCGATCAAAATTAATTTTGTCTCTGGGGAGGGAGGGGGTACCCCCCTCCATCAAACCATTTAACACATTTTCTAGATATGTAAAGAAATTAGGGTATACTGATGCCTGTTAACCCATTCCCACTCAGTGAGATTTTAGACTGGCCCAAGTTGAAAGAAGTTGCAGACGACAATTTTAAGTTAATAATATTTCAGATTTTTTCAACTTTTTGAGTAGAAAACATTGTGGAAAATGAAGAAATTGCTTGTAAAAAGCAATTTCTTCATTTTCCACATTGTTTTCCAAAGTTTTTTTCTTTGGGGTGTTTATAGGCGTCACTGAGTGGGAATGGGTTAAAAACGCCTCACTACTGTGCGAAACAACTTGTTTCATTTCAAGGCTATAAAGTCACGCGTATGTCACCTTTATGCCACCGTATTCTGCTATGAGTATTTTCTGCGACATGGTGATAGTGTTTTAAGATTGTTATCAACACGGTTAATTCTATGGTCCATAACCCAGGCTTAACACTGTCCTGTTTTGCAAAATTTTAGACCCGTCCAAATTCTAAGGTTTTGCAGACGAAATTTTAAGTTGATTTTATTTAAAGAAATAACCATTCAGTAGGATAAAAAATATTGTGGAAAAAGAAAAAACTGCTTGTTACAAGCAATTTCTTCTTTTTCCACAATATTTTCTCAATTATAAAATCATAGGTAGATAGATAGATAGATAGTTTATTTGACGTAAACTTTACAGTTTCTTGTCATATACAAATATACATATACAATTTAACAGAACAAAACACAACACGTGACATTTACACGAACAATCTACTATTTCTTTTCTTGTTTATCCTGGAAGAGATGCAGGTAAAAATGAAAAAGAAAATAAATAAAAATGGAAAATATAAGCAACAAATATTACCAAAATTAAGTATTGAATGCTATACCATTTCTACGTAAAAAGCCTTCTTTTAAAAATTTACAAAGGTTTAGGAGAGTAGATTTATCATTAGATTTCATCAATTTAATAAAGTTCACCATATTTGGGCGAGAGTAAAAATGTTTTTTCAGAAAAGCTTTTCTAATATCAGAAAAATATGGACATTGTAATAAAAAGTGAAACTCGTCCTCAATTTCGTTCATGTTGCAGGCTAAGCACAATCGCTGATTCCTTTCGACCCTGTTATGACCGTATCTACCAGATTCTATCCGCAGTGTATGAGACGACAATCTAAATTTGGACAAATATAATCTCCACTTTCGTGGTAGTGCGTTTAAATAACATGATAAATCATAGTCGGTCTTTATATATTTATATGTACCTAATACAGAACTGCGATTAATGTCGTTATACAGACTTTGTCTGAACTCGTCTATTAATTGTTGTTTGAATATTTTGTAAAAGGAATTGTGATCAACACATAACGGATCGTCCCACACGTAACTAAATCCATGATCATTTAATAATTTTTTAACGTTGTTACACCAGTTACTTCCTTTACCACTACAGGCCAATAAAGCTTCATACGATGATTTAATTATAATATTATTTGATGTTAAGATTTTACCCCAGTATTTGATTATTCTACACTGTTTGTTAATATACAAGGGATATCTTCCCAGTTCGTGATAAACAGCTGCATTAGAGGTTGAACTTTTCACGTCTAACAATTTTTTACAATATTTAAGATGAATTCTCTCAAGGTTCATCGATTGAGAGAATCCATTAATTTCGCATGAATATGAAAGTATGGACCCTACAAAAGCATCGAATAACTGTAGTAGTGTAGTAGTCTCAAAGTCAAAAGATTTAATTTTACTCGCTAGAATATTAAGGGCTTTTAACGCTTTATCAGATAACATTCTTGCATTAACATCAAATTTCCCCGTGTAACTAAAAGTTGTTCCAAGATATGGAAAACTATTGACAATCTCAATCTTTTCATCGTTGTAAGACCAAACTTCGTTAGATTTTAGGGCGCCCTTTTTTCTAAAGACCATGACTTTTGTTTTAGTAGTGTTTACCTCTAAGCCCCATTTGTTACAATACGTTAATAATTTGTTAAAACTGTTTTGTAAGTCGGTGGGATTTTCACTTAAAATAACCATGTCGTCAGCGAAAAGGAGAAGTAAAATTTTCACATCGTCTAAATTCAAACCACATGAATTGTCTCCTTGTAAATAAAGTTCGAGGTCTTCAATGAAAAGAGAAAATAACAAAGGGGACATAATCTCCCCTTGTTTAAGGCCCACGTGACTATCAAATGTAGGGGACGTGATATTATTAACTTTTACAAAAGACTTTACCTTAGAGTACATATCTCTAATAATCCTCAACATTTTACCTTTAACACCTATATCAAATAACTTGTACCATAGACCCTTTCTGTACACGCTATCAAACGCCTTTTTAAAATCTATAAAAGCTGCATATAAACGTTTATTTTCTGATAAAGTTTTTTGTATTAGGGAAAGGAGAACATAGCAAGCATCTGTTGTAGATCTTTTCGGTCTAAAACCGAACTGAGCATCAGATAATATGTCATTATTTTCAATAAAACCACTAAGTCTACGATTTAAAATTGATGTGAAAATCTTTGATAAACAACTTACTAAAGTAATACCTCTATAGTTATTAACATCGTCGGGGTCGTTTTTCTTGTGTAACGGTATTATAATTCCTTCTGACCATTGACCCGGAAAGCAACCAGAATTAAAGATAATATTAAATAAATCAACTAAGTGAGAAGATATAATGTCATTACTCTCAATAAAGAATTCGTTCAAAAGACAGTCGCTTCCCATAGCCTTATTTCGACTAAGTTTATTTATAGCGTATTGCACTTCCTGCAATGTTATTGATTGATCAAGCTCATTAAAATTGCAGTAAGTAGAGTCAAAATCATTATTTTCACAAAAAGTCTCGGCCTCTGGGACATGTACATGTGGGATTTCACCAGCTAAGCCTGAAAAATATTTATAAAACTCATGAACAGATACATTGTTACAAGATAAAGACTTTTTCTTACAAAATAAATTCCAAAACTCTTTCGGTTTCGAATGACGTAAATTTTCAATTTCTTTACTTTGCTTCTTATGATAGAGGTATTTATGCTTGCGAACTGTTTTCTTGTATTCATATTTCAGTTTCACCATTCTATCTCGGTTCTCTTGAGTTTTGCAATGGCTGTAAATTTTCAAAGCGTCTAAATAAAGGCGTTTTGAACTTCTGCACTCACTGCTAAACCAGACTGCTTTTTTCGTCGTTTCCTTAAATTGGGGTGTATAATTTTGGATTACCTCCCTTGAGAACAATTGGTCCGTTACACTACGGAAAACCGAACAAAAGTGTAGTTTTTATTATGAAAAATATGGTTAAATTCGGGTAGTTTACCAATTAATCTTTTGCGAAATTCAAATGAAAGATCACTGTTCCATTTATAACAAGTAAAGCGAGTTTCGGTTGGCTTAACCGAAATAGTGCGGCAATCAATAGAAAATGACAGAGGGGCGTGGTCAGACCATTCGTTAAAATCATGAACTGTGAAATCACTGATGCATTGAAAATTTGACTCGTTTAACAATAGGTAATCGATAACACTGTGAGAATTGTGATTCGCAAATGTATATGATCCTGCCTTATCGTTGCCTGTTCTTCCATTTGCAATACGCAAAGAGGAGGACTTGCAAAGATCGAGCAGTTTAAGTCCATATGAGTTACACACCTTATCCTGTGTATTTCGATTACAACAAATATCAGGCTCATAAGACTCAAAATCAATAAAATTTATGTTACTATCATGTTCAATATAATCTAATCGAGAACCAACCCTAGAGTTAAAGTCCCCAAATACGTAAACTGATCCAAAATCTGTAAAATAATTAACATCATCTTGCAAAATTTGAAATAAATCAACGTTATGTACATTGTATGAAGGTGAAGTTTCGCCCCAAATATAATTACCGCATAAGTACATATCAAAATCTAAGTTAAAAAATTCTCTTTTTAAGTGTAACCAAACAATCGTATCAAAATGGTTCCTAATTAATCGAATACCGTTTTTTAAATGTGTTCTAAAGTAAACAAGTATTCCACCGCTGTTTCTGCGGGCCTTACGATTCTGATATTTTCTGTACAAGTTGAAATAACTATAGCCACTTAAATTAATTTCCGATGTTTTACAACACCACGATTCATACAGAAAAATTATATCAAAAGAATTTAAAATGTTAACAAAGTTAGGGTTTTCTTTCTTTTCGTTGGTAAGTCCATTCAAATTCCACGAAAGAACATTGAGCTTCTCTCCCGCTCTATCCTATTCCTTTTCCACAGTGTTTTTTATAACTTTACCGTTTATATATAGTTTATCGTAGCTTATCCACGCCCTATGACCAGCCTTAATAGCTTCCTTCATCTTTGGCACGAGACCCTTACGCTTGACCGCTATTTCATGTGGAAACTGCACGTAAAAACCAGGGATTAACCAGGAAAGGGTTAACCAATACCCACTCAATGACGCTGTTAGACGCCCCGCACAAGCAATTTCTTCGTTATCCACAATGTTTTCTAAACTAAAGGTAAACAATCAAATTTGATAAGCTTTAAATTGTCGTCTGCAACTCCTTTCTATTTTGACCGATCTAAAATTTTGTCGTCTAGAAATGGGTTAACGAGCAATTATTCCTTTCCCACAATATTTTCTTTCTTCAAGAATGGTAACCTTTTTAATTGAGTTAATTTTTAATGTCGTCTGCCACCCTTTGAATCTGTACAAAGTCAAACATTTTGAAAACAAAAAAAACAAAAACAGTTTCTTTGTTTGTTTGAATGATGTTTAATGCCACTTTTATCAGTGTTTCAGTCATATCGCGGCGGCTTGAGCATCTAACAATAGATTCCTGGTATTTCTCACACCAGTTCTACCACTACGTCCTTTTGGAGCCTCCAGCTGTTCATCCCACTTTGGCTAACAATTATCCACCTTTTTGGTGGCAGGCAAATGTCGGAAAGGATATTTGGCGCGTCCGGGGATCGAACCCGTGATTCCTTGATTAGGAGTCCAACAACGCCATGTCCCCGACCTAAAGAAACAGTGAAGGGTTAATACATGCTATATTCCATGGAACTATTCATTACTTATGTCAGACAGTTGAGAGGTTGAATCTTTTGATCTGCCATTTGATGTTATTTGATTCTTATAATCAATTATCTTAGCGACAGTTGTCAAGCTGGCATGCGGTCAATATCATAATAAAAAAGCTCTTAATTCTTGGCTCTAATGAACTTACTCATGAATATGTATCTTGTATATAAATAGAGTTGGCATTTACTTTTATATCAGATTTTGTTGTCTTTCCAAGAAATGAATTCTAAAGTACAAACCTGTCTATTGTAAAAGATTCGACACAGAGGTTCAATATACCCGCATTATTATCTGTTTTGGCACTTCTAGACGTTTTTAGAATCAACAATGAACTTTTACTGAAATAAAGGTTTTTCTCAAAAGGTATTTTCCTGATTTTTCCTATATGTATATAACGAACCGAATAAATAATAGACCTTTAATATTCTGACAAACGCGCAGCATGTTTTCCGCACTCGAAATTGACTGCTCGAGGTTGTCAATCAAAGAATCAAGCGATCAATTAAATCGGAAGTGAAACTTCAACTCCGATATCGGCCCACAATTTACACGAAGCAATTTTGTTTGTGTTACAACTTAAACGTAGTAACTTCAGCATATTTCAGTTGTAGTTATGACGTCTAGGACTCCAACCTTTCTGCTCACTTGATTCAAAAGTGATAAGGGTGAACTTTAACAAAGTGAGGAAAAAATGGGGGGGGGGGATTTAAAAAAACAAAACGAGGAGAATCTTTTCAATCGGGCGCGCCATATTTTACCAAAAAACAAAGAATGAAAATGTTTAACCAATTCCCACATAATCCACCCTTTTTACGCACTAAAAGAAAAAAGCTTTGGAAAACATTGTGGATAATGAAGAAGTTGCTTGTATCAAGAAAGTTGAAAAATCTAAAATTTCATTTACTTTTTACTCTTGACTGCAACTAATTAATTTGGACCGGTCTAATATCTTGTTTGGGAATGGATATGGGTCTATAGGTTACAAATTTTGCACTTGACATTGTCGGGTGACTCTCTACCAAATTGCTTAAATAATTCCTCCTGGTTCTCATTTGGGTGCACCTTATAAAGAAGAAATTCTCAAAATAAACACAACAACACGTATATTTAGTATTATTATTTTTTTCTTTTTTAAGTACTAACGTTTCGGCATACGTCTTCTTCAGAGTACATAATAATGAAAACAAATAAAGAAACTTGACGTCATTAACGCTACGTTTAAATAGCGCAAAAATAAATTGCGCGTGTTAGAGCGTGCGATTTCGTAATAATTTGTAATGTTTACAAAAACATTAAGTTGCCATAAAACCATCGAACCTACAGCCCCCATTCAGGCTGGAATTCGATGATTCAGCAGCAATTAAACGATTTGAGAACCCATCTTTAATTTCTAATATTTATTTCATAACACACAGAGTTAAACAGGTAAGGGTGAAATACAAATCATAAAAAGTGCACAGATGTGCAACCTAATACGGATCTATATTGCACACAAAACCAAGCAGAATGAGATACATAAAAGCGCTTATCGGATAATAGTATACAGTCCTATATTAAAATGAGGAATAAAGAAGGAAATATTTAACCCATTACCACACTATGATTTTTTTGAAATTGGTCCAAATTGAGAGTAGTTGCAGACGACAATTTTCAGTTGATGAAATTTTAAAAAGCTTTGTCTATTTCGGTAGAAAGCATAGAGGTTAATGAAGAAGTTGCTTGTAACAAGCAATTTCTTCATTTTCCACATAGTTTTGCTAAGCTCTTTTCTTCAGGGGCGTTAAAAAGCGTCATTATTTGTGAATGGGTTAAAAATATTCCCTATGCCTAAGAATTCCGAATTCAGCATGTGACATGGTCTGGTGATACTCTAAAGTTGTTAAAATACTGCTCCTTGGGTCTCATTTGGCTCTACCAGGGCATTTTACACAGACGCAAAAGAAAGAAGAGAAATTAAAAGGTATAATGCTATATTTTGCATGTGGTATTGCCTTGTTTATATATTTCAACCAGGTTTACAAAAGGAAAAATCTTCTTTGATGGATGTCGACGAGAAGTGGGTGGGGCGCAACTGGATGGTTGTGTTTTCGGCTGAACTTAAACTTATATGCGCAAATACTCGTACAATTCTATTCGAATTTTTATGAAAATGTCTTAATGATATCAGTGTTTTGTGATTCGCTGCTGCGTCATGGGAATAGGAGATTCATTGTCTTTTGTGTGTGTTTGTGTGTGTGTGTGTGTGTGTGCGCGCGCGCGCAACTAATCATACAAATCTTGAACGGTTTTGATGAAATGTTCACCAAATGTTTTTCTTCATGTGAGTTACCGCGCATTATCAGCGTTTAATGTTTCAACACTGCGTCATGGAAAAAAGAAACCTATTGTCAAATTCTAGCGTGCTCAACTGTTCCTATAATTTAAGGACATTTCTAAAGGATTCTATTGCGAAGCCCATAGATTGAATGCTTTGAATCACCCAATGAAACTGTTCATGCATTGTTAAAATAATTCCCCTTTGTTTAATCTGGCTTCGCCAGGGTGCTACATTATATAGAGAAATAAAGGATGAAATCTCCAAAAAACCTATAGACAATTTTCTTGACTAGAATTGCGGGATTTTGCTTGACTCAAATTAAGAACCACCACTGTCCTCTTCTTTGAAATAGGTTACTTTATATAAGTCTTTGTAAAATAACGCAATTTAGCCCTTGTCATGCTGAACCCGGAATATTCCGGTTTAAGCAGGAGGTATAGAAAAAGGTCAGACTGCACACGAGTGCAGTCTGATCTTAGTCTACACCTGCTGTCTGTCCTTTTGAACCAAGAGTTGTTTTTGAAAATAGTTTTCAAAAGAAGTATTGACAACTGAACAACAAGTACTACCAGTGCTTTCAGCTCTTTGAGTTTTATACAATTCTGAAAAGGGTTTTATTCAGCATGACAAAGGTTAATATCTAAGTAGAACTTCCTGTCGGAGCTCAGTTTCAAACCCCGAAAAATACTTCATAAATTGAGATACTTTAGCATAGATTGGGAAACTAACACATGGAATAATTCCTACTTAACAAAACGGAAACAGCAATTAGGTGTCGAGGGACAGAAGTTATCTCCATCCCCAAATTGACTCTGAGGGCAAACCAATCCAACAAATTTTCACGATAATATATTTTTTTCACAAGGAAATCAAACATTTCCCATTTGTAAAACTTCAGACTGGTCCAAATTGAAAGAAGTTACAAACTACATTACAAATTGGGCTAAAATTTGAAAATGAATACCAAGGATTTCTCATTTTCTCTAAAAATTTTCCATGATTGTATTTCGTCAGGGCGAGATTGTTTTTTAGTGGGTGGAAGCCTATACTAGACAAATTAGAAATGAGATTCAACGCTTTCAAGTGTACATATTGTCTACCAACACAATTATTTCGAACGTAATATATTACAAACCCCTTTTTTAACAGAAAAGAAATATCGCTGACAACCTGAAATGGACTGAAAAGCAAGGCAAAGCAAAGCAAAAAAAACCAAAAAGAACAAAAACATTCGATGCGCGTATTAAAGCTAACTCCCTAGCTTTCATTTCATTCACTGGAATTGTATTTGATCTCTACTTTAACAAGGTTATAGATCACATTGAAATCATTTAACACAAAGAAGCAAGATTCTACAAAATGACTGAACAAACAAACAAAACTAATAATAACGACAAATTACCCACAAATCCCCTAGAGGCGCTATAGCGAATCATTCCTCAATCTGCATGAAATTTACCGGCACTCCCAATCAACCTGCTGCCTTCGAGAGACAGCACAATGTTTTCTATATGGAAGGACATTTTTTTCTTCAAATTTTGTCAGCCCGATTAGCTCAGTTGGTAGAGCACTTGACTTCAAACCTCAAGATCACGGGTTCGAGCCCTGGGCTGACCATATCAACTAACAAAACTAATTGTCTTTCGGATGAGACGTTAAACCGAGGCCCCGTGTGACGATGCTATCCATCGAGCACGTTAAAGAACCAGGCGGAGCTCTCAGCAGTTTCGTCCTGTATCCTTGCACTATCCCCCGTAACAACTAACCGTCTTCTGGGGGCGTCGCTCATATGGGCATGTGCTACGGTAGCGACGATAAATAAACGGAAATAATCAATCAAATTCTTCAAATTTTACAAACTCGAAATCGTCTTCTACTCTAGAATTATTATATTTTTCTTTTTTTTCTACTTTTTTTTAATCTCTTTTTTATTGTTAATAATATAGTCTTTACATTCAAGTATAATAATCATTTTGTTGACATGGCAGGAGTGAGGCTAAAGTGAATTATTAATTTTAAAGCTATGGTAAATGGGTTTGTTACAAGGTATTATCGCATATTTACTTAAATGTAGTTATTTTATGTGTTTGTATCAACATATTACTATTTAGATGCTGGGTCGTCCATGGGCGGAACACAGTTTAGAAATTTCTTTTGAGCTAAAGTTATTTTACTTTTGTGGCCATTTGGCAAACCATGTTTAATATTGTTAAATCTTTTGATTATATAGTATTATCATGGTTTCGTGAAAAGACAAACTACTGATAAATCTTCTATTTGAAAGAAATTATTATATTTAAATTTAAGACTCGCGATGTTATTCACTGGTTAAGCTTCGTCCTGCCTTGTCAAAACATCAACATATACAGTGTATATACTCTAGAATTATGTCTTCTGGTAAAGTGCTATGGATTTATAGGATAATATCAAGTTTTTTTTTTAAAGCAAACGACTCATATGCAAAAATCCTGCAGTCAAAAAACAAGTATAAAAGGGGGAATTAACCGATTTGTAACATAGTCGATCAGTCATGCAGCATAAATCACCTACCTTTAATAAGTGTTACATAATTAAGCCTATAAAGTAAATGATGTTCAAACGATAACCATTTAAAGATGTCTCATGGAATATTCATGTATAATTTGGTTGATATGCATATAATATATCCAAAGATTTCACAATATACCATATATAGAAAAAGCCATGTCCTTAATTTCCATTCTAGCATTATGTTGGTTTTTTTTTTGTTTTGTTTTTTCAATAAATCTTACAGAGTAATCTAAGGAACATCTCTGTAACAATCAAGGCAGTAATTACTGGTTTTTTTTCTTTTGCTATTGGTGTATTCCTTTTTTGGAAAATAGCTCCACCCACAAAAGCCATTTTTTATTTCGATAAACATTTCTAATAGGTTCTGATAAACTGTCATCAAAGAACCATTCCTGTAAAAGTTGGTTTAATTCCAGTGGGTAGTTTCTGAGAAGATTTCTTTTTTTCAAAAAAACAAAGAACAAAAACAAAAAAAAAACACACACACAAAAAAAAACAACAACAAAAACCTAAAAGGTTTAAGGGCGGACGCACGCATTCACAACGGCCATAACGACGTATTGTTAGCTTTTGGAAGTATAGCTTAAAAATAATATTAATCTATGATGAAAGAACTGTGCTGGAAACTCTTGGAACATCGGAGAAGGGATAAAAAAAAATCGACCGACCTGCTCAATGGCCGATCACACCGAAAATCCAAAGACAAACAAACTCATCACATATTTGCTACTAACATAAACACAAATTCTTTTTCCCCCCAAAAAAAGCAATATAAAAGGTGGTTTATTGAATAAAGGGGAATGCCGTGTTTTAGCAGTCTGTCTGATATATCACGGCGAACTTCACTTTTTCACGTGCTTCCGGGATAGCACCAGTGCTAAGCTTGGGCTCTGAATTCCTTGTCCAAGGCCATGCCAGCCATGGGGCGACAGCTATCGGTGATTTTCAAAAGCCTTAACTCTGTAAACAAGTTTCTAAATCGCGTCTAGCCCCAAGAATATTTTTATTCAGGAATTAAGTTTATTCATCGATTTTTCTACATTTTTCGGATCGCTGGGCACTCCTGCTTGGCTCCAACAGGAAGTTTTAAATAGATATTAACCCTTTCCTGTTTCTAGAAACTTTAGACTGGTCCAAATTCAAAGAAGTTGCAGATGACAATAAAAATTGGATGTGATTTGAAATGAAATCATCCTATGTGGAAGAAAATATTGTGGAAAAGGGAGAAATTGCTTGTTACAAGCAATTTCTTCTTTTTCCACAATGTTTTCTCAAGTGTAAAATCGCAGCAACGTAAAACCCCGTGTTTGTACAGGAAAGGGTTAATTGGCGGTTTTTTTCCACAATTTAAAGCCAGTAACATATAACAAAAAAGGTAAAATGGTCGGTTGGCGACCTATACGTCGTAACTACATGGAATCAATGATGTCAGATGCAATCAATGATGTCTGTTCATATGGACCAGTCCTAAATTTTCTTCAGTGATAATGGGTTTAGATACAATTATTCGAACTAGTCTCGATTGACAGATCGCTACTGTCCATTAACACCCCGCACACCCACACACACCTACACCCTCACACGCGCACATACACAAACATAAATCAAAACATAAAATTAAACAACCGTCTTCCCCACCCCAACCCACCACCAAAAATCCCCAATAGTTGACCGATAAAATTAAAGGACTGGGATAGCTATAAAACTATAGTAATAAAGAAGTACGTGTGCACAAGGATACAGAATATTGACTTGCTCATCAAAATCTTTTTCATGGAAGTATGAAAAAATCAGCCAATCAAAACACTTAATTCTTGATAGACGAAACTAAAATCTAATTATTGTGGTATGAAACTAAAAACACTAGCCCACTCCTGTACAAGTCCGCTTCATGGCTTCATATTTGATCAGGGTTTTAGTTTCATACCGAAACAAGTGATTTCATTTTCTTATCTGTAAAATATGCATTCTATGAATCGCTTCGCTTTCATTGTTATTAAGAATTCATGGAAAGAATCCTTAAGTGATTTCTGACAATGAAAACAGTAATTTTAACACTTGTCGTGACGAATAAAATCCTGTACGAAATTGCATTAAATTCAAAGGGATGACAGAACTGGATAAGGGACATGCAGGAGGTGTAGACGAAGATCAGCATGACAATGATTAAAAACAAAATTTTTTATTTGACGTTATGGTTTTAATCTAGCTGTGTTTATTAGAATTGGTAATTTTGATTGGCTGAAAATGTTCAATGTATAAAGAAAGAAATATTCTCTTCGTCTTATCTAAGATGCACCCTTTTTCAGAACCGCGTTCAATTCATGCTGTATTTCGATTTTCTGCCCGAGAGATTTCCTAAGCGTTTCCGTCTCGATCTTTTGAGGTTGTCCTAGAGAGTCTTAAAAAGTGCTATATTTAGTTAAACCCAGACAAATCCTTTGATATTATTGTCTGGGTTGAGTTTATAACTTATGACTATTCCTCAATCCTGTCCTCTCGAGCAGTTCAGAATGTATTCTTGCGGTTTGATTACTAGGCCCGTGTTGCTTTTGTGCAACAAATACAAATACAATACATGTATGTGGTTTTCGCGCTTCCTCTTTCCAGCCCTTTCTGTTCGCAAATGTTTAACAGCAGTGAGGGCACCTCATCACGTTCGGCAGCACATACTGAACAAAAGTTCTGAAAGTACTGTATGCTAGCAAAGCGTGCTTTTGTTGGGTAATATTCCTTGTCAAAGGTTGACATGATAAATAAACGAGGTTAAAGTAACCAAGGAGTTATCCCATTACTACACAAATATGTTAGACTGGGTCAAATTGAGAGATTTTACAGACGACAATTTAAGATTGGTGGAATCTAGAAAAAGTTTGCCTTGTAGGATAGAAAACATTGTGTACATTGACGAAATTGCTTGTTACAATATTTTCCAGCGCAATTTCATGGGAATCGTTAAAGGCGCGAAAGGATTAAATAGCATGCTTTTGAAGGAGTTCTCTACAGTTTGAATAAAGCTAATTCAGGCAAAGTAAATTGTGAGTTTTTTGTTCAATTCATAGAAGCTTGACCTTGACAAATGACCATGTCACACAACCTGACCTTGGTATCTGCATATGCGAATCCCTGATATCAATCATCATGCCAAATATGAACATTGTATCTTGAATAGGTAAATGTAAATGTTTAGTTTCTTTGTTAAGTTTTGCAGAAGTTTGACCTTTATTAACGACTTTCACCTTTTCACATGATCTCGACCTTGGTATGTGAAGATGAGATCTATCATCATGCTAAATATGAGCATTTTATCTTGAATAGGCTTAGAGTAATTGTAAATGTTAAGTTTCTTGGTTAAGTTTTGCAGAAGTTTGACCTTGATCTCAGTACGGGGCATACAGATCTTCATAGAACATTTATCTCTTTTTTGGCCAACAAACATATTTTTTAACCCATTTAAACACAAGTCCACGTTGTAAAGCTACACAAGAACATAAAAATCTGGAAAATATGATCTAATATGAAGAAATTGCTTGTTACAATCCACAATGTTTGCAATAATAAATATAACGATTTTCGAAATTTCGTGCACAAAAAGTTGTCATCTTCACCTTCTTTCAGCCCATTTCAAAGAATATTCATCCAATAGTGGGTTGAGGACTAAGTGTAGAAGGAAATCGGACTGCTCAATCTTTGCAATCTCTGAAGCTGATCTTACTCTATTTAAGCTTCGAAGAGATCAAATGCCAAGATATCATAAAATTTGATACTGACAGTTTTCTTTAATTCGCTAAAACATTTTCTTGCTGCATGATAGAAATGCAAATTATTATTACAGGTCGAGACATCTAAGGAAGAGGCAACAAAACAAAAATTTATATATCATCTGTTATTACACATATTCAACATGGAATTTCAACATAAAATATACATATACACTTTACAGATATCACAGATGTATAGATAAAATATAGCCATCATTTTATTGTTTAATTCGTCTCAGAAAATAGCCAACAGCTACAGGTAATGTTTCCCCAACCTAGTATTGGTAACGTAAATTTCTTTTTTTAAAAACAAGAATATCTTTTCCTTTTAAAACTAAAACCTCAAAACTGAATTGATTAAATGGGGTTTAACGCCACTTTACCAGCATTTCAGTCATATAGCGACAGCTGGAGCACCTAACCATGGATTTTGGGTATTTCTCCGACCAGTACTACCATTACGTCCTTTCCGGGCCTCCAACTGTTCATCCCACTTAGGTTTACGATTATCCTACCATTTGTGGGAGATGAATGTGGGTAAAGATATTTGCCGCGAACAGAAATGTAACCGTCACCCCATGATTAGGAGTCCTACGCGCTACCATCAAATCTAAAAAAAGGACAAAACACCATAGTAATTTTCTAACTAAACTGATGTTAATCTGTATCTTCTTTTTTCGAAATCAAATTAGATAATTCTGCTTCGTAAAAAACAAACAATTTATGGAGATAAAAACAATGCATAGCACACTCATAAAAGATAACAATTATTCTTGAAAATTCTTGCATACATTATTGCTATACATAAACACAAGATCACAGTGTTGATAGATTTTTTTAGAACTATTCATTAAACACAGTATTAAACAAATGACTGATTCGTTTTATAAGTTTAGTGTCATGCTGATGATTCCACAGCTTGCATCGGTGGCAGTTTATTTGAAGATGATGGCCGTGACCCGCCATTCTCTATCTCATTCCGTAATCGTCGAATTTCAAATCTCTGCATCTCAATGACTTTATTTTTCTCCTCCATTTCGTTCTCAGCTAATGCATTAGGAGCCCTCATCATCACAGCAAACACATCTGTAGTTTCACCACCAGTCTTCTTTGTGTATTGTTTGACAGCAGCCTCAAGATCATGGATCGTTGTACGAGCAATCTTCAATTCCTTCCTCAAATCATTGATTTCTTTGATAAGGGAAACATTTTCCTAAAGTCAGAAAGAGACGTTTAGCTCCTAATAAAAATGAATACCAGAGTATAATATTTCACTTACTCTAAACACGTGTAAATGATTATGTTAACTATTTAGAAAAAAAACAGAACAACTTTGAAGGGCGGTATACGAGTAAGTTTAGTTATCCAACATAAGTTTTCTCATTCATACTTTTGCTGTGTCTAAACTGGTGGATCCCTAAAGTAGAGAGTATCAACATTATGAATAAGAAACATCTATCATGCATCTCAACTTTGGTTTGTCTGACCGTATGTAACATTTTATATTAAGTCTCCAGAAATAGAACAAATTAATACAATACTATGTGTAGAGCAATAAACCCAGTTGACCAACATTCTTTTAACAATTTCACAACAATCAGTTGCAACAGTTAATCTAAAAAAAATATTGACCAATCAAATCAGTATTTAGATCAGAAGCAAAATGTTGACCTCTGACATTAATATAATACATTTTTATTTGAGAGTGACTTAAACATCAGAAGTTATATTTCATTTTTGTTTCATGCTTCAGATTCAATATTTTGCAAACTAAATTAGCTTGATATCTCAATTTGTCTGCCTTGTTATGGTCTGTGGGTGTCGTCAATAATCTGTCAAACGACTAACCTGCATAATTCTGACATTGTCAGCCCTATGTATTTCAGAGTCCTTAGCCAATTTCTTTCTGAGTGAAGCTACAGATCTCTCTAAATGTTCTCTCTGTCTTGCATACTCTTTCTGGATATCTGCATCTACACTTGCTGACTCAGTCTAAAATAGAAGTTCTTCCACTGAAAACAACTCGTTTATGGTAGCTTTGAAAAGTTGTAATCTTTGTAGTTGGTTCATAGTTGTTAATAAAATTACTAAAATGTTAATTTTTGAAATAATATGAAGCTTTCCGCAACCAGCCTTTTAAAGGAAAGACTTTTTTTCAAATTGTTCTCAATTATCATCACATTTAAGGTATTCATAAGAAATATAATCTTTACATACATTGTACAACAAATAACAGGTGTTTATCTGCTATTCTATTTTGTTTGAATGCAAAAAGTGTGTGGTCACAAGAGTGATCATGTTGACTTGCTATATACTGTTCTTAACAATACTCAAGTAATTTGCTGTCTTCGACATATAGGATCTGTCATGAAATTTCCTATGAGACAATATGATCTTTATAGAAGAGTTAGTAATCGAGCCTTGGTAAGCGTAATGACTTAGCTGTTCTGAACAAGGTCAAGATCAACTTTTCTCTAAGAAATCTCATGAAAGATTTTTTTCTCATTAAAAATTCAAAACTTTTCTTTGGATCCTAAAGAAAAATCAAGAGAAACTAAGTGTGAAATTTCTCTTTTTTCTCAATTCCTGAAAACAAAAAGCAATTTGTAAAAGATTGTTTGCATATGTTTGTGGTCTATCAGACAGCAATGATCCATATAAATGCCATGTAAGAAAAAATGTTCGATGATAAAATCAAGGTAAACCTTTAGGACGAAATTGTAAAAACTGTAAGGAGGAAGTTGATAAATATCTTACAATATCTTCTTGAACATGTTTCTGATACAAGGCTTTAATGCTTTCTTTCAACATCTTTGGATCCTGTATATACCCAACACAATTGTGCAGATCTGTCTTGAATCTTTTGACAACAGCTTCTTTATCACGAACCTGAATTGTGAAAACATATATTTCCTTCATACATGGTTTAACTTCAAACCACCCTTGCTTCAACAAGGAGGACAAATAAGATATATTTCTTAAAAAACATCTCAGTGCATACAATTCTTCAAAGCAAACTCAAAGAAGGAGATAATTGAATGTTGTTATGATAATAAAATTATGTAGAAATGATGGAGATTTATGGAACAGGCTATAACTCCAATTTTTTTGTTATTTGCACAAAAAGTAGACAAATTTTTATTGAAATAAACAGAAATCAATCTTAAAACAGATAAATGCGCATGCACAAGGGTCCTATGAAAATTTTTGAGACAATGCTGATATTTCTGAGATAGAAAGTTGTATTCGCCTCTTAAAGATATAGCAACTTAATGTTTTCTTCAAAGACCCTCTGAAGATCAACTTTAAATTGATATAGATCAAATAATATGACATATGACTTACAAAGAGTATCATTACTTTGTACACATAATGTCATAAAATATAAAAAGAATCTTGCTTTGATAAAATCTGGTATGTTGCACAAAACTATTTTACAATACTGTAAATGAAATTTTGTTTTAATGGCATCAGCAAAAATATATTCTTGACAACTCAATCAAAAGTATATAATATTTACCCACATTAGGCTAAAATTGACAACATTGGCTCTGAGATTATTCCATGGGAACAAGAAATTTGATAGTTTGCTCATATAAAGAAGAAAGAATCACTTCAATTTTCTCACATTGAAATTATCAGAATTACTTCTAATTTTTTGGACAACAACTGTATATCTATGTGCTTTCAAACAATTTATTTATTACTTCAGTTTAACACTTTTGTATAATTTAATTATCATATAGATAAACCACTAGGTTCTTTATACAAAAAGCATAACACCTACCCTTTGTCTTTCTTGGTGCATTTCTTTGTCTGTAGCTTTCAGTTTCTGTCTTAACTCTGTAATGTTCAGTTCTAGTTGAGTGTTCAACTTGTCAAATCTGTCCAATTCACTTTCCATCTATAAGTAAACAAAGATTTACACAGTTAAACAAAATCATCAAGTTTTCAAACTATGATTTCTATTTCTTATTCATTTGTTGTTTTGAAGATATATTGAGGGAAAAGAAGAAGTTGCTTGAGCCTTTAATTGTCAACCCAGAAATCTTCTTTATTGAGCAAGTTACTGTCACCATGCAAAGGATGAATTTTAATTTTAATGCAAAAACATACAGAGATCTTCTTTATGTCCATCATATTTTTCTCATTTATTATTATTTGTCGTAACATAATTCTGGATTATGTGATAATTGGTCAAACATTACTATCAACTACAACAACCCATCTCATGAGTTTTTTAGGAAAATTATTGACATAGTTAGTTGTAGTTAGAGCAGAGGTAAACATTATTCTGTCTTTTTATGAGAATTGTCATTTCTTTTGAATACTAAAAATAATTATTAACCAACTACATGTACCTGGTTCATATATCTTATTTACTAAGGATACAGGGACACTGATTCCCACCTCAGTTAACCCATTCCAACACAGCAAAATTTTAGACTGGTCAAAATTGAAAGAAGCTGCAGACCACAATTTCAAGTTGATGGAATTTTGATTTTTTCGTCTTTTTTGATAGAAAACATTGTGGCTAATGAAGAAATTGCTTGATACAAGCAATTTCTTCATTTTCCACATTGTTTTCCAAAGCTTTTTTCTTGAGGGGCGTAAAAAGGAGGGATTGAGTTGGGATGGGTTAATTCGTGGATCTAGCTGGATGAAAAAATGTTGACCTCTAATGTAAAAACCAAAGTACTTTTTTATATTTGATTTAAAATTTGTGATCACAGTTTATTCAAACTCTTTCTCCATTTTCCACAATGTTTTCTATTTTTTTTTATATCTTGAGTGGCATAAAAAGTGATATTGTATGGAAATATTGTAAATACAGTGTGTTATTGTGCAGACTACTCAGTGTCTGTACTTTACATAGACGTTAGACATTGTTGAAAATGCCACTTGAAGGCTCATACCTTAGATTAAAAAAAATAGAGAGAGAGAAATGACGTGTTACCTCTTGAATCTGTTCTTTCATATTTTTAATGTCTGTTTCTCTGGGTTCAATCTGTTTCTTCAACTCTTTGATCTTATAATCTAATACAAACTTGAATTTCTCTAATTCTTGATTCTTTTTCTTCAGGTCATAAATACGCTTTTCCTACATAAAGAAAAGGATGTGTTTAACTTAAACTTGGCAAACTTAATATCTATACCTATAATTTCATGAAAACAAAAGCAATTAAATCTAGATTGAACAAAGAGTGATTTCTTTCATTACAATTATTATCAATTACTATCAAATCTTCAGGTGAAAATGCTGTAAAATCTTATTGACCCTCTTCTTTACACTATTAATTACACATTATAGTAACTCTAACATATAATAAAAGCAAGGAGTGTTTCCCTTTGATGCTTATTTTGCAACACCTCTTAACCTATTCCCACACAATAGCGCTTTTGGGCACCCACCCAAAAAAACAGTTTGGAAAACATTGTGTAAATTGAAGAAATTGCTTGTAACTAGCAATTTCTTCTTTTTACACATTGTTTTCTACCCAGAAAGATGAACAAATCTGAAATTTCATGAACTTTGAATTGTTGTTTGAAACTACTTTCAATTTGGACCACTCTGTGGTAAAGAGTTAATTGGGGTCAGGATAATGAGTAGTTTATAGGAGTAGACAAAGAAACAACAAGGAAGGCCACAATTTGGGTAGCTTGCCTGTCCTACATGGATTCAAATAATCAACACATCAACAGACAAGAAAGTGCTAGACTGGTTCTATCTGGAAGAAATTGCAGACACCAGTTTTCAATTGATGAAATTTAAAATTATTTATCTTTTTAAGCAGATAACATAGTGAAAAATGAAGAAATTTCTAGTAAAAATCAATTTCTTCAAAATCAACAATGCTTTCCAAAGCTTTTTTTCATGGGCATAAAAACAGGATTGTGTGAAAATGGGGTAATATATGTATAATTAACAACATTAATAAAATAGTCTTTTAAAGAAACAACTGCACCATTTAATCCATATCTAAACAATGACGCTTTTGGACACCCCCTAGAAAAATAGCTCAGGAAAAGATTTTGAAAAATGAAGAAATAGCATGTTACAAGCTTTTTCTTCATTATCCACCAAGTTTTTTTTTACCCCAAGAGTAAAATAAATCCAAAATTTAAACAACTTAAGTGTCTCATCTTATTCATCTTTGAATTAACACCAGTCAAAAAACTTGCAGTATGGTATTGAGATAACAAGTCAACAGATCCCTTACCTTATCTTGAATTGTGTCATCTCTCTCTTGGATTTCTTTCTTTAAGCCCTGAATGTCTTTTTCAAGATTTTTAATGATGTTTTGTAGTTTAGCAGTTTCAGCTTGGTATTTCTTGATTTCCTCCTTATGGTCATCTATCTCTTTCTGCAGACTTGTAAACTACAAATATAAACACACATATATAAACAATATCTGTTCCAGGACATCAGCCCCATTAGCTCTGTTGGAAAGACCACTCGACTTCAAACCTCAGGATTCTTGGTTTGATCCCTGTGCTGACTAAACTAACAAACTTATTGTCTTTTGGATGAGATATTAAACCAAAGTCCCATTTGATGAAGCTTTCTGTAGAGCAAGTTGTCCCCCGGAACACCTTACTGTGTTCTGTCTTGTATTATGCTGGTAATGAGCAGAAAATTCACAAAAACAGTGTTTTGTTTTTACCCATTCTCACACATTGACGCCTTTTGATACCTCTCAAGAAAAGCAACTTGGAAAACATTATGTCAGATAAAGAAATTGCTTGTTACAAGCATTTCTTTCACAAAATGTTTTCTATCCAAAAAGTTGAAAAAAAAAACTTAAATTTCATTAACTTTAAATTGTTGTCTGCAACTCCTTTCAATTTGGACATCTCTAAAATTTAGCCATCTGGTAATGGTTTAAATGTATCATTACTGACCTTTTTCTTCATAATACCAGTTTCACCCTTGAGTCTCATCTTGGCCTCTACTTCATCTCGTAATCTCCTCTCATATTTATTTTTAATATCCAGGATCTCTCTGTCAGCATCTTCCTCTATCTGTTTCTTTGTTTCTTCATACTCTCTTGTCTGTTGTCTGGTCTCATCACTTGCCTTTAACATTTAATGTAACATATCGATCATTTAGTCACGACCAAAATAATGCCCCATTAATTGTTTAACCCTTTCTTGTATAATTTCTGAATTTATGTCATGGTGATTTTATACTTTAGAAAACATTTTGAAAAAAAGGAGAAATTGCTTGTAACAAGCAATTTCTCATTTTCCCACAATGTTTTTCTATCAGGCAGGATGGTTTAATTGCAAATTGCATCTAATTTTCATCATCCTATGCAACCTCTTTCAAGTTTGGAAGGGTCTAAATATGAAAAACTAGAACTGTCGCCTGTGAGGACTGATGAATACCCCCCACTGCCGCCTCTTTTTAAATGCCACATACCAAATATCAAAGCTGAAGGCCTTTAAAAGTTTTCACATATATGCACCTATGTAAAACTCTAATTCCTTGTGATCCCAAGGGATGGGCCAATTTTGACCCTGGGGCCATAATTTGAACAATCTTGATAGAGATCCACTAGATGATGTTACATACCAAATATGAAAGCTGTAAGAAAGAAGATTTTTTTAGTTGTCACTATATAAGCCTATGTAAAATTTGTGACCCCCGGGGATAGGCCAATTTTGACCCTAGGGCCATAATTTGAACAATCTTGGTAGAGGTCCACTAGATGATGCTACATACCAAATATCAAAGCTGTAGGCCTTATTGTTTCAGAGAAGAAAATTTTTAAAGATTTTCTGAAATTCCCCCTTTTTGTTGCCATGGCAACCAGAGTTCTGCATGGAATTAAATTCTTGGAACAACTTTGGAAGAACTTGACCAAAGGAACATTCCTGCTAAGTTTGATCAATATCTGTCCAGTAGTTTTAGCTGCAGAGAGAACACCATTTTATATATTCTATTTAGGATAATAATTCAAAGGGGCATAACTCCTGAATCATTTGATTAATCATTATGAAAATTGCAGGTGCACAAGCTCACATTGCAAGGAAGATTTCGGTAAAATTTCAGCAAAATTTGTCTGCAAATGTGGGAGGAGAGGAGGACACAAAATTATGTCCAAGGATGGATGGACAGACGGACAGATAGACAGACGGATGGACAACCTGATTCGTTGTGTGGGGCTATAAAAAAAAACAACAGCAAAGGGTTAATAATTTGACATCTCCACTTCATGACAACTGAAAGGCATGAAACAATTGAAAAAATAATTTTTAACCTATTCCCAAATGGCAAAATTTTAGACTGGTCAAAAATTGAAAAAAGCTGCAGACCACAATTTCAAATTGAGGTAATTTTAATTTTTTTGTCTTTTTGCATAGAAAATATAGTGGATAATGAAGAAATTGCTGAATACAAGCAACTTCTTCATTTTCCACAATGTTTTCCAAAACCTGTTTTTGAAAGGTGTTAAAAGGCAGGATTGTGTGGGAATGGATTAAAAATCATAGACTTTTTTGTGAAAGATGCCATAAGGTAGCTCTACCTGTTCTAATTTTGTGGTCATCTCTTGTATCTTTGTTTCATAATATTCGGTGAGTTCCTCAAGAGCCCGCTGCTTACTGTCTTCCATCTCGGCCAGCTGTCTATCATATTCTTCCTGCATCTTCATCATCTTGGCCTGCTGCTCTTGAAACTTCTCATACTCCAACATCAACTTCTGATTATTTGCCGATTCTATAATCAAACACTTTATTATGAGTAGATTAACCCTTTCCTTTTCTGCAAAACTTTAGACCTATCCAAATTCAAGTGTTTTGCAGATGAAAATTTAAAGTGGATTTAATTAAAATAGTAACCATTCAGTAAGGTATAGAAAATTGTGGAAAAAGAAAGAGTCGCTTGTTACAAACAATTTCTTCTTTCTTTTACAATATTTCTTAATTACAGACAAGTCACAGGGATGAAAGGACCAGAGACTGGACAGGAAAGGCTTTAAGTTACTCATAGCATAACACATAAAACTTACAGCATATGAAGAACTTATGGATCATGGCTGTCATTAAAAAAAATGATAGACAAACTGAATGAATCATTTAGACCAGAAGTGAGCTTTGAACTACAGCAATGGGTGACATTTTTGCAAAGAATTTTTGTTCTTTTGGTAAGCGAAACATGGTAATTACAGCTTATTCAAACTGTAGTTATAATGTTTAGGTTGCCAACAAACAATTTTACTCTGTTGTTACATTTTTCTGACTATAAATTTTGCAAATAAACAGTGTTTGATATCGAAGTAGTCGTGAGTTGCTATGTCCAGTGGTCAGTCAATTGACCATTCACAGCTGTCAATCAAATAACAAGTTGACCAATGAAATCTTTCAGTGAGACCAGACACCAGTTTTGATATCTGACATTGGCTACCATATCCGATAACCTTTTATGTTGGTTTGGCAACTTAAACGTCATAATTACAGCTGATTCAAGCTGTAGTTTCAACGTTTAGGTGGAATAAGCTGTAGTTTTGACATTTAGGTCACCAACCAACTATTCTACTTTTTTCTTACATGCTAATGGCCATAAATTATGGGAAAAAACCTCTGTTTAAATTCGAAGCAGACCTTCCTGTTGGAGTCAATGGGCGGGGCTAACAAAGTAAATAGCTGGGACAAATGATTGGTTAATTTGGCTTTAATTCATCAAAAATTCATAAAAAAGACTTCAAATAGCCTTTCTGTATGATAATGATTTTACTAATTTTGATTAAGAATTGGTAACAATTAAAGGATTTGAAGAATACAATTTCTTAGTTCTTCATTGAATGAATCTTAATAATTAATCAGAGGGTATTTTCACTATCTAGACACTGAAACCAAACCTATATTATTTAAGAGTATATTGCAAAACTAATTCACAGATCTGTGCAGTCAATGAATAAACAGAATGAACTATCAAATCATTCACTTAGACTAAATGTGAGAGGTTCAGCTTCATTGTTTATTTGATTCTTTCTGTTTATGGACAACTTAAATGTCATTCAAGCTGTAGTTGTGACATAAAGTCACAAACAAGTGATATGCTTATTGTTTAATGTCCCTCACTATGCATTTTTAAAAAACAACAACACAAAAAAAACCTAAAATCTGAAATTTGCCTGCGGTCAGTCAACATTACTATCTTATTACACCAAATATATTACTTTTGCAAGAGCAAAACAAATGTGAATGCCAATGACTTATCCCTGAGTATAGTTTTCTTTCAGATATCTATGTCTTCAGCCTATACTTTGTTTAGGTACCCCCAAACTAAAACATTTCATTCTTCTTTCTCTTCTACAATATTAGGATAAAGTACATACCCAGGTCAGTCATTTCTTTGCTGTGTTTTTCCATGACTTCAGCCATTTCTTCTTCATGTTTAGCTTCCTCCTTATCTTTTTCTGTTTTTAGCACCTAAAATGAATTCAAATGATTCATCAACTGCCAAATTTAACCCATTACCACACAAGAAAATTTTAGAAAGTCGGAATTGAAGAGTTGCAGACGACAATTTTAAGTTGATGGAATTTAAAAAACCTTTGTCTTTTGGGCAGAAAATATTGTGGAAAATGAAGCAATTTCTTCATTTTCCTCAATGTTTTCCTAAGCCTTTTTCTTGAGGGGCGTCAAAAAGCGTCATTGTGTGATAATGAGTTAAGGATTATTTTACCCATTCCCATTTTTAAATTGGTTCAAATTAAAAGATGTTGCACACAACAATGTTAACTGGATTCAATTTGAAATGAAACCATCATGTGTGGTAAAAATATTGTGAAAAAAGAGAAATTGCTTGTTAAAACAATTTCTCCTTTTTCCACAATGCTTTCTCAAGTATAAAATTAAAGCAATGTAAAATTGTACATGAAAGGGTTAAGGAAAAAATGAAAAGGATAATTTGAGACAATATTTTCTATTCATTTTGATTCACTTAATCTGCACTCCTGTAATCATCTTTACTGTCTTACACAAGGACTTGTTTATTCATATCATCTGCTTACAGTTCAAGCAACAATGAACGATAAACTGTATTAAAAGTTTTTTAGTAAGATTATCTATACAAGCATTGACAATTTATTCACCTGATTCTTAGTTTTTAACGATTCCATTTCCTGGATGAACTTTTCTGTCAACTCTTTAATTTTCTCGTTATAGTTCATGTCTTTCAGACGTAGCTGGTAACCGTTTTCCATTTTTAATTCATCTACACGAGTCTTCAGTTCAGCCATCATGGAATTTTTCTCCTCAAGATCACTCTTGGTAATAAGAATTTCTTCAGCCCAACCTACTTCCTTGTCACGTTTTACTCCTCGACCTTCCTTATCTTGGATCTTCCACAACACAATGGAGGCATCTTCTGACACAGTCACTAAATACTGATCATCTGTGGTGATCTTCATCTGCAATCAATAAATAATCCAAACTATTTAACCCATTACAAGACAACGAAATTTTAGACTGGTCATAATTGAAAGGAATTGCTGATGACAATTTTAAGTCAATGGAATTCAAAACTTCTTTATCTTTTGGAGTATAAAATGTGGAAAATTGAAAAAAATGCTCATTAACCACAATTTTTTCCATTTTTTTCTTGAGATGCTTAAATGAGCAGGATTAAGTCGGAATGGGTTAACTGTAATATTCCTTAATTCTTGTTCTGCTGAAAAAAGTCATACCACTGTTTGTGTTTGTTTTTATAAAGCATTAAAATGGTGAATTGAAAATTAGGAAGGGTGGACTAAGATCATAACCTGTATCTGAATACTTGAGAATAACCTAGTCAAATGACTACAACAGGGGCATTTCAGATCATATAAAAAATACCACAAAAAGTACCCCATGTTGAAGACTCACTTTACAGCAGGCACTGAATCGTGAAATAATTCAAAGGGGCATTATTCTTACAAACATGCATATGGAGTTACCTCCCCCAGTAGTATGGATTACTCTTGTGGTATATTACCAATAAATGCCTATTCAAATGCATGCACCACTAGTAAGGACACCAAAGTCTTCACAATACCTTGATATTTGTTCAAAAATAGCCAAGCTTAAAATGTCCTTGTAAAAAACACTGATTCTCCTAAAAAGAAGACCTGACACTTATCAGAGAACCTTGACATTAACAGATAGTATATTAATGAGGGGAACATTCAGGTAAGATATGAACATTTTACCTTGGAAGATGTTAGGGTTAACCAATTAAAGGACAGAAATTAAGACTGTTCCAAATTCAAAGTAATTGCAGACGGCGACTTAAATTCTACTAAGTTTTAGTGTTTTTCAACTTTCTTGGTAGAAACACTGTGGAAAATGAAGAAATTACTTGTTGCAAGCAATTTCTTCATTTTACACAATGTTTTCCCAAGTGTCTTTCTTTAGGGGCTTCAAAGAGTGTCTTTGTGTTGGATTGGTTAAGTTTACATGTAGGGTTTGGAACGACAAACAGAGACTGACATATAGATAGATACCGATAAATGATTTGCCCCCATCTTGTCATCAGTCTCATAAAATGAGAATTTAGCATGTATTGTTCATATAAGTTTCCCCAAATAATTTTCATACCAATAAAAAGTAACTTACTTTGTGTCATATTTTGTATGAGTATTGCTATTTGAATTTAACTCAAATTTTCAGTAATTTCAAAAAATTATCATATAATCTGAAACAATAACCCCATAGATGTGTTCTCTAAGTGAGATTTTCAATATTCTCTTTGATATATCTCATCCTATAGGTAGGATAAAGTAGTCACAACTAATATACACAAGTTGTTTAAATTTTTCTTTAATCAGAAAAATATCTAAAGATTACACCTCAGATCTGTTTATGCTGATATCAGTTAAAAGTTACCTACCTTTGTAATCTGAGAACCATGACCTTGTAACTCCTGCCATTCACCTGGTATGGTTAAAGGAAACTTCAGGGACCATAGCGTTCCCTTAGACGTACCAGCAAACAACATTCTACCAGATCTAGAAAGAGCTACACTGCTTAATGTGGTCTCCTGAGCATCCACTTCTCTCAAAATCTAAAAGTAAACATATATGTTTATGAAATACAGATGCACTTGTAACAGAAACTTTTAACCCACTACCAGATGGCTAAATCTTAGACTGGTCCAAATTGAGAGATGTAGACGAAAATTTAAAGTTTATAAAATTTTAGATTTTTCAACTTTCATCATAGAAAACATTGTTGTAAGCAATTTCTTCATTTTCTACAATGTTTTCTCAATAGTTTCTCTTGATGCGCGTCAAAATGCCTCAGCATGACAGAAGAAAAAAGAGCTTATTACATGTAATTAATTATCTCAGCTTGTTTTTTTTCTTTGAATATAAAATGTGAAGGTCATAAAAAAGCAGAATTGTGTGGGAATGGGATCAGCAAATCTGTCTTCATAATAGAATAGTTCCTTGAGGCTAAATATGGGCAAGAACCTTAAATTTTTTTTGCAGTTTTGAGAAAAATGTTAAGTGTGCTGTTTAGGCTGAAGACCCAAAATCACTTATACTTACACTCATAACCTTTTTTCATCTTCCTTATTTGAAACTTATTATAAAGAATGCACTTCCAATAAAAATGTTGACTTTCTGGAAACAGTATTAAACACATTATATGACAAAAGAATTTCAGGAATTCAGTTTAAGATCAGCTTCAATAAGGGAGAAGCAACTTGTAAGGTAAAGTCATTATTGGTCATTAAAAAAGCAGTTTCTCTGTAACAAGTTCTCTTTTTATACATCTTATCAGTCATTTTGTCTTCGATAAATGAAGAAATAGGTGATAGTTTTTATATAATGCCTCAAAGCTAACCTGTGAATCTGAGATTTCCTTCAATGATTTGTCAGATCCAACAGCAAATGTAGTTTTACCATCTGGAGTGACAGCTACACCAGTATAATGACATGATTTGAGGACAGACTCTCCCACTCTCTTCCCGGTTGAGGTCTCCCACTCATACACCGCTCCGTCAAGACCGCATGATACCATCTTCATGTCATCAGCACTCCAAATGATCGACTTCACTTTGCCATTATGACCTTTCAAGTTGGCAACATTTTCAAATGTGATTGTGGAATAGATCTGGATAACATTGCCATGAACAGCAGCAAACAAGTTTCCACCATTACTGAAGGAACACTGCAATAGAAATTGACTAATTTACATCGGCTCCATACTCTATTATCAGCCCATTTAAAAGAAAAAATTGTAAATAAAAACAAGAAGCATATTTGATTCTCATAATTAATGCAAAAATTGTATTTCTGCAAATTTCAAACAATCATCTTCAGTTATAGTTCATTTATTTTATAAAATTATTTGTTTTGTACATCACCGCCATGAGAATTCAAACCTTTAACTATTTCTACAGCACTTTTCATAACTGTACAAACAATTGTCCAAAGGGAAAAATAATTGTGTAGTTTTATTTGTTTTATACAGTCAAAAAGTAGTGATACAAATGGTACAGTGTCTAATTCTGTGAAATTATGCTTTAGCTTGTAACAGAATTTAAATCCATTCAAAATTGAGAAGTTAAAATATATGTTTTGTTCCATGTCTATGCTTCTTACCTCTCTACAGCCCCTGATGGTGAACTCTTTAAATGTGCGGATATCGTCAATAAGTAGATTCATCAGACGTAGTTTATCACTGAATCCGACAAGAATGTAGAGACCTGATGGATGTAGAGCTATACTGTAGGCTTCTTCAGCAAACTCTCTATACAACTCCAAATTACTGAAAAATATCAAAGATGATTAAAAGAATCATAAAGTTTATTCAAGCTGAAAGCCTAACCGTTTAATATTTTGCAATTATAAGAATTGATTAATAATTGGAGATACTGTAATGGAAGCATTCATTTAACCAATTCCCACTCACTGATACTTTTAGAAGTCCTCAAGAGAAAAGGCTGTGGAAAACATTGTAGTAAATGAAAAAATTGCTTGTCACAAGCATTTTTTAAATTATCCGCAGTGTTTTCTATCATAAAGGTAAAAAAAATTCAAGAATTGCATTAGCTTTAAATTGTCATCTGCAACTCCTTTCAATTTGGACAATTCTACAATTTTAATGTCTGATAATAGGGGAACCATTTCCTGTTTAATCCCTGGCTTTTACATCCCTCTGATTTTGTACTTTAGGAAGCATTGTGGTAAAGAAGAAATTGCTTGTGACAAGCAATCTTTTCTGTTTTTACAATATTTCTACCATACTTTATGAATACTTTTCAAGTAATTTTGACTTTAAATTGTTATCTGCAAAACCTTTTTGTCTAAAATTAAAAAAAAACAAAACGGAAAGGGTTAAGTAATTTATGAAAAAAGATTGAAATAGCAGGTATTTGTGTTGAAAATGCACAAATGGCAGATCATAGCTGTCAATCAAAAAATTGATCAACCAATCAAATCATTCATTTAGACCAGAAGTGAACTTTCAACTCCTGACATTCATGTGAAGCATTTTTGTTGGTTTGGCGACTTAAACATTGCTTATTTGAGCTGCAGATAAGATGTTTAGGTTGCCAACCAACCATTTTACTTTTTTTCTTTTAACATATTACTGACTATTTATCTTGCAAAATAATGATATTTGATAAATAAGAGGAATTTCCTGTGAGAGCTAATAGGGCGTGACCAGGGATCTGCCAATTGATACGGGACAAAGCCTAAGCAGAATGAAATGTGTACACTTATCATTGTCTAGGGAATCTATACTATTGTATTAACCCTTGTCATGCTGAACCCGGACTATTCCAGTTTTAGCAGGAGATATAGACAAAGATCAGACTGCACATAAGTGCAGTCTGATCTTAGTCTACACCTCCTGTGTCCTTCTTTAAACTAGAGTTGTTTATGAAATTAATTCTATAAAGAAGTATTGACAACTTAACAACAAGTGCTGCAAGTGCTTTGAGTCCTTTGATTTTTATTCAATTCTGAAAAGGATTTTATTCAGCATGAGACGGGTTAAAAGTAGAAGTAACATACACTTACCAAGTTTCATAGTTCCATATTCTAACAGATTTATCCATAGAGCAGGTGGCGAGAAGTGGTTTTCTATAACACACATCTAGACCCATGATTTGTCCATAATGGAAAGCTTGAGCCAGGACTTCAAACTGGGCCTGGTCACCCTGGAGAGAGAGAGGGGAAAAAAAAAAAGAATTTTTAATGATTAGTCAATAGGGAGCCAATAGAAAGATGTGATTTATTGCTATATAGTTTGACTTTTAGTACCGATACATTGTTGGAATTCCTTTGATCCTCTGGTGATGGCACTGACAATCAGTTTCCATTACAAAACAACAAAATTTTAGTCTGGTCAAAGTAGAAGATGCAGAGGGCTATTCTAAGTTGGTGAAATTTGGAATGACATACTGTCTTTTAGGGTAGGAAACATTGCGGTCTTATAGCAAGCAATTTTTCTTCACTGTGCATATTTTTTTCTAGCTATCATGAAAAAGTAGGATTGAGTTGGATTATGTTTAAAATAAATGTATTTAATATATGTCCTTAAACAATCCACATTCTTTTTTAAATTTCAGATATCTAATTCAAGAAAAAAGTGAAAATGCTTGTCTCCAGAGATGATGGATACTCTAGTTACCAGAAATCAGACATTTCTTGACTATTCCAACTATTTCTGTTCTATCTTCAATTTAATGTATTTGAACAGAGACTTTAACAAGTTGACACATACCTTCCCAATGTCTGCACTTGACAGGGTTATGTAGTAGAGTTGGCTGAGGTCTGTACTAGCTATCAGTGTTTCCTCAGACGGACTGACAGTCAGACTGTTGATTATTTGTCCTTGAGCTTTGGTAGGATCTGCACTATTGGCATCCTGAGGGATCTATAAAAGATAGAAAAAAATAATTTCTATAGCCAAAATCCCAATGAGTTTAACCCTTTTACCGTACAATCCCTGATTTTAATGCCCCTGCCATATCACACTTGAGAAAATATTGTGGTAAAAGACGAAATTGTTTGATACAAGTTATTTCTTTTTTCCCAACAATATTGTCTATTGTATAGGGCAGTTACTTTTAGAATAGTACTTACTTTATAGTGTCATCTGCTACCCATTTGAATTTGAACAAATCAAACATTTTGGAAAACAATAAGGGTTAAAAGGTGACATGTCAAACTTCATCAATGTTCCCACATGATCCCAAGTTTTAATTGTTTTTCAAACCTATGGAAAACGATGCTGGTAATCAGGTGCTTCTATTTATTCATCTAATTTGCAAAATGCTATTCATTTGTTTTGCTGAGGTTAGTAATATATATTCTGTAACCCATTCCCACACAACCAGCTTTTTTACGCCCCTCATGAGAAAAGTTTTGGAAAAAATGGTGGAAAATAAATAAGTTGTTTGTTGCAAGTATTTTTTCATTATCCACAATGCTTTCTTACCTAAAGACAAAGATATTTAACATTTCATAAAAAAGATTGCTGTCTGCCAATATTTTAATTTGGACCAGTCTAAAACTTTGTTTTATGGGAATGGGATAAAATATTCAAATTGTTCCCATAACCTGTCACATTGTTACATACTGCCATAATGTACACAAAGTTTTAAATTCCTGGAGAAAGAATTTTTTGATAACCATAATGAAAAACAACATCAACAACAAACAGAAACCTCATACCTATGTTTTTGAAAAAATCGTAATTGCAATTATTCTGTTCTCATTAATCTTTTGACAATCAATCATCAAGCTTACAACTGTAGTTACATTATGGAGCTCTTAGCAAGTTGAAATAATTCCTTACTTTGATTTCCCTTGCTTTCTTGAAGAAATCTTTATCATCAGTTTTCTCAAACAAATGCACAGTTCCAGGTCCACAAGCACAGGCAAATCCTTTCGAATAAGCAACAACAGCTGTAATCTGTGGAGGTCCTGTCAAATCATCTTCACCAGGCTTTCTATAAAAATGTTAAACAAATACATAGTTTTAAAGTAACCAACAATCCTTAGCGTTTCAAAAATGTTCTATCTTTTGTTTATTTTGCTAGTCTTGATAAAAAATAATGCATTCAGACAAATCTTTGATCTTGCTAAAACTCAAAACACTTTCTTTAATTGAATATAGACAATGGTACTAATTATGCAAGTAAAGAATTGATATATTTCAAAGATGAGTCACTGATGTGGATTCTGATCATGTTAAAAGCATCAAACAAAATGGCAAAAATACTGGTCACTTATACCATGTTTTTTTGCTATTGCTTTTAATCATCTTAGTGCACATACCCTTCTATATGAATTGTAAAACATCTACACTGTCTTAGTAGGTTAACCCATTCTCATACAATGCTGTCTGGTAATGGGTTAAACAGTGTCAAGGCAAAATTATAATAAGACATGGGTCAAGAAAACATATTCATACTTCTCTTTATCCTGTAGTGCCATGTTGAATTCATGTTTCATTTCTCCTGCTTCAAACAACATCAATCTTCCACTGTCAGTTCCGACAATAACCCTCTCCTCTGATACCCATGCATGACACAGATAGTTCTGAGGTTCTACCTTCTGTATGTTGAATGTCTTCAGGTTACCTTCACTATATCTATAGTTCTTGAAAATGCCATTACCCACCACACACAGCTGGGTATTATCTTGTGGGTTAAAGCTTACCTGAAATAAGATCTTAGTTTACACCACCTATTTGACATTTTAAGCTAAAATTAGTTAACAACATATATAATCACACACAACTACTGGTAATCTTTTCATTTCTTTCAACTCTTTAGTTTACTGCATTTCTGAACAAACTTTTTTATTCAGCATGACATTGTATTGGCTAGTGATGGTAACTGTCTGTACACTGCCTTTGAGGTTAAGGATGATTAAATATCTAGTGATGCTTAAGTACCGTAAATGCAAAGATTTTCTTTGATATGAATGACAAGTCTTTATCATCAACCACATTGTAAAACAGTATAACTAACAGAAAACCAGTCTTTCTTGAAGGGGGTCAAAAGCATCACTGTGTGGGAATTGGTTTAGCATGTAAAATATTTTTAAAGTATAAAATATACCAAAGGAATCCTTCAAATACAAATGAATCCATTTGATAAAGGATTCTTTTGTATCGAATTGCATCCCCTAGCGTATAATCATCTTTCAAAAGGTTTATTTACCTGATATATAGGTGCTGTATTCTGTGGGTTTGATGTTTTTGTGACAGCCATGACCTTTGATTTCTCCCATGTCCAGTACAGCAGTGTATAATCTGGCTTGCCTCCTTGTGCTACTAAATATTTGGAATCAGGAGAGAAAGCTAAGCTGACATACTCGCTGGAGGCTACATCTTGTGAGCTGAGAACCTTTCTCTTTCTCAAACTGTGGAGATCATAGATTGTTATAGTTGGTTTTTCAAGTTTTTCGGCAATAGCTACATATCTTCTATTGGGACTGACAGCCAATGCTGTCATGCCCTCACTCTTGTCTGTCCCTGGGATGAATTTCTGCACTTTCTGGTCAATGTTGTAAAGGGTACAGTTTGCCCCAGATGGGTACACAATTGTCTGTTCATCATGGTAGCAGATGTTTCCACTGACTCCTGATTTCAGGCCAAAAATGTGCCTTGGCTGGGCTATTGCGATGGACATAGTTGCTGTTTTATGCTAAGTTTATGCTGAAAAAAATAAAAAGACAAAAATAACAATATCTAATTAACTGTACAAGAATTGTGAAAATCAAATCTATGACAAATGGAAATCAAATATCAAGTATGCTGTCTTGCATAGTTAAAGCCATATCTTCCCTCAAAACTGACTATAAAATTAATAAGAAAACCATTCCCGAGGCTCAAAAGCATAAATGAATATGACAATTGAAATTATAAGATCAACATTATTCTACGCAGTAAGCCTACAATGCATGAAAGAAGTTTCTGTATTTTAAATTGTGACCCATCACAATTTAAGGTTTGTTTACATGAAACTAAGATGTCAGTGATGATGTATTAATTTTGCTAGTCATTTAACAGCTAGGTCATAAAGATTAACAAAATCACCCATAAAATTTAGTCATCAGCACCTGTGCATATAAAAAGCAATGCCAAAGATTGGCAAAAAATTTTGGTGAAGAATCGGGTGAATTCGTCTGGTTAAGTCATATGAAGATGCTTATCCTTGTGCATGCATTTGTCAAATATAGGTCTTATATTGATACACCAAATTGCAAAATCTACAGATCAAGCTTAAGGATCATGCTGAATTTCAGTTTTCTCTAGTTAGGACATCACTTGTATTCAGCCCAGTGGTTTTCTTATGTTTTGTTTAAGACCACCTGTTTTTTTTAAAACAACATATAACTGGCTCACAGCTCAACTGAAAATCAGCGACTCTTTTATATGCAGAATTAGCATTATTACCATGATACTTGGATAATCTCCTTTTATAATTACAATTTTGCTGACTTGGATAATACAGGTCATAAGAATAATCAAGGCTAAAAGGGTCTTTTGTCTCCCAGTTTTCTTTTACCAAACCAAATTTATCAGCAAACTTAACAAATTGAGCTTGATGACATGTTTGTAACTGGAGTCTTCAGACATCAGAAACGTTTCAAAATTAATAGTAGCATGATTTAATTTATAATTTTATTGAAAGATCAAATTCACTTGATCTGTAAACAAACCTTTTGAGTCCTGAATTGTCCCTCCTAGCAAATTAGAAAATCAATATATGGGGCCCGACGTTGTATAGAAGGATTATGATTCGTACAGAAAATGGTTTCTGCTCTTAATTGTTTAAAAACTGTAAAAACCAGAAACATTATTCGAAGTAAATGATTATTTTGTCACTTACCCAAAGTTATTCCCACGTCCACCATTTGTAATCAATGTTTCCAAGGACAACATATCCATCGTTTCCGGTTCCGGTTTCGTCTTGATCGTTCAGGCGCTTTAGCGAAATTTGACAGATTTCGTACAAACCACGTCCAGTGAAAATATTCGGGTTGAAAGACATTGTAAAAAAGTATCTTTCTGTTTAATGACCAACAATGTCTTCTAGATTACGAAAGATTTTGCGTGCGTCTTATTCAGTGCATCGAATAAAGACTCAAAATATCAGGTCATTTTTTCTGACAAACACACCTTATCACAAAAATAAAACATCAACGGCGATTAATGTTGATATACATAAACCCAAATGGTCAAATAATCACTGTCTGCATACTGAAGTGAATGAGAAGGTTCTAGAAAATGACGTTACTTGTATACAGTGTAGTGACCCAACAGTGAAAGCAATCATAACAAAAGATATGATAGTAATAAATGATTTTATCACACCAGAAGAAGAACAGAGCATTGTTGATGAAGCTGAGCCATATTTGAAGAGAATGAGATATGAGACTAGTCACTGGGATGATGTAAATGATAATTTATATTCTCTCTGAAATGATTATTATAATTTTTCATATGTGTGAATAAACAGCTGATTGCTTCAAATTATTATTTTGGTTGCACTGTTTCAGAGGGGTTCAGAAATTGTAGGAGCTCATGGACATGTGCTCCAGATGCCAAAATAGGAATGCAATATATCTCATGGTCAGGGTGCCCATTCACGTACTGCAGTACGTAATTCCAGTAAAATGACGTTTGTTCACATACAAATCTTTCACCAAGACGCGCATGAACATACAGAAAAATAAATGATCGTAGAAACAAAAATGCCATTATGTTTGTGCGCAATTGAAATTATAAGCGTACACAAAGAGAAATTCTATGTGTGTCTTTTTCCCTAAAAACTTAAAAAAAATTGCAAGCAAAGTAGACCAAAATAGCATTGGGAGCAAGTGATTTCCCTTTCATTCGACGGGAACCATAATTTTTTCTGACCTGTTTTCCTCTATATAGAGAATAGGAGAACCAGCTGTGAAAGTTTGTATAATGCCGATCTTGATGGCCTGACCAGTTTGTTTTGAAATAAGTCTAAAGTTGCGCTATTTTCTAAACAAAACGCAAGATATTTACGTGTTTTTTGCGAGAAACTGACAATAATTCATACTATAGAATTTGATTTTGAAATGAGTTTCTTTGTAAGTTGGGGATGACAAAATGGAGCTGTTTATTTGATGTTGTAGTTTTGTTTTAGCTACGTAATTTGCTGTCTGCAAAATGTAACAAAAAACCTATTTCTCAACAAATGGTGGCTTTTGGACAGTAATAAGGCCAGTCGATATTTTCTGTTCCAGAATTGTTTCAACACCTGAGTTTGAGCTAACAATGAGCTGACATGCCTGGTATGGCCTGCTCCGAAATGCCTTCTCAACCCTCGTAATTAACCTGTTAGAGTTGTTTAGCCATCGCTCTCATATCCCATTCAGCCCTCCCAAAATCCAAAAATTAAATAAAAGTGAATTGTAAAAAATCAGCTTTGCTATCCCTTGCTCTAAATTTATCTGAAACTGGCAGATGACATGTGGCACTTATTTACTGATATTTAACGAAGTAGATATAATAACATTGTCATTTAGTAAAGGGTTCAGACTTGTATGGTGTACCCTTAACTCTGAAAATAAAGGGTACACTGTACCCTCAGATTTTTCTTTGTACCCCCATTTCAAAACCTAAGGGGTACATGTACCCCCAAAATGAAAACCCAGTGGGAATGCTGCATGGTTGCATTTACTTGATTGAACCATGATCAGGTTGAATGACCACATCTGTCAATCAAAGAATCAATCTCCTAATCAAATAATTTATTTAGACCATCTAAGTGAACTATCTTTGAATGTTGACATTGGCCACATGGTACATTTGTCGACTTAAATATAATAACTACAACTTTTTCAAGCTGTAGACTGTAGTTATAAGGTTAAGAGTGGACACCGGACCATTTTACTGTTTTCGTACGTTTTCCTACTATAAATTTTAATTATTGAAATAGAACTTTCTGTCCGAGCTAAGTGGGCGAGGCCAGCATTCCATCAATTCCTTAATGTGACATGCAATATCATGTGTGATCATTAGTGCTCAGTGATTTTGATTTTTTGTCTAAGAATAATGTAAAAGATACACTTCCTTAATTCAATTGAGGTCCTGGCTTATAGTAACAGATGTTATAGGTAATAAAGAGAGATGCAATAGATATTAAAACACTGCTGCACAGTGTTGTATAGCGTTGGTCTTTTACAGACATGGGGTCTGTCAGTATATGTGGTTTTCTAAAGAAACACACAACCTGGTGTCAGTCTGACTCAAACTTGCAAACATCTGAGAGGGGTAGAGGGGTTAATAAATCATAAAATAAACAAGAAAAATAATCTTTACTAGATAATAGCCACTACTTATTGATGCTTTTAGCACTTAGCTCACAATCTGGTGGCAATGGGTTTGAGATCTACAAGTTGTAATTTATGTCCTTTGACAAGACACTTAATAGTCACCACCTAAGCAAACTCAGCTTCGAAAGGGGTATAAGCGGCCGGTAGCGACGGTCCCTTTTCAAGCCTTTTATAACATCTGTAATGATTTAACCCGTTTGCATATGATGCTTTTAGACACTCTGCAAGAAAATAGCTTTGGGAAACATTGTGGGAAATGAAGAAAATGCTTGTAACAAGCAATTTCTTCATTATCCCCATTTTCTAACAAAAAAAAAGTTTAAAATTCCATAAACTTTGAATTGTTGTCTGCAAGTCCTTTCAGTTTGGACCAGTCTTAAATTTTTTCATCTGGGGTTAAAAACAAAACTGTATATCAAGGGGTGTTACAGTACATAAAGAAAGTATCACTAATGTCAATTCTAATATTTTTCAAAATTCCATATAAAATGCTTTACTCTTTACCATTCAATCCCTGATTTTTACGTTCCCATGGTTTATACTTGAGAAAACATTGTAGGAAAAGAAGAAAATGTATGCTACAAGCATTTTTCTTTTCCTGCAATATTTTCTACCCTAGAGGATAATTAGAGTTTGAATAAAGCTCTCCTCAAATTGTCATCAGCAGACTCTTTCAAAATAAACAAGTCTTAGGATTTTGGAAAACAAGAAAGAGTTAACTCATTCCCACACAAGCCCTCCTTTTTACACCCCTCGTGAAAAAAGCTTTGGAAAACATTATGGAAAATGAAGAAATTGCTTGTATCAAGCAATTTCTTCATTATCCACAATGTTTTCTATCCAAAAAGACAAAGAAATTTTAAATTCCACCAACTTGAAAATATTGTCTGCAGCTTCTTTCAATTTGGACCAGTTTCAAATTTTGTTGAGTTGGAATGGATTAACCCATTACCACCAGAGATGCTTTCTGACACCCTGAAGAATCATGGAAAAAATTTTGTGAGAAGAAACTACTTTTAACAATGTTTTCTACCTATTTGGCACTTTTTTTAAGTTTTAGCACAATTTGAAATGTTGTCTACAGCTTCTTTTAATTTCGTCTAGTCTAAAAATTTGTTTTCTGGTAATGGTTTTGCATTAACAGAGTTAGTTTTTTGTATATTCCTTATACATGTATTCTAGGGAAGAATATTTGAATACTTTTTATCTCACATTGTCTATTTTAAAGGCAATTCATGGTTACAGAGAAACAGAGAGAAAGCAGTGGAGAGAGACCAACAAGCCAGTCATTCAGAGGATACGAGATGCTGCCTTTCCTAAACATGTGTCACAACTGTCCTTGGTTCATATTCTAGACCTGAGTAAAGAAGGCTACATCAAACCGCATGTGGATGCTGTCAGAGTAAGACCTATGAAGATAGTAGTTTCTTTTTTCTATTTAAGAGATGAAGAGAATAATATTTGTTTTCATGGAGGTATGAACCGAAAAAACTAATCACACTGTATGAATACGCAAAGAAGCGTATTCATACATAAGTGTGATTAGTTTTTTCGGTACACACCTCCATGAAAACAAAAATTATTCTCTTCATTTCTTATAATTTAATAGCATCGAGCGAAAAATACAACAACTTTACAAAATTTGATACCTTTTGTATGGAACTATTTTATGCGGAAGCATACAAAATGGCTGCGTTCTCAAAATTTTTTTCATGGAGTATGAATTAAATTTTTCGACCTATCAGATCTCTTGTTTTTGATAGACCAAACTAACAATTAAATTATAACCCTTTACAAGGCTAAAGCACAATGCAAGACTACAGCAAGACAAAAGCAAGACTTTACAAGACTAAATCAATTAGGCTTGTCCAAATTGCCAGAAATTTCAGAGTGTGTTTGAATTAAATGATAGGGGAGACACGGGTTAATCAAAGTTGTTAACCCTTGTCATGCTGAGACCGGAATATTCCGGTTTTGGCTTGAGGTGTTGACCAAAATCAGCCTGCACAAAAGTGCAGTCTGATCTTAGTCTACACCTCCTGCTTGTGCTTTTCCTGCCAGAGTTATTTATGAAAATGGTCTAAGAGAAGTACTGAATTTTGATTAAGTTCTATCTGCTTTCAGTCCTTTGATTTTACAGCAATTCAATAAGGTAATTTATACAGCATTACAAGGGTTAAATTAATTGATTCTTATCATAATCATGAATTAATTGATAATTGAGATTTCATGATTGATACTAATATCAATTGATGTTGGTAGATAAAAAATGTCAGTAATCATGATTATATTTCTTTTGTTATCTGTGATACTGTGGACTCTTAAACTATTACCATATACTAAACTAGTTACATGCACATACATATAAACTGTTTGCACCTTCAAATAGCACAGCACTTGCATCATGCTCTAAGTTGCAATCAATTATTGGTCAAATACACTGCAGCTACACTATAACTCTGTTGATGGGGTCCAAGAAATGAAACAGCGGAAGAAGTGGAGTTATTATGCTATAATGCTGCCCCCCCCCGGCCTTAACTGAAATTTTCAAACGTCGGAATCGGAACTAAACACCCTATAATTCATGATAAAATTCCTGTAACAAGTTTAATTCTATACACATTATGAGTCGGGAAATGAAAAACAACAACTGTAGTTACAAGTTTTAGCAGAAACCAACAAAATTCAGCGTGCGGAGAATTAAATTCTAACCTTACCTTCCCGGTCTATCAGGATTGAATAATCCGTGAATTTCTACAGGTCTACAAATTGTGTTTTTTTTTCTCCCATTATTAAGAATCTGAATTTTTACCCGAGACATTTTATTATCATGATAGTCGTCGGCATTAATCTAATTGAATTTAGTTTTACACGGACGTAAATATTTCCATCCTAAGCCAAAAGGGATAAAATCTAAGTAACTCAAATAGCGACGTCTCCTTGGAGACCGACGAGTTGATGAACACCTGTGGTTACTGAAGAGTAGAGAAAATGTCGCATGGATCGACCATTGAACCTCTTTCGCGGTAATGGACTTGGTCTAATTTCTTTACCATTATTAAAAATACGGTAACAACAAATCGACAAAGAACTCTATCTGAACCTAGTCATTTACGAATCGGGAATTTAAACCGACCAGTTGCACGTATACAAAACTGGATTAAACTTTGTAGCGGCTAATTTTTAATCGTAAAAATGAAGGTCATAATAATCGAAAAATGTCTGAGATGGCGGGATGTCTGGTTTCATAACGACAAGAGTAAAAAATTCGGTCAGCAAGAATTCTCATGGAGTACGCCTCTGGAAACTCTCCCATAAATAGATGAACATCTTGTAGCAGTGCCTTTGATCACCTTTCCTCCCTCAGAATAAAATGAACTGTACCTGAAAAACCTTTACTTTAAATTTTTTGACGATCTTTTTGCTGTGTGTTTGATCATACAGAATGGCGTTAAGTTTTCGGATTATTGAAAGAAATGCGGAATAATAACAGTATTTATTTTTATCTACTTATATTATCTATCTTGTTTCGGATGAGAATCTTCCGATATTGTGACATTTACAATTGAAAATCACATGTTTTCTGTATTTAGAGAAAATGTCGCAACTACGACTGATTGTTTTCAAAGCACATTGTTGCGTTTTTATCTTGAAGCCACTACCCTCTACGAGCTCCGGATACAAGCAAACTATGAAGTGAAATAAAAAGTAGGCCCAAGTTAATTTGTCTAATTTCACGGAAGTGCAATACTTTAAGAACACGTACTAACACGGACTGAAGAAAATTAACGCCAAGAGAGAAACAGTGTGATATTTAAATGGCACCACCTTCAAGGTTTGTAAATGAAGGATACCAAGGTGCTTGTCTATTCTCTATTGATTTAAAACATTGACCATCTCAATGTCAAACAGTAAGACCAAACAATCAAACCCATTTTGTAATTTGAAACACTACGCGTGTCATCAATGTCACAAAGCAATTACCTCTGAACTAATGCATTAATGGCCATGACGGTCCACGTAAGGTGTTAAAAACTTTCCTGGCTTTGGGTAATTATCGATTTATGTGCAACCCTTTCTCTTCGAGCGGGCCGAAGACGGGATGAAAAAATCACGGCGTTAACGTTGTATCTCAGCATCTGCAACCCAAAATGCCCCCCCCCCCCCCCGCCCTCCAAAATTTTGGGAGCCAAGCGGACCCTGCGTTATATGGAGTCAACGCTGTGCCGGGTAGCGTTATAGAGGAGTTGCAGTGTAATAGGATTTTAGCTGAAATGGTCAGCCTGATTAGCTCAGTTTGTAGAGTGTTTGACTTCGAACCTCAAAATCACTAATTGTCTTTCGGATGATACCTTATACTAAGGACCTGTGTGATGGTGCTTCACATTAGGCAAATTAACCCATTCCCACATTATGAAATTTTAGACCAGTCCAAAATCAAAGAAGCTGTAGACGACAATTTTAAGTGAAATCTTTAAAATCTTTGTCTTTCTGGGAAGAAAACATTTCGGATAATGAAGAAATTGCTTGTGACAAGCAATTTCTTCATTTTCAACAATGTTTTCCAAAGCTTTCACACTGAGGGGCGTTTAAAAGTGTCATTGTGTGGGAATGGGTTAAAGAACATGGCTTACCTTGCAGTTTCATCATGCATGCTTGCACTATCCCCAATAATGACTAACTATCTTCTTGGGCATTGCTCAAATGGGTAAATAGAATGGATGATTGATAATGAAACATACATACTCTGTAACACAAACTGCGTAATTGCAGGGGTTTAAGGTTTGTACGGACTGAGTTTGTACGGACTGAAATCACAACACCTGAAATTTACAAAAGTTGATCTTCTCATTCCCAACTCAAGAACTTTCATGGTTCATTGTTATTATTGTTATTATTTTGTTATTTTTAAAACAATTGGATTTTAACCTATTCCCACTCCTTGACGCTTTTAAACACCCCTCTATATGAAAGCTTTTGAAAACATTGTGGAAAATGAAGAAATTGCTTGTAACAATATCCACAATGTTTTCTACCCCAAAAGACAAAGAAATTTAGAATTCAACAACCTAAAATTGTCGTCTGCATATTCTTTCAATTTAGACCAGTCTAAGATTTTCTCAGGTGAGAATGGGTTAAGACAATTTCCTTTTAAACCTTTTGGTTTAAGGAATGGACAGCTTATGAATCCAGATATTTATCATAAATAAATCGACCAATCACGGCTGTAAATCAAGAAATAAACCGACCAATCAAATTATTTATTCAACCTGGACCTGAGCTTATCAACTCTGACACTGGCACTATTTGTTTTTGTTTGCCTTTATTATTGGTTTGGCAACTTAAACGTCGTAACTACAGCTTATTCCAGCTGTAGTTACAGCATTTAGGTCACCAACCAACCTTTGACCTTTTTGTTACATAATACTAGCCATAATTTTTGCAAAAATAAGGCTGTTATAAATTGAAGCGGAACTTCAAGTTGGAGTCAATGGGAGGGGCAAAAGAAGTAAGTGGGCGGGGTAAGCAATTGGTCAGTTGTAACTGTCAAACTATTATTCCTCTTGCTATGGCATTTTCAATGGTCTATAAACCCACAAGGGTCTATTACATTAAGCATTCTTCATATGTCTATTTGCAATAATCTTTTTATTAAAAGAGTTTACAGTACTTACAAAGGAAGTGTAGACCAAGATCTTGAGACTAGCTAATCTGAATTAAAACTGCAAAAATCATTCGGAGTAGGAAAACTACAGCATTCCTAGCAAGATATTACCCAAAAACATAGTACACAAATGCAGAGAGCATCTATTATATACATGTATATGGTGTTCAAATATCTGTATTTTGAGTCTATGTCTGTTCAAAACAACAATACCAAACAAAATTTTAGACTGGCACAGAAGGTGCAGAAGTTTGAAGTTGATATTTTTTTGTCAAATATCTCTGTCTTTCTAAGAACAATACAATGTGGTAAATTCATAAATTTCTTATTACATGCAATTTCTTCATTTTCCACATTATCTTCTTTTGAAAACTTTTCTTGAGGTGAGTAAAAAGTAGGAAAGCAGGGAATGGGTTAACCAATATTGCTACTTAACCCTTTCCTGTACAAACACGGGATTTACGTCCCTGTGATTTTATACTTGAGAAAACATTGTGGAAAAGAAGAAATCTCTTGTAACAAGCAATTTCTTCTTTTCCCATAATATTTTCTACCTTATAGGATGGTTTTATTTCGAATTGCATCCAATTTTCATTGTTGTCTGCAACCTCTTTCAATTTGGACCAGTCTAAAATCCCATAAAACAGGGAAGGGTTAATCTATACTGTGTTTACAAGTTTCTTTTCCTGTACATGTACCTCTATTCATGTAAGCATCTAAACTTTTACACAGCCTGACTTTTTCAATGTTGATTTTTTCAATGATAGCTATTCCCAAGAAACCTTCTTAGTAATTTGTTGTAACAATGATTTGGGAAGAAAATCTACCCAACTAATTATTGGTCAAAAAGAATTATTCTAAATGAAGTAAATAAATTACATGTCAAGTTTAATCTTACCCTTTTTTTGGAAACAACATAAATATATTCATTTTCTTATGCAGAGGTTTTCCTAAACATTGATGGAATTGTTTTTTCTTCAGTTTTGTGGTAACACCATAGCAGGTTTATCCCTATTATCATCAGCTGTTATGAGACTTGTCCACACAGAGGATGCTACAAAGCAGGCAGATATCTTACTGAAACAGAGGTCTTTATACATCATGAGGTGAGCTATAAGGTTCATTCTTAACCCATTCCAACACAAAAAAATATTTGGACTAGCTAAAATTGAAAGAATTTGCAGACGGCAATGTTATGTTTGTGAAATTTAAAAAGTATTTGTCTTTTCAGGTAGAAAACATTGTAATAAATGAAGAAATTGAATGTAACAAGCAATTTCTTCATTTTACACAATGTTCTCTTAACCTTTTTTATTTGGGGCGTATAAAGGTGGGATTTTATGGGAATGAGTTATTATTATAATAGAGAGATATATATTACTAACTCAGATATCTTTATATATCATTAGGTGATTCATTGGCTTTATCCTAAAAGAAGATTTTAACCAATTACAATCAATTTAGACTGAAAAGGAGTTGCAGACGACAAATTATAATTTATGAAATTTTATGTTTTTAGCTCACCTGAGTATAATGTGCTCAAGGTCAGCTTTTCTGATTACCTGTGTCTGTTGTGCGTCTTACATCGTGCATCAGACTTGTCAACAATTCTTTTTTTCCTCTGTTACCATAGGGTCAATTTCAACCAAACTTTGCAGGAATGTTCCTTTGGTAACCCTTTTCAAAACTTGTTAGTGAAATTTTGATTTGCCAAAAAGTAAGGGCATGGAAGAGCAGGGCTTATCAGACTTAGAGAAATTATTGTAAGATTCTTTAAAAATCTTCTCCTCCTAAACCAATGGGGCAATTCAAATCAAACTTGGCAGTAATGTTCCTTGGGTGACCTTTTTTAAATTAGTTTGTGAAATTTTGATTTGCCAAAAAGTAGGGGTGTGGCAGGGTGGGGCTTAAAAGGCTTAAAGCAATTACTGAATGAATTTTTAAAAATCTTTGCCTCTTTAACAATTTGGACCAAATGTGGCAGGAATATTCCTTGGATGACCCCTTTTCAAAACCTGTTTGTGAAATTTTGATTTGCAAAAAAATGTGAGCGTTGCAGGGTCAGGCTTATCAGTCTTAGAGAAATCATGGTATTATTCTTTAACCCTTTCCTGTTCAAACACGAGATTTTACATTCCTGTGATTTTATACTTGAGAAAACATTGTGGAAAAAGAAGAAATTGCTTGTAACAAGCAATTTCTTCTTTTTCCACAATATTTTCTACCACATGGGATGATTTCATTTCAAATGGCATCATGTTTTCAATGTCGTCTGCAACCTCTTTGAATTTAGACAAGTATAAAATTTCCTAAAATGGGAAAGGGTTAAAAATCATCTGTGTGACAGGTTGGGCTTAAGTTAAATCATTCTCAGGTCAGCTATTTAGGGCCATTTGGCCCTATTGATTCAGATTTCAACTAAACTTCATAAAAGTGATCCTAAGGTCATGCTCTTTCAAAGAACATCAAAGTACAGAAATCCATGAAGAACTTTGGTTGCCATGGCAACCAAGTGAAAAAACCTAAAAAAGTAATATCCTCCCAAACCATAAAGCCTAGAGTTTTGATATTTGGTGTGTATGTGAATACCTATTGATTCCCTACCAGAATACTTCAAATAATTACTGTACTCTGAAAATTAGTCCTATGTTCTGGGATTATGGATATTCCTAGGTTTAAAGGAGAAAATCTTTCAAAATCTTCTATTCCAAAACAGACGTAGAGCTTTGATATTTTATATATATGATAAAGCGATAAGCCATCATACTCAGTTAGGGATATAGGACCATCACGGCCCTCTTGTTTCAAGGAATGATTCCTTTACACTGAAGTCTGAAACCTCTTTCAGTTTAGATATAGACAGATCAATCTTTTTGTTTGGAAAGTTTTGATATTATAATTGAAATATTTCAGGGACGAGGCCAGGTACAAATACACACATGAAGTTTTAAAAAGTGAGGAGTCCATGTTTAAAGGAGAACAAGTGTCGAGAGATAGAAGGATTGCAATAATTTGTAGAAATGAACCAGATTGAAGTTATTTTGATAATATCAAGTTTTAGTGTATTTGAGTTTTCTCTGTGCAAATGTTAAGATTGGTAGTTCCACAACCCTTCCATTTAATGATTGGTTGATCTTGAACTGATTACTAGAAGACAAAATATGGGACAGATCAAAGTTCAGGGACACAACCACTAATTAACCCATTACCAGACAACACAATTTTAGAGTGGTCCAAACTGAAAGGAGTTGCAGATTACAATTTAAAGTTTATGAAATTTTAAAATTTTTTATATTTTTGGGTAGAAAACATTGTGGAAAATATTTTCCAATATTTTCCAAAGCTTCTTTCTAGAGGAGTGTCTAAAGGCGTCATTGTGTGGGAATGAGTTGAGCCCTTGTCACGCTGAATAAAACCCTCTACAGAATCGCAATAAAACCAAAGGGCCAATAGCTCTGTAAGTACTAAATACGAGTTGATATTCATTTGAAAATTTATCTTATAATCAACTCTAGGTTCAAAGGGGACAACAAGGTTGTGTTGACTAAGATCAGACTGCACCTAAGTGCAGGCTGATCTTTGTCTACACTTCATGCCAAAACAGCAATTTCCCAGGTTCAGTATAACAAGGTTGAAAAAAATGTATCATGGAAATAGAAAAACATTCCCATTCATTCAGGTGTTTAGATTTAGCTGTTACTGTGACACTTCGGTCATCAGGCCTTAGTTAATTCACACATCCAAATTTTTCAGGAGCATAACGCATATATTTGTAGCAGAAATTCACTGTAATTTATGGATCCTCAGGAAGTCCTACATCGACATTGAATATTTTATTTTTCAAAATTTATGTAACAAAAAGTAAAACCATTGGTTGGAGACCTAAACATCATAGCTATAGCTTCAGTGTTCTGGCGAGGCCGCGATTCCACGACAATCTCACACAATTTGTGACAAAAAAAGTGAATTTCGATTAAAATCTTGTCCAGATGGGACTTTTGTCCCATGTAAATTTTGAGATCGAATTTCAGTTGAAACGGCCGTGGACTAGTTTTATCTACCAGAAATCGAAAATAGCAAAAAGGATTTACCAAACTAGATCTATTACTTTCTGGAAGATGTAAGGTCAAATGTGAATCGGTCGTTTTTTCAGGTCGGAATTGATTTGTAATTCTAGATGTGGGATACTCGTGAAAAAGACTGGCATAACTGAAATTATTTCATGTTATCTATTTTTATCTTTGTAGGCGTTAATTATCATTTTAAAGCCACTAAATACCAACTACTCAGGAGGTCAATTTTTACCTTTGTTGCGAATCAAACACCCCATGTTTCATTTCATAATGGCGTCATAAGTGACTGATCCAGTCTCTTGTAAAAAAAACGGAAAAAAAGAAGAGAAATTCTGTCCTCCTTTTCACCAAATCAACAGAAAGTTCCGAAGGGCTAATCAGTCCCTGTTAATATTGATGTCCAGACAAATGAACCTTGGCCTGGGCCCTCGCCAAAGGAGAATTCCACTGATAAAAAAATTCGTCTGCATCATCGCAGTCTAACAAAGACTCAAAAATGGCATTGTGAAAATTTCATGGTTGACAGTCTGCATCAAACTACAACACTAGTCAGATTTGCAGATTTTGATTGTCTCTGAGTAAAAAATATGTCAGTTGTTGTCATCAATATTTGGCCAAGTCTGACCAAGCCCTTTGAAGTCGGAAGTCAAGTTTGTGAAAGTACAAAGTTTCACAAAATTCATGAAATTCATTGAAAAGAAGAGCCCAGGAGCTAATCTTTTAATGTTTTATACCAGTTTATATGATATACAGGCAGTATATCAGCCCTTTGAAAACAGTTAATGGTAGAGTGAAAAACATAATTTTGGTTTTGAAGTTGTGTCCTTGGTTTTTCCCAAATGTCCCCAACCTTTGCACTACTATGAGATATTTGTCCCATACTTTTTTCTACCTTGCCAGAACACTGCAGCTTGAATAAGCTGTACTTATGGCATTTGAGTCGCCAAACCAACAAAAATGCTTTATATCAATGTTGACCATTGTTGGGGTTCAAAGTTCAAGCTATAGTTATGATGTTTAGGTCACCAACCAACCATTCTACTTTTAAGCTTCACTGGCTTTAAGCCAGCATGCTATTGTCATGGCATTGTGTCTGTCGTGCACCCCTTCATCCGGCAGTTTGTATGCCTGTCTGTCCATAAACTTTTACTTTAAAAATCTTCTCCTCAGAAAGTACTTAAAAGATTACAACCAAATTTCACCGAAATGATCCACGGGTGACCCTTTATCAGAATCCTTCAAAGAATTTTGATTGGGTGAAAAACATGGCTTTAATGGGCGGGCTAATTGCCATTTATGGTGAAATCTTTAAAAAACTTCTTCTAAGAAACCAGTGGATGGATTTCAACCAAATTTTACAGGAATGATCATTAGGTGACCCTTAATCAGATTCCTTCAAAGAATTTTGATCGGATGAAAGAAATGGCTTAAATGGGCGGGGCTAATTTCCATATATGGTGAAACTTTTAAAATATTTTTCTCAGAAACCAATGGATGGATTTTAAATAAATTTTTCAGGAATGATTATTGGGTGACCCTTTATTAGATTCCTTAAAAGAATTAAGATTGAATTAAATATGGCTTTAATGGGCAGGGCTAATTTCCATATATGGTGAAATCTTTATAAAATCTTTTTCTCAGAAACCTACTGATGAATTTCAATCAAATTTTACAGGAATGCTTATTGAGTGACCCTTTAATAGATTCCTTCAAAGAAGTAAATATTTCTTTAATGCATTGGGCTTATTTCCATATAAGGTAAACAGTGAAAACCTACAATCTTCTCAGATTACAAATGATTATAAGTTTTCAATAAATTTCACAAAATGATTCTTTGGTGACTCTTCATCAGATTCCTGCATAAAATATGGCTCAAATGAAAATTATGGCTTGTATGGGGGACTTGTGTCCATATATGGCATAAAGTGAAATTTTGAAAATCTTACTCTTGAAAACTGCAGAATGGTCAAATTTCTCAGGAATGATAAGTAAATTCAGGCCGGTGGAGCAAATCAGGCGCTCAAGCACCTCTAGATTGTTACATGCTACTGTTAAAAATTAAAATAACACCGTTTAAAATAGAAGTGGAACTTACTGTCAGGGAGAATGGTTTTGACAAATGCAGTAAGTAAGGAGAGCCTGTGATTGGTCAACTGCTAATTTCAAAGACCGTAACTCATTGAATTAAGAAACATATTGAGGAGAAGAATTGATTTGCTTGTTGTAAGCAATGCCTTTTTCTTCAATTTTTTATTCTAAGGGATTTTCAAATGGTAGTTGTTTTTTCAATATGTCATAAAAAATTAATCAAATTAGACCATTCCAGAATTCTGCCGACCTGTAAAAATTAACTCAAAGCAGTAAGGGGATTCTAGGAATGGCCTTTGTGTATTGATGTCATATTTTCAATACAATAATATTCTAAAAGTAGATTTGCAAAAAAACAGAGATAGTTTATTAGAATAAAATATGGTATTTTGTTAAATGACTACAACACCAGTTAATCTAAATTTTAGATACTTGGGGGATTTCAATGACATTTTGTTTTTTTGTTTTAGAGGGTTTTAATGCCACTTTTAACAGAATTTCATTCATATCGCAATGGCTTGAGCACCTAACATTGATTTCTGGTATTTGTCACACCAGAACTACCACTACATCTTTTCCGAGCCTCCAGCTGCTCATCTGACTTGGGTTTAAAATTGTCCACCCATTGATGTGAGACAAATGTTAGAAAGGATATTTACTGTGACTGGGAATTGAACCCTGGACCTAGTGATTGTGAGTCCTACACTCTATCAGCTAAGTTATTGCCACTGTATGTCAAATGGTTCTCCACACACTTTCAGTTTGTAATGAGTTTGATTCAATGATCATACCCCAAAACCAATGTCATCATGACATCACTAGGTGTCATATTTATATTCTACAAGGCTCAGTTCAAAAATTGTTGTCAAAGGTTATACAAATATAGGCTTTTTCAACGGCTTTGCACTAGCCTTTTGATGTGACCAAATTCATTGAGCTAGTCGTTGGGGTCATAATGAAGATAAGGTCATACAGTTTCTACATCCAAATGGCATGAATTCTAAAAATAACATTTGATTTTTCTAAATTTTGTTAAGATAACCACAAAAGTCGCTTTTGCTTATCAGGTAATTATGAAGACAATATTTTTCATATTCATGTTTTAAATGCTCATTTGAGTGTATTTTTATGCCCCGACCCTTGGGGAGGGGGCATATAGATTTGCCATTGTCCTTCCGTCCATACTTCCGTCCATGCGTCCTTCCGTCCGTCCCAAAAAAATATCTCTGAAAGTATAATAGCTATCAACTTGAAACTTCATAGATGGATAGACCTCATTGAGGAGAAGTGCAGTGCACAAGAAACACAACTGTTGCTTGCATAATTTTGGAGTTATTGCCCTTTGTTATTTTAAAGACTTACATTTTGTCTGGGGCATTAATCTGAAAGTATAATAGCTATCAACTTGAAACATCACAGGTGGATAGACCTCATTGAGGAGAATTGCAGTGCACAAGAACCACAACTCTTGCTTGCACAATTTTGGAGTTATTGCCCTTTGTTATTTTATAGACTTACATTTTGTCTGGGGCATATCTCTGAAAGTATAATAGCTATCAACTTGAAACTTCATAAGTGGATAGACCTCATTGAGGAGAAGTGCAGTGCACAAACACCACAACTCTTGCTTGCATAATTTTGGAGTTATTGCCCTTTGTTATTTTAAAGACTTACATTTTGTCTGGAGCATATCTCTGAAAGTATAATAGCTATCAACTTGAAACTTCACAGGTGGATAGACCTCATTGAGGAGAAGTGCAGTGCACAAACACCACAACTCTTGCTTGCATAATTTTGGAGTTATTGCCCTTTGTTATTTTAAAAACTTACATTTTGTCTGGGGCATATCTCTGAAAGTATAATAGCTATCAATTTGAAACTACACAGGTGGATAGACCTCATTGAGGAGAAGTGCAGTGCACAAGAACCACAACTCTTGCTTGCATAATTTTGGGAGTTATTGCCCTTTGTTATTATCAAAGCTACCAGTGGGGCATCTGTGTCCTTTGGACAAAGCTCTTGTTATGGCATTTTTGCAAATTGTAGCGCCACTGTCTTATAGCCAGAGAGCTTTTGTTACAGTGATGTGTCCTTCGTGCAACTGTGTAGATGCTCCCGCCTGTCCATCTGTCTAAAATGTCACTAGAATAATCCTTGGATGACCCGTCATTAGATTCCTTCAAAGAATTTTGATTAGAAGAGCAATACAGGCGCTCAAGCACCTTAGTTTACTGACTCTTTTTCAAATTCCCTCAAAGAATTCAATTGGTTTGAAATCATGGCTTTTATGTGTGGGGATATATTCCATATTATGGTACAAAATAACAACTCTGGATTTCAACCAGATTTCACAGGAATTATCTTTTGGTGATCCATTTTCTGATTTCTTAAAGAAATTTTGATCATTTTAGTAGCATTGCCTTGAAGGATTGGTCTTATTTGAGGTAGAGATAACATTTTATTGATGAAAAGGAAATAATTGATAGTGCTTGATTGAAAATAATTGTTGCAAAAAAAAAGTTGCCTCCCTTGAAGTGAATTGCTACAAGTAATTCTTTCTAAAATCAGTTGGTTACCTGTGTGTGAAAGAACAATGAATAATCATTATGGTAAGTAAATTCGGATTGGCTGAGCACTAGTTTTTGTAGGTTTAACCCTTTCCTGTTAGATCCCAATTTTTTTCGTCTCCTTGTTTTTACACTTGAGAAAATAGTGTGGAAAAAGAAGAAATTGCTTGTAACAAGTAATTTCTTTTTTTTACAATATTTTCTACCTTACTGAATGGTTATTTTTCAAATAGAATTGAATTTAAATTGTCGTCTGCAAATCCTTTGAATTTGGACAGGTCTAAAATTTTGCAAAACAATAAAGGTTTAAGAAGTATCAACAATCCCCTATAAAGTCATGGTCATTAATTCTTTCTAGATGAAATGAGTATTACCATGGCAAACAGCTGATTTTGATGTTATTTTACACAATTCTTACCTTTTGAATTTTTCTTGAATCATGGTGACAGAATGTCAAAGATAAAAATCTACCAGTGGTCATTTGAATTTTTTGATCCCTTATTGTTGGTCTGATTAGATACTTGCATAACCTATCACTAGATAACAGATCTAAATTCAAAATGCTACAGACAACAATGTTTATGAAATTTTACAAAAAATTGCCTTTTTGGGTAGAAAACACTCAGGATGATGAAGAAATTGCCTCTTACAAGCAATTTCATCATTTTCCTAAATGTTTTCCGAAGTTTTTTGTTGAAGGAGGGGGGGGGGCTTCAAAAAGTGACTTGTGTTGGAACGGGTTAAATATGTTTCTTATTTACCCATTACTACAAAATCCCGTATTTTGCGTGTTTTCTACCTCATTATGGTCCTTGTTTTCAATAGACTAACTTTGTTTTTTTGTCTGTAACCTATGTCAATTTGGAAAAGTCGAAAGTTTTGTTGTTTGGGAATGGGTTGATACAAGGTATAAGTAATATCTAATTCTATTATAAGTATATAAACCCATTCCACCACAATCCTGCTTTTTAGGCCCCTGATGAAAAGACATAAACTTGGGAATTATTTGTGGAAATGAAGAAATTGCCAGGAACATGCATTTTTTTCATTGTCCACAATGTTTGCTACGTGAAAAAGCATATCTAAATTTAATAAATTTGAAATTGTTCTCTGCAGCTTCATTCAATTCTTAGTAGTCTTACCAATCTGAAATTAAGTAGTCTGGTAATGGGATAAACAACCCTTGGTGAAGAAAAGTAAAGTGTTTCCAGACCGATTTGTTACAGGTGCATTGCAGAATGTGTTTACTTAAGCTTGCATATCAATCCCTTTAATTCTTTCAGATCAAACAAGAACTTCATTGATGTTTGTTAGCCTAATTTGTTATCTCTGTCCTCAACTGAAGTGGAGTTTCGTGGTTTAGTGTTAAGGGATGGACCTCAGGATCGGAGAGTCCCAGGTTCGAATCCGTGGGACCATGGGAATTTTTCTGAGCAAAAGACTTATTCCACTGTGCTCCTCTTCACCCAGGTGTTTAAATGAGTACCTGTTAGGGTTGTAAGCCAAAGTGGTGTGGGTGCCTGTTGCGCCCTATGTTAGCCGACATGCAATTTAATGATCGGGGGTTAAGTGTTAAGTTGTTTGAATACACTAGGAGTTAAAAAAAAAAAGACTATGATCCCAAACTTTAACTGCATGTCTGTGCGAATAAAAACATAAGACAAGTTAGAGTGCTTGTAAGGCCTTATCTCTTATAGAATAATTCATAAGTTGTCTTACTCTAAAAGCTTCATATATTTTATGTCTTATCAATAATATTTTATAAAATTGTGTAAGAAAGTATTATCGAGTGATGTAAAAATGAAAAAAGAAAAAAAAAAAATCATGATTTACGACCATATGGCCTATAGACATTAAGTGTTCAGGCTCTACACCTTATTGAAAAGGTTGGTTATTCCTTTCCTAAACAACAATATTTGAGACTGGTCCAAATTGACTTAAGTTGCAAACAATTTCAAAATGTTGTAATTCTAAAATTCTTTGTTTATTGGGATAGAAAACATAGTGGATAAATGAAGAAATTGCGTGTTAAAAGCATTATATAAATTATATACAATCTATAAAGGTAAAAGATAATATACAAACAAATGTATAAAGGGCTAAGTTAAATGCAATGTATATTTCTCTCAGATATATACGATGTATAAAGGTCTTACTTCTGAAAAATTGTAGTGATGATGCTTTAGGATTTCTCAAACACATCTGTTTACCAGAAAAATAAGGCGGCTGTCAATCAAATAACCAGTCGACCAATCAAGTCATTCATTGAGACCAGCAATGAGGTTTGATCTCCAACATTGGTCGCCATTTTTGTTAGCCCTTTTCGTTGGTTTGACGACTTGAACGTCGTAAATACAGCTTATTCATTCTGTAGTTACGACGTTTAAGTCGCCAACCAACTATACTCCCTTTTTGTTACATGCTACTGGCAATATTTTTTTCAAAATAATGTCTTTTAAAATCGAATCGGGACTTCCTATCGGAGTCTTTGGGTGGGTCTAAAGAAGTAAGTGGGCGGGGCCAGCGATTCGTCAATTTAAAGAACTTACAGTCGAAAAATTTTAGTTGGTTAGTTTCTTTTACTCTTTAGGTTGAAAGCAATGCATATTATAAAGAAATTACTTGTAACAAGTAGTTTCTTTATTTCCAAAATGCTTTCTCAAGTTGTTTTCTTGAGGGGTGTAAAAAATCGTGATTGGGAAAGGGTTAAAGTGTAACAACCTTAAGTTGTATCAGATGCCTTTCGTCTTTTAACGAGGCTTGTTGTTGCACCTTTGGAAATGGATTGAAATTTGTAAGTATTGTTGTACCAGAGACATAGAATAACATATTTTATGTCTCTGGTTGTACGTTTATTCGAAAATGGGTTGAAAAACTTTCTCCAATTGTTCGATTCACACTTCAATGTCAAGCGCCGAGATGAAAGATTGGCAGCCACAAATGTAATCTGCTATTAAATAAACAAGAGTTTGAAACGAGAGTGAAACAGTGGTTAAATACCTTTCACTCTAGGAAATTAAACGCGGTGTTTTTCACGACTAATTCACAGTATGTTGACATTCATTGATACGATGGGTTTTAACCTTCACAAGAAGACAACATTTTAGACTCGAACAAACTCTAAGATGTTAACGGAGAGCGGTAAATCGTAAATAAAAGTATCATAAGGGGAAACAAGTGCGGAAAATGGATAAAATTCCTGTCAGAGGCCATTTATTCTGATTCCTAAATACATTATCTAAGAACAGCAACAATTAGTGATCACACGGGCAAGGGATTATGCGTTAATTCTTCGTTGGACACAATGTTATAGTACTCGTTTAATTATCTATTGACCTAGGAAGGAAAAGATCTGAGTTCCACACCTAATGTTTGATAAAGATCTATTTGTGGTATCATAATCGGTATGTATAAATTATATCTTTTCGTTACAATCTCCTAAAGCTTTGACGAATAATTTAAGAAAGTATATGAATAAATGATAAATACATAATTAACAGATCGCCTCTGTCGTTGAAGAAATTGACCAATCGCTGGCCTCTCCAACTGACTTCGTTGGCCCCCGTCCATTGACTCCAATAGGATCTTGAATAAGCTGTAGTTACGACGTTTAAGTCGCCAGACCAACAAAATGTTTCAGAAATGGCGGCTAATGTCTGACTTCAAAGCTCAGTTTCCAGTCTATATGAACGATTTAATTGGCCGATTGATTCCTTGATTGACCGACACAATTGGTCGATAGACCAATCAATCAGTTATCTAGACTGGAAGTGAACTTAGAACTTCAACAATTATGTTAAGCAATTTTGTTGCTTTGGCGACCCCACCCATTTACTCCACTAACCGATCCAAATAATCTTCGGTATTAAACGGCATAACTTAGCAACATTTACGACCAATAACTTGTAACGGGTGTCTGGCGACTTAAACGAAACTACAGCTTGAAAAGCTGTGGTTACGACGTTCAAGTTACCAACCAGTAAATGCCTCACATATATGTAAGCGGATGTTGGAGCTCAAAGATTACTTTAGGTCAAAATGAATGAATTGATTCTTGGATTGACATTGTGACTGGTCAAATGGTACAGCAATACCATTCCCCTACCTACTCTAGAACGATCTTTTCCGTGGATCAAGGTCAAACCTCCGTGTTTTCGCCAAAAGTAATAGGCCGAAACGAAACGTACGCATGATCTGTGACTGACGATACGTAACCAAAGATCAGCTCAATATTTGACCGCGGCCATAGCCCAGTGGAAGCGTGTAGGACTCGTAGACATTGGGTCCCGGGATCGATCCCCGGCCGCGGGGGATATCGTTTCCGACATTTGTCTCCAACAAATTGATGGATAATTGTAAACCTATATAGGATGCGCAGCTGTAGGCTCAGAAGAATGAAGTGGTAGTACTGGTGGGAGAAATAACAGGAATCCATGATAAGGTGCTCCAGCCGCCGCTATCTGACTGAAAAACTGTTAAATCACGTTCAATCAATAAATCAATTAATAAGTTCAATATTTATGCTCCAAGCATTTTTATATATCAACAAAATCAGTGACTTTTGTTTTCTGATACTTCTCCAATTTCCGGATCGCTGGTAACGCCAACTGATCTCCAACAGCTGAATCCACTTAAATATTAACCCTTTAACGGTCACTGTTTTTTGAAAGTTTAGACTGGTCCAAATTGAAAAAGGTTGTAGACAACAATAGAAATAGCATGCAATCTGAACTATTTTCCAACAGCTGGTTCCACTTCAATATTAATCGTTTAACGGTCACTGTTTTTTGAAAGTTTAGACTGGTCCAAATTGAAAAAGGCTGCGGACAACAATAGAAATTGCATGCAATTGAACTATTTTCCAACAGCTAGTTCCACTTCAATATTAACCCTTTAACGGTCGCTGTTTTCGAAAGTTTAGACTGGTCCAAATTGAAAAAGGCTGCAGACAACAATAGAAATAGCATGCAAATTGAACTATTTTCCAACCAGCTAGTTCCACCTCAATTTTAATCGTTTAACGGACACTGTTTTTTTTTTTTTTTTTTTTTTGAAATTTTAGACTGGGCCAAATTGAAAAAGGTTGCAGACAACAATAGAAATTGCATGCAATTTGAACTGAAACCATACTATGTGGTAGAAAATAGTGGAAAAGGGAGAAATTGCTTGTTACAAGCAATTTTTCCTTTTTACACAACTTTTTCTCAAGTATAAAATCACAGCGACGTAAAATCACGGGTTTGTACAGGAAAGGGTGAAACGGTAGTATTTTGCGAAGTGAATGGCCAGTAACATACAACAAAACAAAATCAAGGCGTTACTTTGCGACCTTCCGTCGTAACTACGTCTTTAACCCTTTCCTGCACAATCACTTGTTTTTACGTCCTATTGCTTTTATACTTTAGAAAATATTGTGGGAAAGAAATAGCTTGTAACAAGCAATTTCTTCTTTTCCCACAATATTTTCTATCCGATAGGTCGGTTGCTTTTCAAATTACACTCACTTTTATTTGACGTCTGCAACTTCTTTCAATTTAGACGGGAGTAAAATTTTGAAAAACAGGAAGGGGTTAACCCTTCCCTGTACAATCACTGGTTTTTACGTCCTTGTGATTTTATACTTGAGAAAACATTGTGGGAAAAGAAGAAATTGCTTGTAACAAGCAATTTCTTCTTTTCCCACAATATTTTCTACCCTTTTGACCAGTTACTTTTCAAATTGCATTCACTTTCAGATGTCGTCTGCAACTTCATTCAATTTGGACAAGTCTAAAAATCTGAAAAACAGGAAAGGGTTAAGCTATAGCCTCGACGCTTTAAATCTCCAAAACAACCAAACTGTTTCACATAAATGTCAGCCTATGTTGTAGTCTACAGATCACTGTCGATCTAAACGAATGATTTGATTGATAGATAGGTTCTTTGATTGACAGTCGCGATACTGCTGAACCTGGAAACGTCGATTGACAAATCAAAACGTTTATTTAGAAGTGAAGTTTGAAACTAGATTTATTTAAAGCGTTTTTGTGGATTATGGGCCTTTTTAGTTACGAGATTTGTGTCGCCAACGAACCTTTTCCTATTTCATCTCTTGAGTCGAAATGCAATACGAGTGGGCGTGGTCAGCGATTATGAAACACTTATCACAACACAAAATGTGTGTATTTTCGTTTATTTATCGTCGCTGCGGTAGCACATGCTCAAATGAGCGACGCCCCCAGAAGATGGTTAGTTGTTACGGGGGATAGTGCAACTCCAGGATACAGGACAAAACTGCTGAGAGCTCCGCCTATTCTTTAACGTCCTCGGTGGATAGCATAGTCACACAGGGCCTCGGTTTAACGTCTCATCCGACAGACAATTAGATTGTTAGTTGATATGGTCAGCACGGGGCTCGAACTCGTGATCTTTAGGTTTGAAGACAAGTGCTCTACAAACTGAGCTAACCGGGTTGACATACAACACAAAATGACGTATTGCGCCCATAAACATATAATGATGATACCACGCATTTTTACGATTGGCGGTAATTTCCAGATCATTCTACGATATTTTTAAAAGATTTCGTTCTTATTTCTTTACAACACTTTATTTTTAAACTTATCAATAAAAATAGCTATGTCTAAAATTATGTTAGCACGTTAACGATCTTGGATTCCGCCGGTCGTTTAACCTCGCCTCTTTTCAGAATGAACAACGAAATACTTTACAGTATTTTTTTTTCCGCAAATGTAGACATATTCTATCAAATAAAAATAAGACTCAATGATGCCTTTGAAATAATTGTCACTTAAACTGATTCCCAAACACGCTTTTGATATCCCCCCCCCAAAAAAAATTCTATGGTTCACCGCGAAACAGTTGTAACTGCCTATAAACATATAGGCAGTTACAACTGTTTCTCGCCAAACCATCGAGTTGTGGAAAAAATTGTGTTAAATGAAGAAATTGCTAATAAGAAGCAATTTCTTTATTCTACACAATATTTTTTACCCAGAAAGTTGGGGGGGAACAACTAAAATATAAATTTTAGATTGTCATCTGTAAGTCCTTTCAATTTGGACCAGTCTAAACCTTTGCCGTCTTACAATTCCAGAAGACGAAATTTCAAAGAAATTGCTGGCGAAAAATTTTAGTAATTGAAATTTAAAAAAAGAATAACTATTTTCTATTAGGGTAGAAAATAATATGGTAAATAAAGAGATTGCTTGTTAAAAGTAATTTTTTCACTTTCCCTAAATTTTTTTCAAAGTTTATCTTTGGGGATGAGAATAAAGCGTGACTGTGTAGTAATGGGTGAAGGATTGGATGCCATACGATACGTATAAATTAATGACAGTTATACAAATTAGCAGTAGATCAAAGAGTCTGACCACAAGTTCTCAAACTTGATTTAGCCATTCTCTTATAATATATCTACCCTTTTCAAATGTTTTTATTTGGTAAATTGGCCTGCTTTAGCCTATGCCATTGCATGTTTTTATCGAATTACTACGGTTGTTATATTGATGAGTAAGGGTCCTAGTAAGCCGGATGCATTTTATCACTTTTTTACTGGTCGCGTTTGTATGTTTGAACATTCACAATGAACATTCTTTACGACATGAATAATTATAAACCCTTCTTTATCGTCGTTCAATAAAAGATCTTCAGAATTTATTCAGCGGTTTCCTATTTCGTGTTTCTCTCTGCCTGTCTCTGTCTGTCTGACTGTCTCTCTTTCTCTCTCTGTCCCCTTCTCTATGTATCTGTCTCTCCAAACGTCTCTTACCCTCCCTCCATCTCCCTCTCCCCCCTCTCTCTCTCCCTCTTTCTATCTCTCTCTTTCAAACACACACACATACACACATATTATACACATACTCTTTTAATACAATTCGTCATTGGTCTATAAACCCGGTCACTGTATAATCAATGGCATTTCTTTTGAAATATTGGATTTCAAACTCGTGCTTAATCGCAGATTGATAGCATTTTCGTGTACTTTTTAATTGATTTATACCGATATTCAAGTTGTATATAAATCCCTAAAGTGACCAGCACCAGATAAGCAAAAAATTAATGGGCCTTTTAACACATTCCAACTCAACAAAATCTTTGTCGTGTCAAAATTAAAAAAAGAACACTGCAGACGACATCTTCAAGTTGATAGCATTTTATTACTATTATTTATTTCAGTTTTTTGAAAGAAAACATTTTGATAATGAAGATTTTGTTTGGTAGTTATTTCTTCATTTTCCATAATATTTTCCAGAGTCTTTCACTTTAGGGGCGTAAAAAGGAGGGTTTTGTGGGAAATGGTTAACTAATTACTTTTACTAAGCGCTAAATGGATCTTCAGGAAAAACAGAAAACCTCTATAAAATGTAAAAATTCATTAGCAGACGCCAGAAATTTAGACTGGTTAAGAATTAAAAGTGTTCGAAGCCAACAATTTAAAGTGATTTCATTTTTGAAAATCATAAATGTCAAACTATAATAGATTTCGTTTGGGAAACCTCGAAATTTCTTGCTTAACCCATTCCGACCCAGTTACGCATTTCGATGCCTCTTTAACATCAAAGCAAGGAAACATTGTGGATAAAGGATAGATGGCAAGCCATGAAATTTGCAAAATAATGCCGTTTTATAACGAAGTGGAACTTCTTGTCGGAGTCTGTGGGCGTGGCCATTGGAGTCAGTGGTAGGAGCTAGCGATCAATCAACAATTTACAACATTTTCCCTTTATACTTGGTAGAAAGATCAATGTGCCAGTTGATCTCAGAACTTTACGACATGGGGGGGGGGGTTAAATCAAAATTAAAAACGTTTGAATAAGATGAAGTGAGGACGTTTAAGTCGCTTGATATTTATACTACTTTATGGAATACACCGTGAAAAATATTCATCATTTATACTATCTTCCCCTCGCGACGTTTGCAAGCACTAGCGCTGCAAAATTGAGGAATCCCCTTGTTTTATTTAAGATGGAGTGCTTCTGGGCGATTTTCACTCGCAGTACCTATAGAAGATTTCTGCGAAATTATATTTCATGCACATTGCAGACAGTTTTTATTTCGTTTAACCCTTTACCGGATGACAAAACAATTTGAAATAAATTTCAGGCGATATTTCAAATTTAATGAAATTAAAAAATGTCATCCAGGGGGAAAAATGCGAAAAACGAAGAAAATTCTTGTTACAAGTAATTTCTCATTTTCCCCATTTTTTTCTTGAGTGTCGTTAAGTCAAAATTGTGTGGGAATATGTTTAGGAAGAAAAAGAATTAAAAACAGAAACATAAGAATAACTTGGTTCTTGGACATTCCTAGATTTAATCACTGAGAGAATCTTAATGAATCTTGGTGCATATGAGATAACAGCTATTTCTACATCAGATAATAGAGTTGTGTAAGCAATTTTATAAATACTTTTTAGATATCTACAAAGTTATGCGATGATCTAAGAAAATTAAAGGAAATCTAATTATTTCATGTTCGAATCAAATGATACTAAAACTGACGTGCAACCGATTCTTGGACGATTCATATATTGCTACCCGAGTTTATGTTCAATCCGAAGGTGCCTACGTTACTCGATGGGTGAATGGCGTACTCGTGATCCGAGCGGTGTCGAAGTCGGGTTTCGGGCCTCGATGCGGATCACGTGGGTATGTCCTTGGGCATGAATTACGGAGCCCAGGTCTGATATTCTAGTACCCAGAGTACATATGAAAAAGGTGAGCTTCTACGTTAGATAACTGAAAGGTTATTTGAAGCATCGTTAACTACCACACAAACAAGACTCTAATTAACCATTTCTTATTCAAATCCTAGTTTTTACGCCTCTGTGATTTCATAATTGAGAAAACATTGTGGAAAACGAAGAAATTGCTTGTAACAAGCAATTACTTCTTTTCCTACAATATTTTCTACCCTACTGACCGGTTAATTACCAAATCAAATCAGTTCCAAAACTTCGTCTGCAAAACCTTTTGATTTGGATACATCTAAAATTATGCGAAATAGGAAAGGGCCAAACTTGTCGCATCCGTCACCAGTCTCCGATATTGGTACTCCAGTTTTAAAGTTTACATGAATAGAATAAGCAATCTAACCTCGAACCTATATTATTCCATCTGATCCCGAATTTGTATTTTACGATCTCGTCCCATTTCTACATTTTGCATCTGACCAAGAATCTTTATTATATACCTATAAGAGATAATGAGTAAAACCTGGCTGTCAAATACAACTCGACAGAAAAAAAATCAATATTCGGCGTGTAGCAAAAAACCGTATTCGTCGAGTACCGTTAAACATGTGTATTGACGTTTCGTTTTTTTCGGAAAGTTGGTTATTTCTTAGCCATTTAAGAGAACTTTCTTAATGTCATTTCCTAAAAGGTATATAATAAAAGGAATATTACAACAGTGTGTTTTTCTATTTGTTGTTATCGTGTTCTCGAATCGTGTGTAGGTATTTTTTATTGGAATCGACCTTCGGTCTCATCCAATAAAAAAAATACCTCCACACGATTCTCGAACACGATAACAACGCATAGAAAAAGACACTGTGGTAATATTCCCTATGTATTGTGCCACCTTGATTGCGAATTTGTATTGAATCATCTGACCTCGAATCTACATCGTGTAATGTGATCCCTAACCCATCATGCGCCATCCAACATCGAATGAATATTGAATCATCTGATCAAGAAATGTCCTTATACCATCTGATCCCGAATCTAAATGATATGTCATCTGATCCTGGAACTCCATCGTTAAATCTGATCCTAAATCTACATTTTTGAATGTGATCCTAAATCTACATCGTTTAGTCTGATCTCGAATCTACATTGTGCAATCTGATCCCGATTCTAAATGATGTCATCTGATCTTAAATCTAAATTGTGCCATGATCTAACCCCGAATCTACATAGTGCCATCTAACCACAAATCTACATTGTGCCATTTGATCCCGATTCTACAGCATGTCATCTGATCCCGAATATACATTGTTCAATCTGATCCCGATTCTAAATGATGTCATCTGATCCTAAATCTACATCGTTTAATCTGATCCCGAATATACATTGTGCCATCTGATCCCGATTCTAAATGATGCCATCTGATCCTAAATATACATCGTTTAATCTGATCCCGAATCTACATCTTGAAATCTGATCCCGAATCTACATCGTTTTGTCTGATCCCGAATCTACATTGTGCAATCTAACCACGAATCTACATTGTGACATATAACTCTAAATCTATATTGTGCCATCTAACCCCGAATCTACACTAACTCATATAATCCCGAACCTACATTGTCTCACTGACACCAAATCTACATTGTGCCTTCTAACCCCGTGTGTACTATGTACAATCTGACGCCAAATCTACATTGTGCCTTCTAACTCCATGCGTACTTTGTACCATTTGACCTCAAATCTACACTGTGCCTTCTGTTAACAATTATTGTCTGGATTGTGTAAATCGATCCCGAATCAGCATTTGCCATCTAACCCCGAATCTTCATTGTGCCTCTGACCCCGAATCTACATTATATTAACTGGTCCTAAATATCCATAGTGACATTTGATCCCGAAAAAACTTCGAATATAATCTGTGCCTCCTGGCCCCGTATATCAATCGTGCCTTCTGATCCGGAATCTGCATTGTGCCATCTGATCCCGAATATAAATTATGCCTTCTGATCCCGAATCGGCATTGTGCCATCTGACCCCGAATATAAACTATGCCTTCTGATCCCGAATCTGCGTTGTGCAATCTGATCCCGAATATTAATTGTGCCATCTAACTTCGAATCTGCATTGTGCCATCTGACACCGAATCTACATTTTGCCACCTGAAACTGAATCTACACTGTACCATCTGATCCCGAATATTAACTTTGTCAGAATCTGTATTGTGCCATCTCATCCCGAATATTGTACTTTCTGACTCCGAATCTGAATAGTGCCTTCTGATCCCAAATTAACATTGTACCATCCGATCCAGAATTTGCAGTGTGCCAGCTGACCCCGAATATCAATTCTGCCTTCTGGTTCTGAATCTGCAATGTGCTATCTGATCCCGAACATCAATAATGACTCCTGACCCTGGATATAAATTGTGCCTTGTGATCCGGAATCTACATTGTGCCATCTGACCCCGAATGTCTTCTGATCCCGATTTTTAACTGTGTCTTCTGATCCTGAATCTGCATTGTGCAATCTAATCTCGAATATTAATTGTACCTTCTAATCCTGAATATACATTGTGCCATCTGATCCGGAATCTGAATTGTGCAATCTGATCCCGAATATTAATTGTGTCCTTTGATCCCGAATATTAAATGTGTCAACTGACCCAAAAAACTACATTCTGTAATCTGATTCCGAATATTAAGTGTGTCTTCTGATCCCTAATATACATTGTGCCATCCGACCCGAATCTTAATTTTAGTATCTGACCCCGAATCTATATTTTGCAATCAAGTTCTGAATCCATATTGAACCTTTTGACCTAGAATCTACCAATGTTGCATTTATTGAGTCAGGTTAGATAATAAACTTGGCTTATCATACCGTGGCAAGACTGACTTGGTAGCTATTCAGGGAAACTTAAATGCCGTTCGATACTGCACCGAAATTGTCCAGCCAGTGGTATTGCCGTTCTTGCGTCAAGGGCTTGCTACCACTTTTCAGAAAGATAATGCCCGCCCACATGTCGCTCTGCACTCGTTGGACCTTTTACAGACTAATAATGTTGATGTGTTGGATTGGCCAGCCAAATCACCGGATCTGTCTCCGATCGAACACCTTTGGGACCATCTGGGTAGGAGAGTAAGAGACAGGAATGACGTTAATAACGTTAGAGACCTGGAACGTGTTCTGCGTCAGGAATGGGGTCGTATCCCTATGGCCATTAATCGTAGGCTCATTTCCAGCATGAGAAGACGCTGTGATGCCGTTATTGGCGCAAACGGTGGACAGACAATATATTAAATCTTTGTGTTACTTTTACTTCCCTACCCCTACCATGTTTGACGCTGTACAACAAACACGTATGACCTTGAAATCATCTGATTTTTTTTAAATACTGTGGCTATCACATAAAAGATCGATGTGTGAAAATATGGTTTGAATCCAAAGCTAGACACAGGAGAAATTGGCCGTAACGTTCGAAATTGCTAAACTTTTTTCCCTCAGTATAGTTTACCTTCAAACCATGGACAATTGACCAATCACTGGCCCCGCTCACTTGCTTCGTTATCTCGCCCATTGACCCAAACAGAAAGCCCCCATTCGATTTAAAACGGCGTTATTTTGAAAAGATTATGGCCATTAACATGAAACTAAAGACTAGTATCTTTGTTGGCGACATAAACGTCGTAAATGTAGTTATGTCATTTAAGTCGATAAACTATACAAAAAAGTTAGCATTAATAGCGGCCAATGTTGTAGATCAAAAATGATTCTATTGGGCTGATAGTTATTTGCCAACTGCGATTGGTGAATAAACCGAAATAAGTTTTAACCCATTACCAAAAGACAAAATATTAGAATTTTCCTAATTGAAGGAAGTTGCATTCGATAATTTGAAATTAAGGAAATTTCAGGTTTTTTATTTCAACTTTTTGAGTGGAAAACATCGTGTAAAATGAAGAAATTGCTTGAAACAATTTCTGCATTTTACACAATCATTTCCCAATTGTTTTACCTGTGGGACACCAAAAAGCGTCATTTGTATGAGAATGGGTTAAACGATATGCTTTAATCCGTTACCAAATGACAAGACATTTAGACTAGTCCAAATTGATAGAAGTCGGCAATTCCACCTGTGTTTGATTCGAGGGTATAGAGGGTAGAAAACACAGTGAGAAAAGGAGAAAATACTTGAAATAAGAAGTTCGCTTTTTTTCACAATGCCTTTCTCGATACTTTTAAGTAAGGATTGTGTGATAATGGCTGAACTATATTCTGCAGATACCATGCATGTTTCATTTTGTTATGACTTGTCGGTAATGTTTTGTTGTGTGCAATAGAGACGTGAGCTCTCAATAATGCAGAACTGGCGACATCTGGGAGTATTTAGTGTGGGAAAAATATGAGACGATGTTATTTTTTGTTGGCGTTTTTTACCGTACGTGCTTCGAGACTCCCCACTTCAACCTGTTTCATATCTCCATCCATAATTTACTCCGAATGCCATTCTAGCCCTTTGCACTTTTGTCTTTCGTTAAGCAAACGGTACGTGAACATGCATTTTCGCAGTAAAAATGGGGTAAGCTTTCGCGTTCTGATCTCATAGAAACGTGATATCGAAATATAAAAATGTAAGCCGCAAACTTTGTATTATTTTGAGTTCGCTTTGGTGACGTAACCCAAATCATGACATAAAAAAAATTCAGGCGTGGATTTTAACAGCCTCAGAAATCAGTAATTCTTTCCGGTTTTAGCTTTGCTTATCAACCTTATTCTGGTTGAGATGTTCAAAGTAAAAATGATAATTCCCTCCCATTCATACCAATATGAATCTCTAACTTACAAACGCCGTATCGCTGACGTTACATTTTCAACGTCCATCAGCCATTTCGAATAAACGGTTCAACTGTTATTTCACATTGTCACTGGCGCTTTAAGCCATTCCCACACAAGCCCCCCTTTTTGCAACCAAGAAAAAAGTTTTTGAAAACATTGTTGAAAATGAAGAATTTGCTTGTATCAATGTTTTCTCTCTCTCTGACCCCCCTTCTCTCTCTCTCTCTCTTTGTTACTTACAGTCGCTATTCAAGGCCCAATATATGGTCTAAAAACGTACCTTTTAAGGTTTCAACCCATCTTCCGATATTCATTAAATGTTTATCAAGATGGTATAATGGAGAGGATCGAAATAACTGAACTTGAAATAGAGGTCTACAAATGGTAACCACATGAAGTCGCACGTGACTATTACAATCGACCAATCGCTGGCCCCGCCCACTTACTCCTTTAGCCAAGCCCACTGTCTCCAAGAAGAAGTCCCGCTTCGTTTTTAAACGGCGTTATTTTGCAAAATTCACAACCTTTTATATGTCAAAGCGCCATTCATCTTACTAGATTTGTGAAGATATTTCGTGAATAGGTTACCAAAATATCTTAATCCAGCTTTCGGAAGCTGCAATTACGGTGTTTGGGAGCCGCTAGTGAGCAAGCAAAATGTCGCGTTTCTACATCTTTAAGATGGTGCGCGAACAAAATGTCGTAACTACAGCTTTATTAAAGCTCTTGTTACACCATTTGGCTCGCGCACCGTCGATTACTAGTTTAAAGATTATATCAGAGAATATGTTGAGAATTAAGACTTATTATGACTAGTTTATGACTTCTGTATTTTTGGAAGATTACGTAGGAACTTTATCAATATCTAACATCGCAAATGGTGAGGAAAACACTATCCCGTTTAATAAGCACATCGAGGAAAAGCTTTGAAAAACATTGTTGAAAATGAAAAAAAGTAAGATGCTTTCTACTTGAAACGACAAATAAATGAATAAATAAATGAATAAATAAATGAATGAATAAATAAAGGTAAAATTCTATCAATTCAAAATCATCGTCTTCAACTTGTTTGGACTTAGCCGGTCCAATATTCAGTCGTCTAGTAAGTAGTTCATTATCGCGTATCTTCTAATAAAATGTTTTATTAGTGTTTGCCTGTGTTGAATTTTAGGCCGATTGAACATTTTTTTCTTATAAATGAAGACTTTTACGAAACCATGATCTTCCCTTGTATCACCAGTATTAAATGACCTAGCCAAAGCAATGCAGACAAGCTGGGGTTTATTTTTCCGTTCTCCCATCTCTCAGAGTTTGACCTCGGTCATGAGTGCAACGCGATCGAAGGATAATCCGACCCCTAAAATGAAATCAGCATTTCATATAAGCGAATAAATAGGGTGCGATCTCAGTCGCGTCCAAAAGCTGAAAGTAGGTAAGACTGAAGTGTTGGTTTATTCGAAAAGAAGTTTCTATTTCTTTTCTCCCAAATCAATTATATTCATGGCCCTAGTAAAGTAATGAAACATTTTCTAAAGGAAGAAATTATTCATTTGATATTTGTTTTCTTTTTCAACAATGTTTTTCTATCCAAAAAGAGGAATGCTACCCTTATTACCAATAAAAAAATCGATTGACCATTCAATTATTTCACTAAGAGAATATTGAACCCGCCATACGAAACATTGCTATTGGTGGGTGACATAAACGTCGTAACTACAGCTTAAATAAGTCTGAGGTAACAAACACGTTAACCCATTCCCACACGGCAAAGTTTTAGACTGGTCCAAATTGAAAGAAGCTGTAGACGACAATTTCAAGTTGATGGAAGCTGTAGTTACGACGTTTCGGTCTCTCACCAACGATAATCCCTTGATTTATGTCTCTAGCTTAACCCATTCCCACTTAATCCCTCCTTTTTACGCCCCTGAAAAAAGCTTTGGAAAACATTGTGGATAATGAAGAAATTGCTTGTATCAAGCAATTTCTTCATTATCCATAATGTTTTCTATCCAAAAAGATGAAAAAAAAAATAAAATAAAACTTGAAATTGTCGTCTACAGCTTCTTTCAATTTGGAACAGTCTAAAACTTTGCCGTGTGGGAATGGGTTAACGTGTTTGTTACCTCAGACCAACTATCTTGTCAGAGGTCAGTGGATCCGTCATTTGACTTATCGCTTCTGTCAATCAATAAAGATATCGACTAATCAAAATATTTTTTCAGCCCGGAATAGAGATAATTCCGACATTGGCCGCCATTTGTGGGAAACATTATTGTTGGTTTTGCGACGCCGATTAGATCGCCGGCCATGCATTCTCCTTTTTTGTAACATGCTAGTGGCCATAAGTTTTGCAAAATAACGCCGTTTAAATTGATGCGGGACTTCCTGTCTGAGTCAATGGGCGTGGCCCAAGAAGTAAGTGGGTGGGACCAGCGATTGGTCAATTTCTACAATATGTAAGTGATAAGCAATGAGGAGAAAATCTATTCAACACAGAGTTTACTATATTAACTCATACAAATTTGCGATACTGTAAACAGGTATGCTGGAGTAAATATGTTTCTATTACTTTGTTGTATGAACGGGAAACATTAATAAATAGCTCCTATGTGGATTGTAACAAGGATTTCTTGCTTGCATTAGTACCTAAGATCAGACAAAATGTGGTGAGTAAATGACATAGTAGTTCAAATGTCCACTTCCCCTGCATTTTCCTTTTTCACTTTTACCTTTTCCTTATTCCTTATTTTTTTCTTCTGTGTTTATTTTTTCTCTACCAGGTTCTTGTTCTCCCTATTTTAACTTTACAGGCTGTTACCTTTTGTTTTGCAATTCGTTGTGGTCGGAGTACATTTTATGTCTGTGTATAATGATCGAACTGGTAGGTTCGGGATAACGTAGTAATTGCAAGAGCTTTTCTCTTGAAACCCGCATTTCACTTAACCCATTCCAACTCAAACCCTCCTTTTTACGCCCCTCAATAAAACAGTGTTAGAAAACACTGTAGAAAATGAAGAAATTGCTTGTCACAAGCAATTTCTTCATTATCCACAATGTTTTCTATCCCAAAAGATGAAAAAATTAAAATTCCACCAACTTCAAATTGTCGTCTGCAGCTTCTTTCAATTTGGACCAGTCTAAAATTTTGTCGTGTGGGAATGGGTTAAGTAAGAAGACACTGCAGGGTGCCAATAACAGCGTTCCTGCAAACGCTATATCATCGGGCAGGCATGGTTGATCCCTTTTGAAATCGTGTACATGGAAATCTATACATATTAATCTTTATTAAGCTGTAGTTACGACGCTTAAATCGCCATCTCTTCCCACCCCGAAAAAGTGTTTTCCATAAATGTTAGCCAATGCTTGAGTTGAAATTTCACTTCTGGTCTAAATGAATAATTTGATTGGTCGATTGATTCATTGATTGAAAGCCGCGATTGGTCAATTCGTCTGTACCCATTAGAATTACTTTCTCAAAAAGGTAGTAAATGTCATAATACCATCTTTCGATTTATTCAAAGATTGAAATTGGGTCTTACTTTATCCCGTTTGTGCAGTGAAAATTAATGATGTTGAAATGAAGATATGTAACAAGATAGGTAGCTGCATGAAATAGCAAGTTTATGACGTGACAACGGCGCTTTTATAACAGTAAGACATGTTAAACCCTTACCTATTTTACGTCCCTGTGTTGTTATACTTGAGAAAACATTGTGGAAAAAGAAGAAAGTGCTTGTAGCAAGCAATTTCTTCTCTTTCCACAATATTTTCTATCCTACTAAATGTTGTTTTTTTTTCAAATTGGTTCAACTTAAATTTGTCGTCTGCAAAACTTTGAATTTCGACCACTCTAAAATTTCAAAAAACGGGAAGGAGTTAAGGCTCATTATCATAATTTTTTAAAACCAATTTGTAACCAATGACGCTTTTAGACGCCCCCAAGTAAAAAAAAATAAAATAAAAATTTGGAAAACATTGTGGAAAATGATAAAATTGCCTGCTACAATCAATTTATTCATTATTCACAACGGTTTCTTCCCTAAAAGTTAAACAATGCAGAATTTTACCAACTGATATTTTTCGTCTGCAACTTCTTTTAATTCGGACCGGTCTAAATTGTTCTCCTATTGGAATGAATTACTTGTAACACATTACCTGACAGAAACAAAATTATATCGTCCGAAATTCATAGAAGATGCAGACAACATTTTAAAGTGTACATTTTATGTACATAGAAATATTGGGACTATGTGGGAATGGGTTAATTCTTATCGAAAATATGTTTTAGATGATCAGAATTCGATAAACATTTCAAGCGATAAGAGCATCACTGTCGTAAGTACATAAAGTTATACTGGAACTTACGATAGTGTGACACTAAGCCTTCGAATATCAAGAACAGATCAGAACAGATTTTTATTTTTTGACGTATACAAAGTACATAGTCATAATACATTCAGTTTTACCTAAATACCATCACGTGTATTTCAAACAAGTGCAAATAACAACGACAACAACAAAACACAACAACAAACAAACAACAAATAAATAGGGCAATAATAATATAAATATGTCAAGATGGTTAAAGAAGTCTGTTTCACATTAGCGAAAACTCATGAAATTAAAAGAATCTGGATGTATTTTTCTCCATTTTCTACAATATTTTCATGTATCAATCTTAGATTGTCCTGTAATGTTCAAATGTGCCATCGAATTGAATATCAGATATACTCTTAACCGATTGACAGACAACAAAATTTTAGACTGATCATGATTAAAAAAAGCTGCAGACGAAAATTTTTTGTTGACGAAATTTAAAAAATTTCTATCGTTCGGGGTTGAAAACATTGCTTGATACAGGAGCATTACGAAGCATTTTATTTTATCGGGAACTCAAATCATGGTTACTTAATAAAGGTCACGTGCTTAGCACAAGTGATCATATGTTTTATTGTTTTACTATTCGTTACTATTTCAAACGTTTAACCCATTACCACACGACAAAATTTTAGACTGGTCCAAATTGAAGGAAGTTGCAGACGACAATATCAGGTTGATGGAATTTTAAATTTTTGGTCTTTTTGGATGGAAACCATTGTGGAAAATGCAGAAATTGCATGTAATGTTTTCTAAAGTCGTTTTCTTGAGAGGCGTAAAAAGGAAGCATTGTGTTGGAATGGGTTAAATCAATTAGAATTTGTAGAAAGTTAGATAGGCACCTTGAATACAGTAGTTTACGATTTTCTACCTGTCAGTGTAATTGGTTCGTAAATCAATTCCATTATCTCGTTATTCTCTCTCTCTTAAAAAAAAAAAAAAAAAAAAACTCTTCGACCTAGAAGTATCAAAAATATCCTATGATAAAATGCATCGATTATCCCCAGCTGTTTGATGGTTTCTGTTACATGTTTCACGGATGCAGAGTTGATAAAAAATCTATATCATAAAAAGTAGATAAGGTTTGATCTGACACGTCGTAAATTTTTTTCTTTTCTGTAAGAAAGTATAGGTTCCTATTCAAAACTATCGAAACTGCAGCTTGAATAAGTTTTACATGCGATATTATGGTACGAGATGAGCAATACATGTATTTCACTAGTCATAAATTAGATTGAATTCTATCAGATCTTTGATTCCGTGTTTTTAACCCATTCCAACTCATGACACTTTTAGACACCCCAAGAAAAAAAACAAGATTGGAAAGCATTGTGGAATCTCAAGAAATTGCTTGTTATAAGCAATGTCTTCATTATCCATGATGTGTTCTACCCCAAAAGTAAAAAAACCCAACATTTCACTAACTTTAGGTTGTCCTCTGCAACTCCTTTCAATTTGGACAAGTCTAAAATTTTGCTATCTGTTAACGAGTTAGTAGAAGTGTTTTTTTTTTTTCAAACTTTCTTTGGCCACTGAAGTATCTTAAGACTCTCTCTATACTACACTCTCTGTTTATAAGAATGTCTTTAGGGTTGAAAAAGTGAACGTCCTTCTGAAGTGTTTGCTACATATAACCACCTTGTTGACACATTCCTGGGAAGTTAGTTGAAACCTGGTAAACTGATTAGTGGACTTTCGTTGACTTTTTGATCTACACCTAATCTTAATTTTCCGGCTAGAGGCATTAAAATTTGGAGTTCCGTCAATTATGAATGAACTTATCGAGGGGAAAAACTCAAAAACTTTGATGGCCTGCTATATGAAGAATACATACATACACGTGTCAAGACCAATACCTGTACGTTTTTTTTCCCTCTCACAACAATAGGCCCTATACGTTTTTATATTTGCCTTTTCATAAAAGTGTCCAACATGAGCAGATTTCTTTGTAATCAAACAATAAAAAATTCATAAAACAAAGTTACTACAAGAAACATACATCCATGGACACAGATTACTTTTGGCTCATATATGGTTTACACGCATGGGGCGATAGGTTATTATATTAGATGTGTTTTCCTCTTGTCAAAAAATTTAGCAAGTAAATTGCTAACATTTCTTCCAATAAAAGTTTCGTTTGTGCTCATCGACAAGATGAAAGTTTATTTGTATTAAGGTTCAATATATTTTTATAGTAAGTGTACTAGTTCTTTATTTCTCCGAGATTTTGACACTTAAAAAAGAAGTGAACTTCATCCTCGACTCAAGAGGTACATAATTTGCATATTCCTTTCTCATTTTTCCAGGTGAATGTTGTTGAGTTTCAATATCTTAAAGTCAAAACTTCAAACATTTCTCTACGCCTTCAGATTTCAATTGAAAATGCTAATAATGAAGTAAATGTGCTCCTTAACCCATTACTAGACGACAAAATATTAGACTGGTCCAAATTTAAAGAAGTTGCAGACGTCAATTTTCAGTTGATGAAATTTGACAATTCTTTACCTTTTGGTGTAGAAAGCATCGTGGATAATGAAGAAAGCGCTTGGGAAAAGCATTTCCTTCACTTTCAACAATGTTTTCGAAAATTTTCTGGAGGGGGATGGGCGTCCAAAAGCGCCATTTTGTTGGAATGGGTTAAATAGACATGTATCTAAAATCACAAGACCAATGTTATCTGCCAAGGTCAAGTTTTACTCCCGTATTTTTCAGAAAGCTGCCTCATGCGAGAACATTTTCATTACCAGAAAACCGCTTCATTGACTAGATATTACTTGAACTGGTGGTGTGCTTGTCCCGGAAATTTTCAGAGGTCTTTGATAGATCTCAGAATCAAAACGTTTGTGCGCGAGCAAAATTGCGTTAATAAAGCTGTAGTAACGACATTTTGCGCGCGCGCCGACGATAAATTACCGACAGCATTCGGAAATCGTTTCAGTTATTTTATATCCTCGTGAATAGTCGGAAATTTTTATGGAAATATACACCATCTGCTGTTGAATTTGGTCAAACTTTATTATTTGGTCGGTGGGCGAGCAAAATGTCGTAACTAAAGCTTTATTAGTTGCGGCATTTTGCTCGCGCACCGACGATTTTTCAATCAGTACGACCAGTGACCTATCTCAGTTGGGTCACTTTACACATCAAAGTTTCCATCTAAAATGATCTGACAGTGTTAAAGAAAAGCAAATAAATTGAGGCGAACTAATTGAAAAATGTCACAAAAGAATGTTTCAAATTTTACGCTTTATGCAGGACGGTATTTCGCTTTGACAGGATTGAAAGGGCTTTCAACTACACGTAGTCTTCAAAAATACATGGAAATAGGTGATTGGTCTGTTTTCATTCGCTATTTTTTGTCCTTTTATAACGATGCATTAACCCATTACCACACAATCCCACTTCTTTACGCGTCGAAGAAATATTGCTATGGAAAACATTGTGAAAAAATGGGAAATTGTTTGTAACACGCAATTTCGTCTTTTCTCACACTTTATCCAACTTTATTTCGTCCCTTTTTTCTATTTAAACTCCTTTTGTTTTGTCGTCTGCAACTTCTTTGAATTTGGACCAGTCTAGAATTATGACGTTTGGGAATGGATTCAGAAAAATAGAGAACAACAATTTGTGTGAAACTTCATTTTCTTTCAGTACGTTGATCATACATAGCAGCAGATATGTTTCATAAATCAGTGTTCAGTCCATGGAAACGAGCTTAATTTGAAAAGTTATTGTCATCATTACTATAATCAAACTTAGATAATTCTGAATAAAGTCAGTGCGTTGTTGAACTCAATTTAGATATTGCATGTATCAAGCAATTTTACTTTTTCGTGTTTTCTAATATAGACAAAAGAATCATGATGGTCTTAAATCGCTCATCTGGTAATCACTCTAGTAAAGTGCCATTGAGATTGAATACCTAGAGTGTATAGAAAGAAATTGTCATTTTGACACCCTTATTCGTGTTTTCATATGAAATCTACGCACTTTCTACAAGATTCACCCTTAAAACCTGATATATACATTCGGACAAAATTGAGTCAAAATTGAGTCAAAGATAGATCCCCGTTGGGGTAAACAAAAATGGTTGTCATTAATGCCCTTTCCCGGTCTTTTCATCTAATTCCTATTTACTAACATGACTTATCTTTATGATCTGAAAAAAATCTGACCAATATTTATCACGATTGAGCAAAATTAGTAGCCCCTAAAATGAAAACGAAGAAATTGACATTAAGGCCTATTTCCTAGTGTAAACAAAAACAAATGTTCTTTTCTAAAGTGTAAACAAATGTTCTTTTCCCGTGTTTTCAGATGGAATGTTTCAATGACCTGAAAAACATTCTGACTGAGTTTTATCAAGTTTGAGCCCAAATTGTGACCACTTTAGTGTTAACAATAGAATTTGTTGACGCTGAACGACGCTCGACGGACATTCATTGAGCGCAAAGCTTACTTTAGGCACTTGTTTTGAGGAGAAGAATCTTTAGGATTTGTTCTTTATCTGTTTTTACATCATAGGGTCCAACAGCATAAGGATCTGATTGTTTTAATGGTCATAACTTGAAGTATTTTGGCAGAGGGGCATATTAGATGGGATATTGCATGGAAATTTAACCCTTGTCATTATGAACCCGGAATATTTGTTTTGACAGGATGCGTAGACAAAGATAAGCCTGCACATAAGGACAGTCTGATCTTGGTCTACACTTCCTGCTTGTCCCCTTAAAGCCAGAGTTGTTTAAATAATTAACTTTCGAAAGAAATATTGACCCTCATTAAGACCTTACAGAGCTGTCAGTACTTTGATTTAAAGCAATTCTGTATAGGATTTTTAATTCAGCATTTCAAGGGTTAAAAGTTGTTATTCTCACATTGCAAATTACGCAATCAGAGATTGGAGGTGTATAAAGAGACCCAAACCAGACACAATCTCGTGGATTTGACCTTTGACATGAGTGTGTGAAATCTTAAAAGGAATGCCATTGTATAAATTTAAACATCCTATTGAAATTCGCTACTTGATCCCGCTGTAATAAATGAGTATTTTGTAAATCTTGTAAAGTATTGTGAGAGAGATTGCTGGTACATGGCGAAAACCGAATTAAATTACAAAAACGTTAATAAATAACGTGTAGGATAATCTGTATTGTACAGGGGGATCTGCGTCGAAACTTTTCGCTTTTGTAAGATTCACTGAACATGGCCTGAATGTGCTACGTCGTTGTCTTTCTAAAACCTTGAATCAGCTTGAATCAAGCTGTAGATACGAGGTTTAAGAACGGCAACGACGAAATGTATATTCGAACTGAGACAAAATATTTGTTTAAAAGCGCTGTTGCTCTCGTCGAGACAAATTTCTGCAAAAAGGAATTCCAAAATTATTGTCAAAACTGTTTGCAGACCCCTTTGTCGATAATTTCGGAAGAACAATCCCGTTATGAAAAGTTTTTTCGAACAGAAAACGAAAATAATTTTAAAAATTATTTTGTTACCAAAAATTTCAAAATTATTTTAAATTGCCAATTGAAATCTATTTTGGTTTTCTGTTCGACAAAGCTTTCCATAGTGGACTGAGTTTTTGATAGAGGAGTCTGAGAGCCATAGAACCTTTAACCAATTCCTGTTTTACAAAATTTTAGACCTGTCCAAATCCAAAAGCTTTGCAGACGAAAATTTAAAAAAGGTTTAATTTGAATAATAACTACTCGTTTTGTTAGAAAATGTTGTTGAAAAAGCAGAAACTTCTTGTTTTTCTACAATGTTTTCTCAAGAATAAAATCACGGAGACGTAAGAAAATGAATTGTCCAGGAAAGGGTTAACAGAGTTCCCTTGAGGCCATTTTCCCTATACGAATCACAATGTATTGTCTTCATCAATATTTTTGAACGGACAAGTTGCTCTCAATTTCTACTGAAGGTCCGAAAAACAGCTCATTCCCACACAATCCTTTACACCCCTCGAGAAAAAAGTATTATGAAAAATGAAGAAAATGCTCGTATTAAGCAATTTCTTCATTGTCCTCAATGTTTCTATTCCATTAACTTGAACGTGTCGTCTGCAGCTTCTCTCTATGTGTGGTTTAAATTGTTCAATTAAATTTAAGGGCATACAACACTGAAATATGATTTATTTTCCTTCTGATTATGGTAATACCCAGGAGATACAGGACGTCGTCAAACTTCGTAAAATTTACTCAGGAGTTTCACGTCATCCGTCGAAGGCATGGAAATACGCGGTCCACTTGCTGATAGCAACATTCTTAGAATTCGATTTTGTTTGCAAAGACTGTTCCTTGATTATGGCTCAACAAACAAACAAAGTCGTACTTTCAAGATCTTCGTGCAACAAAAATTTAAAATAGATCGGATCTGAATCCAGCAGATGTCAATTTCTTCTTTTTGCACAATATTTTCTCAAGTATGAAAACGCAAGGGCATAACGCAAGGTATTTTACAGTAAAGTAAAAAGCAGGAATATACCAAGATTTGAATAGAGAATATTAAAATACAAGAAAAACTTAAATATTTCAAGCAGTAACACTAAAAAGGAAATGGTTTGTTAAAGTTATTTAACAATGGTGAGGAGCGTATTTCGTAATCATTACCTTCGTTTGAGATGGTTTGGTGTAATTATTTAGTTTCTCACGGTCCTTTCCTTCATATTATTTGAACTGAAATTCAAGTTTCGGTCATATCATCGAGGCACTACCAAAATATCGAAACTTTTTAGTTAGTTACTACATTTTTGCTGCCTACGGTGATACGTAGGCGGATATTCGTCTTGAGCACGCGGAGGGTATGTGAGTGTGAGGGTGCGGGGGGCGCTTAGCATATGTTGAAATATTTTATCGGGTCCGAGAGGATGGGGCTGTACCCAAATTGACCTTCGACATGGAGTTCAACTGAGCTAATAAACGACATAATTATCTAAAATATGGCGTCGGGGACATAAATTAAAGCCAACTCGCTGTTTGGCGACCGTAAACGTTAAACCCATTTCCACAAAATGACGCATGCCTTTTTCATACCCCTTAGAATGTTTTCCGAAAACGTTGTGGAAAATGGAGACATTGTTGCAACAAGAAATTTTAAATAGCAAAACATTACTTTTCTTCAAAATTTTACTGAATTCACGAAAACAACTCAACTTTTCTAATTCTATAATCAATGATAATTATATATATATATGTGTACTCATATTAAGCCATCAACAAGGAAAAGAACTCTATAAGCCCAGCTTTTGTTCTAATCCTTTTTGCATTATGATATTGAGATTTGTCAATTTATTATGTACAATTGTAATATTATGCAAATAAACTATGTTTAAATCAAGAAATTTCTTCATTAACCACAACGTTTACGGGGTTATTTGATCGATTGATAAATCGATTTTGATTGGCAGTGACGATCCGTCAATAAACGAGTCCATCTGTATATCAACAAATAAGCTTAATGAATAAATAGGAGTCTCGAGAACCAGCTCGACGAAAAGCATTTAAAGCGACTCTTTAACATACTTTATGAAAATTTGATGTAGAAACATTTTCTGCTTTTCCAACAGATATTAATATCATTTTTACGATAATATTCATTCTTCGCGTTAAATCTGGTAAATTTAACTATAAATTTAATTCAGTGTGATGTATTCCAGATGACTTTCTTTGAAATATCAAAATTTATCGGATGATCTCGTTAGTCTCGTTAGTCTTCGGGTAATGTCGATAACGACTGTATTGCTAGCGGAAGTCATTGACGTAAATGAAACGTCATGGAAACTAGAAAAATTAATAAGGCAATTCTCGGTGTAATCGACAGATAACGCTTTTATCCGATGAATTCGGGTTGTACTTCGTCGACTTAATTTGCGTCTCATAAAGCGAAATGTTGTTGCCTTTTTTCTTTCTTTTTATAAGTTTGTGAACATCATTTTCAGTACAAAATCATCGAGATCTAAATCGCATTTTTTTCCAAATATCTGAAAGCATCACAGTTAGAAATTCGAAATTTGAGAGCCAGAAAGTTTCTCTCATTATCTGTGCAATAGCCGCTTTAAACGTCATTATGTTTTATGATTAAAAGAGGTTAGCCTGTCTGGTTACTTGTAGATTCACATAATTTCTCATTTACTTTTCTTCTGGGAGTTAGAAACTATTGATAATAGGTCCTACTCCTAGGTTCGGGGCCTTGAAAATAAGAATTACTGCGTTTCGAAATCTAATAATTTTTAGAATACAATAGATAAAGGGAGACTTTATCCCTTTATTGTTTTTTCAAAATTTTAGACTTGTTGCGGTAGTAGCGGACATTATGAAGTAAGTATAATTTAAAAAACACACATAAAAAAACAACAACAACAACAAAAAAATTAAACGATAGAAATATTTAGGGAAAAGAAAAAATTGCTTCTCAAGTATGATATTACTGTAACGTAAATATCAGGGGTTGAACGGTGAAAGAGTTATGGTGAATATCTATTTAATTATTCAGATATTTTATCATTATTCAACTCCTAATCATTTTGACATTTACTTACATTTCATTCATCATAAGTGATCAATAAAAAGAAATTTATTGGGCACCTGTTATCCTACTTTAAAACGTTGTTTATGGCTTTCAAAAAATGTCATTTTGTTTCAAAATGGTTGTAACTACGGCTTATTAAGTTATAGATAGTTTGTTTTGGAACCTGAAGCGTTTGATTCAATACTTTAAAAAGTGTTTATAATTTTAATATTACCAGTATTCGTAACAAAAAGCTTATGAAAACGAATTTCTTAAGGCAGTATTTGCAACGGTCTGGAAACAAACTCTTTCAACTCATTACCAGACGACAATCATTTTTAACTTGGTTCAAATTCAAAGACAATACATGCAACTAAATATAGTTGGGAAAATAAAAAGAAAAAAAAAACTTTCTCATTTTGGTACAAAACAATGTGGACATCGAAGAAACTGCTACTTTCAAGCAACTTTCCACAATGATTTTTTCCAAATCTTTTATTCTCGAGGGGGCTTAAAGAAGCAGGATAGCGTTGTTAGTTGTAGTTTCGACACATTGCACGCCCAACTTAGAAATGATTCTGCATTAGCAATGTTTTCGAATTTTTTCTTAACTTAGATCACCAGAAAAAACACCGGCGAAATTGCTCTCTTTCTCTCTCCTCTCTCTCTCTCTCTCATCCACTCACTCTCTCTCTTTCTTTTTCTTATTCTCTCTCTCTCTCTCCTCTCTCTCTCTCTCTCTCTCTCTCTCTCTCTCTCTCTCTCTCTCTCTCTCTCTCTCTCTCTCTCTCTCTCTCTCTCTCTCTCTCTCTCTCTCTCTCTCTCTCTCTCTCTCTCTCTCTCTCTCTCTCAATTTGCATTATAAAATCATGTGCTCTATATACAGAAAATTATCCTTGTTATTTAACATTTTGCCGTGAGAAGGTTATTCTTAATGCAATAAAGAGAAACTATATTTAAGTATGGTTCTGGTTTAACAACAACGAAAACAATGATGTATTTTGTTTAGTATAGTACAAAGACTGATAATCATCATCCATGGTAAAAGTATCTAGAAAGGTTTTCAGAAAAGTGATTGATATACTTGATTTATTTGTTAATTCGTCATGTTTTGCAAAGTTCGATATTCAACGCTCACCATTGGTAAAAGATTAAGTACACCAACCAATCTATACTACGTAAATTGGATGAACATTCTTACTGATATTAGAGCCGGATTTTTATGAACAGGTAAATAGTTTTGTTTTCTAATCAACTTTCAGTATAAATAAATAATTCTAAATACATGTAGTGACTAGTATCGTGCATTTTATAACCCGTTAATAAATAGGCAACAAAATGTTTTACACCAGTTCTTATGTAAAGTAAAACGGAGAAGGGTATGTGCAAAATGAAAGACCGGTATAAAACGCTATGAGAAAATGAGAGAAATCTCTTTATAACAAGCAGTTATCAATTTCATACAATGCTTGTTTATGTATTTTTATTAAAGGTCGACTAGCAATGTATAGTTTGTTATGGGTTAAAGTATTTTATTGACAGTACATTTCGTTGGTCGACGTTGTTACGACAGCTGGCGATATATGCCATAGGAACACATATGTCTCTAAACTACAAATAGTTCAGATGTGGGTCGATAACTTTCCTTTAAACCCATTACATTATTTTCATTAAACGATCTGTGATGCCTAAGCCTATTTCCTACAATGACGCCTTTGTAAAGTATTGTGAAAAATGCAGAAAATGATTGCAATAAGCAATTTCTCCATTTTCCACATTTTTTCTGTCACAAAAATTGAAAAGAATCTAGAATTTCATAAATTTTAAATTGCCGCCTGCAACTCTTTTGAATTTGGACTATACTAAAATTTTGCTGTCTGGTAATGAGTTATATAGGTATTCAATACATCGATCCCGGTATAGATATACTATAACAGAGTATTTTCGTTTTGTTGTTGTTGTCGTCTGTTTTTCTAAACTTTGTAATTCGATTTGGCTTTTATAACTAGATCTATACGGAAACAGTATTTCTTTTAGTATTATTAGTCCTTTTAGAAAACAGAGTGGAAAAAATGAATTTGCATGTCAAAAGTAATTTCTTCATTACCCACAAATGTTTTCTAACCCCCAAAAGACAACTTTTCCGAATTCGGACAAGTCTAAATTTTTGTCGTTTGGTGAAAGAGTAAATCAACAAGCAGTATCAGAAGGCCTTTTTTCTCGATTTCTCATATCTAAGAGGTTGGCATCTTAAACGTTCTCCCGTTTGTCTGAAATATTTCTGCCTGGACAGACCACACGAGAAACTAAACAAGAGTATACTAATCATGTCACTTTTATATTTAAAAAATGACTATCTCCCCCAAGGGAGACAAAATAATACAACTCCTTTATCCATTCATATTCAAGTTTGGTTCAATTGGTTTTTAACCCATTTATAGACAGTGATGCTTTTTAACACCCCCAAGAATAAGACTTTGTAAAGAATTGTGCAAAATAAAGAAATTGCTTGCAACAAGCAATTTCTTAATAATCCGCAATATTTTCTACCTCAAAAAACAGTTATTTTTGAAATTTCAAAGACGAAAAGGTGTCGTCTGCAACTTTTTTTTATCAATTTGTAACAGTCTAAACTCTTGTTGTGTGGAAATGGGTTAAAAACCCTTTCTTCCTTAAATTATTTCTATGTGAGTTAAACTGTGCCTGAGCAAAGCCACTAGATGTTTGTCCCAGGACAACGACTGTCGAGCCCGCAATGCACTGTAGGCATCATGCTCCGGACAAGCACAATTTTAGAGTTTGACCTTGAGCTTTGACCTTAAACTTGACGCTATCCAAAAAAATGATTCCAAATGGCACATCTACTCATGATGGAGAATAATTGCGCCAATTTATTTTGAAATCCATCCATAATTGTAGGACAATCACAATTTTAGTGTTTGACCTTGAGCTGTGACCTTGACATTAGAACTATCCCAAAAATTCTTTCAAATGGCACATCTACTTATGATGGAGAATGATTGTGCCAAGTTATTTTGAAATCCATCCATATACAGGAGTAATTGTCCGGACAAATTCGGGCGGGCGGACGGACGGACGGACTAACTAACGCACTAGCGCACGCTTTTAACTCTAATTGATACGAGAACGCGTTCGCAAGTAAGAAATAACACTAGCAGATAAATACAACAATAAGACACTCAATGAACTACCTAATTGCCTATCTTCATCTTTTTTCTTTTGTTTTGTTAAATGACCTCCCAATTCTTTATTGAACCCTCAAAGCATTTTCTTCTTCTTACCGAAATAGTTATATTATGCAATAACAAAGGAATGATTTCAACAGTCGTACATCTTTTGAACATTACGAAGGAGAAGAACAATATTAAGCTCTTTACGTTCTCACCCTTTTTGCATGAAATTAGTATTTCATTATAATTTACAGTGTACAAATGTTTATTTATGCAAATAAAATATGTTTAAACTAACGCACATACACCGACTTGTCATAGTGACAACTATGTCTCGCTCACCGCAAGCAGGCCCGGAAAAAATAAGATCAAAATGACATTGATCCAGTAAATATTGTAGATTGTCAGTAGTTTAGATAGGAAACCTCTCTGCCTTATGGTTTGTCCAAAGCTGGCACTTTTCTTCTTTGTTTCATTTTTAAGCTAAGATGGAACCCTAATTAAATCACAGGGTATTACTTTTGTAACGTTTGTAGAGGGTCCGGGTCATCGGGTGCTGCAACATACAAAATATGAAATTTTTTGACTTTTCCGAAAAATCTTTTTTCAACCTGAATTTCCTTAGTATTTCTATGTATTCAAAATCGGTTGTGCCTGTGCAGAGGGGACAGTATTCAAAATAATTGTAGAGGAATGTCCCCTGATGATACCACATGCAAAATATGAAGCTTTTAAGATCGTTTGAATTTCCCAACAAGATTTTCGACTTTCCTCTTCATTTCCAGCCTTTCTATTGCCATGTAAGCAAGTTGTATGTGTATGTGCGTGCGCGTGTGTGTTTGCGTGCATTAAGGTGCGTATGAACTTTAATTTATTTACAACTTTTGCAGCTTGATGGTCTACAGGTTTTTTTTAAAGATATTGTGAACGGACGCACAGGCGGACGTTGGAAATGACCAATTGTCTGATGTCTATTCTATAAGATTTGTTCAACAGCAAATAACCAAGTAATATCTGGATGAGTTTATTTTCAGGTTGAAAAAGGCTTTTTTTTTTGTCGAACGTTGCATATAATTTGACCGAGTTGTCGTGAAATTCATTTTCAATAATTTAGTATCAATTGATTGTCTTATGACCTTTTGACCTTACTTGAATGGCAATATTTGTGAGTTTATTAAATTTATTTTCTATCTAACAAGTTAATTAGTAATAAAACTACTTTAGTTTGGTAGCTTAATTGAATTCGAGTGCTTTCTCTCATAAATCTGACTAATGGCGCAGTATATGATGATAAACCCTTTCCTGTAAAACACCTGGTTTTTACGTCCCTGTGATTTTAACGTTGAGAAAATATTGTGGGAAAAGAAGAAATTGCTTGTTACAAGCAATTACTTCTTTTCCCACAATATTTTCTGCCGTGTAGGTTAGTTACTTTTCAAGTTGAATTCAATTTTAAATGCCATCTGCAACTTTTTCAAATTCTGAAAAATCTGAAAAAAAGGAAAGGGTCAAGGAATGTCGATGGTAGTCAAGCTGAGCATACCGTGCGGGCTGTTTAGGCTCGAGACCTATTTTCTATTGAAGAGATGTTACATTAATCATCGTAAGTTTTCGAGCTCTGTCTGAAATTTATTGGATTCCATTTCTTACCGAAATCATTTTTTTTTTTCAGTGATACAGTGCGGTTCTTGAACCCATTAGCATTTTCCTCCTTTTGACGCGCCAAAATGATATAGATTGGGAAAAGATTGTGAAAAACGGAGAAATCGATTTCAAGTTATTTCTCCTTTTTCCAAAATGTTTTCAATGCTGTTTGACACTTTTTTTAAGTTAACCCTTTTCCCGTACAATCCTTAAGTTTGACGCTCCTGTTATAATATACTTAACATATTTGATTCAAGTTTTCCTTGGTTTGTATCAAACTAGTCGGACGGAAATGAATTTCCCGTGTGTTCCATACAAATATTTACAAATAGAGTAAGGATTCAGCAGAGGTCAATCAGTGATTGCATTACGATTAAAAAAAACTTTACGGAAAGGTTAAGAGGTCATTCAAAAAATTCACAAATAGCGCAAAGTTTCGACCCTGGTCAGCGTGCACAGTTCGAGTTGTTTGACAAGTATCGATACTTTTCGCACTTTCCAGGAAGTCCCTTTCGCCAAGTGGGTCACAAATGTTAACCCATTACCATACGGCAAATTATAGACTGGTCCAGATTGAAAGGAGTTGTAGACGACAATCTAAAGTTTGTGAAATTCTGGACTTTTCTTTAATTTTCTGGGTTTAAAACCTTGTTGAAAATGAAGAAATTGCTTGGTTAAAGCAATTTCTTCATTTTCACATTTTCCCTCCAATTCTTTTACTTGAAAAGCGTCTTTAAGCGCCGTTGCGTGGTAATCGTTGATTGATTGAATGGGGTTTAAAGTCGCTTTTAACAGTATTTCAGTCGGCCGGAGCACCTAACCATGGATTCCTGGTATTTCTCACACTAGTACTACCACTACATCCTTTTCCCCAAGCTGCTTATTCCACATATATTTACGAGTATCCACCAATTGGTGCAGACAAACGTCGGAAAGGATATTCGCCGCGGAACCCCATGAGTAGGAAGCCTACACTCTACCAATGCGAAATGGCCGCGGCCCTGTGTGGTAATGTGTTGACGGGATAGAATGATCGTTCAGAAAATCGGCTGATAGAAGACTTGGTAGTCTGATCTCGGTCAAATTTGTATCTGTCGTCCGCAATGTTCATTTCATCATTTGACAAATAAGTTTAACCTTTTACTTATTCAGTCAGCGATATGGTGCAGTGATGAAATATTCCTTTAGATTTTTTTGTGACAAAAGAAGAAAACGCGGAAAGCGAAACTTTTTATTCTTCTTGATACAGATGGCAGATTTTGAGACATCTAATTTTTTGTCGGAAACCTCTTCGATTTTGACCAGTCTAAGATTTTATACAACAATAACTTATTTTTCTTCTGTTCTTTGTCGCCAGATATTCTATTTCTTCCCAGGAACTATTCGTTTAAACTGTGTACTTCGGTTACCAACCTTTTTTCACTGACTTCAAAAAGCAAAAAATTAAAGGTTTAAGTGTATTGAAAATTTATCTTTACTTTATCGAATATGCAAATGTAACTTATAAGCCCAAAAGCAAATATATATAATTATCATGGTCGTAAATAATTCATCTCCGTGTTTCATCGTGTCACTTAGTCAAATGTAGTCGGAGTACTTGTAAATCTTTACCACAACGTATTAGATTTTATTTAACCGTTGTCATGCTGAACCAGTAATATTTTCGTTTTGAAAGGAGATAAAGACAAAAATCAGCCTGTACATATCCAGTGAAGTTTTAGTCTACATCACCTGTATGTCTCTTCAATGTAGAGTTTTTTCATGTGATCAATTTTCAAAAGAAATACAAGTTATTGACCCACTACTAGTACTTCCATTGCTTTCAGCTCTTTGATATAAATGCATTTATAACAAGAATTTTGTTCAGTATGACAACGATTAAGTATATACAAGATAGTGATTTTATTTGTGTCTGGTCACGTCAAAAAGATACCACCAGAGGAACGCGAACCGAATCGACTTTGACCTGATAGTACAGGTTGACAATGGTAAAAGGTTTCTCATAATGCCTGGAACATTTTCTTCGTTTTTTAAATCTGACTTTTACCCCAATTTCCTGGAATTAGGCCACACGAAAGTCTGGTAGGAAAAGATCAGACCCAGCATTGGTCAATAAATAGAGGATAGCGATACAACATCTTGTATTTGCCTTGAGCTTCGGTGGAATATATTTCATTAGAGCGAAGGTCGACTGGATTATCAAAATTATCTTTCGCAGCAAGAAGCAAATACAAGTTGTTATATTGCTATCGTGACCTAGGATTTCATTTATTATATACATATATTTTTTTATTAAATGATTTATATAGAATAAATCTATATATCGATAAGTATTCCCTCCTTTACCATTCTGATTACGTTTATTCGTATTGTGGCGCCATCTGTTGATTGAAAATGACTTCACCTCAGTCTACATTAATTGAACCGTATTGGACACTATCGGATACGAGTTGTTTTTTTTTTCAGATATGTCCGGTTTCGTTTGTGTGGAATGTATATATCTTCCTTAAAATATTTCTAGGAATTTAATAACGATTGGTATTTCAAAAAGTAATATGTACCAAGAAAGAATGTCTAGTCTTCACTCAGAAAATCTACAAAAAATTCGAAATTATAGATTTATTTCTTAATTAAAGGCGTCAAATTGCGGGTATAAATGGTGATATCTTGGTTTAGTTGCAGGATGATAGTCTGCAAACGAGACCAGAACCGAAGTAAGTGAACCAATCCACACCGATGGAGAATGGAACCATTCCACTAAGACACGGCAGTTTACCTGGTTCCTTGCGGTTACCTAAACGATTTGAACGATTTACTCAGGGGAGACAAATGTCACCTTCCACAAACAGAAAGTTGTCCGTGACGCCCTCTCGGGAGGAGGCGGAAGAAGAAAGATTCCAAGATCTAATGCAGGCGATATTGTGGGTGAAACAAGAACTGGTAAGTGAATTATTTGGATCGAACATTTTCCCCGTATATCACTTACCCCGTATATGCTGTCTTCGAAAGACTTGCAAAAATGTGTTGGAAACGGAGGTATGAGATGTAAAAGATAGTTTTCTTTTCAACTTATTTGCTAAAATTTAATTGCCATAGACGTTTAACCCATTCCCACACAATCCCTCCTTTTTACGCCCCTCAAGAATAATGCTTTGAAAACATTGTGGAAAATGAAGAAATTGCTTGTATCAAGCAATTTCTTCATTATACACAATGTTTCTTTAAAAAAACAAACAAACAAAAAAAAAAAAAACGCCCCTCTAGAAGAAAGCTTTGAAAAATTGTGGAAAATGAAGAAATTGCTTGTATCAAGCAATTTTTTCATTATGCACAATGTTTTCTATAAAAAAAAACAACAACAACAACAAAATCGAAAAATTTTAAAATTCCATCAACTTAAAATTATCGTATGCAGCTTTTTTCAATTTGGACAAGTCTAAGATTTTGCCGTGTGGGCACGGGTTAAGCTTTTGAATTTCCGTCTATGGAGATTATTTCAGAGTTTTCTGAGTTATATGATAGGGCTTGTCGCACATACTCGGGGCTGTATAAGTATCTTTCCTATTGTTTCTTTTGCAAAAATTGATGTCACGTTAACCCTTTACCCACTAAACGACATTTCAGACCGGTCCAAGTTGAAAGAAGCTGCAGACGACAATTTCAAGTTGATGGAATTTGGAATTTGGAATTTTTCGTTTATTTTTTTTATAGGAAACATTGCGGACAATGAAGAAATTGCTTGATACAAGCAATATCTTCATTTTCCACAATGTTTTCCAAAGCTTTTTTCTTGAGTGGGAATGGGTCAAGACAGCGTTTGATATCATATGTAATCATCTTTAAAAACTTCAATGCAACTATGCTGAGCTCTACTTTATATTTTTTGTTTAGGCTGCTTTATTGCATCATTCAACGCAAATCATAACTTTAAAAAAAATATTTGAAAAACAATTTTTTTTATATATGTTCGATGGGAGGCTTAATAGTAACTTTTAAATCTCGTTATATTACGCTATCTTTTCGCAGTAGTATTATCCCGCCGCATGAAAGTTACGCTCCCCACAATAGGTCCCGTTGAAAAAGACATTCAATTTAAGGTTATTTTTGACTCAGCCCTTCCTCGCTCAATCACTGGTTCTTACTTTCAATTGTTTTTATACTTAAGAAAACATTGTAGAAAAAGAAGAAATTGTCGTTTACAGGTATTTCTTCATTTCCCACAATGTTTTCTATCCCACTGAATGGCTATTTTTCCAATTAGATCATCTTTAATTGTCTTCTGGAAAACCTTTGAATTTGGACAGGTCTAAAATTTTGAGAAACAATAAAGGGTCAAGCGTCTAAGAAAGGTCAAATATACACATAACTAGAGGTTGTATGGTAAGGGTAAAATGAGCGTTCTGATTTGCCGAAAAAAAATCTACCTCCACGAACAAACATTTGAGCACGCAGCTTTTTGTAAGCTTTAGTAAAAACTAGTTCCAAAACAAATAAATAGAAGTTTGTAAAATATTAGCTTATTTCGATCAATGTTATTAAATTATAAGAGATGATGAGAATATTTTTATTATTTTTTGTTTTCATTGAGGTAGTAAACGAAAAAACCTAATCACGCTTCGCGTATTCATACAGTGTGATTATTTTCTCGTTTCATATCTCCATGAAAATAAAACAAAACTCTTCATTTCTAAATAATTTATTTCGTTCAACCTTGAGCTACATTAGTTTTCTGCTACATTTATGTAAATCTTTTTCACCCATGAATATCTTTTTCCACGTTATCTAAGAGGATTGTGGGTTCGAATCCCGGCTCTGGTCATGCTAATATATACCTCGGCAAGGAAATTTATTTACTGGGTTACTGCCCCTACATCGAGACTAGGATACTAGTCTCTCACAGACAGCGGGCTACCAGTTTAGGAAACTTACAGCTCCAGCCTAGTACTGCTGATATCGAGGACGCACATGAACAAATAATTTATTTTTTAGTTTCGTCTATCAAAAACGAGCGTTCTTATTGGTCGTAAAAAAATTCATAACTCCATGAACAAAATTTTGAGCACGCAGTGATTTTGTATGCTTCCGCACAAATAGTCCCATTCAAAAGAATTCAAAATGTGTAATGTTTTTGCTTTTTTCGCTCGATGCTATCAAATTATAAGAAATGAAGAGAACGTGTTTTGTTTACATGGAGGTATGAACCGAAAAACCTAATCACACAATGTATGTATTCGCGTATTCATACAATGTGATTATTTTTTTCGGTTCATACCTCCATGAAAACAAAAAAATATTCTCTTCATCCCTTAAGTGATTTTCGCAGTGATAAAAAGTAAATTATTGCCTAAAGCGGCTTTTAACACATTTCAAACAAACTATTCCTTATAACTTCTCCTTGGATAAGCTATAAGGATTGCTACAAGGTATAGATCGCACACAAACTATTTGGTATTTTTTATTATTTCTTCCACAATGACGCCTTGTATCTGAGACAGTCTGTGTCAGAGTGTATTAGTGATCTCTAATTAACTCATTCCTATACATAGCAACATTGTAGACTTGTCGAATTTAAAAGAAGACGATGACGACAATTTTAGGTTGATGAAATTCTGAAAATGTTTGTCCTTTGGGGTAGAGACAATTGTGGACGTAGAAGAAATTGGTGAGATAATTTTTCTATGTTCACAATGTTTTTCATAGCCTTTTCCTTGAGTGGCGTAAAAAGGAGGGATTGTGTGGTGATGGCTAAAAGTGTATGCATGATTTGTGATCCGTAGATTGCCGGTATCGTCGACTAATTCAGACAGCTGTGTGTGTAATTCTATTCATTTAACGTCGCTCCCGTAGCAGATACCCGACGTCCCACGAGGATGGTTAGCTGTTACGGAGGCTAGTGCAAGGATGCTGGGAAATCCGCCCGATTCTTTAACGTGCTCGTTGGTTTGTACCGTCAAACTGGGCCTCGGTTTATCGTCACATCTGAAGGGCAATAAATTGCCAGTTGAAATGGTCAGCCAAGGGCTCGAACCTGTGAACTTGAGGTTTGAAGTCAAGTGCTCTACCAACTGATCTAATCGGGCTGACATTCAGACAAATGCCGGCTTACCTCACCTTTATAACACAAGTTTAACCCATTCCAACACCGTGGAATTTTAGACCTGTCCAAATTGAAAGGAGCTGCAGACGACAATTTCAAGTTGATGGAATTTTTAATTTTTTCGTCTTTGTGGATAGAAAACATTGTGGATAATGAAGAAATTGCTTGATCCAAGCAATTTCTTCATTTTCCACAATGTTTTCCAAAGCTTTTTTGTTGAGGGGCGTAAAAAGGAGGGATTGAGTGGGAATGGGTTAAGACAAAACTATCGTAATGGACAGTTGATGGATCTCTGCTGTAAGTCAAAACTTGATAGTCCAATCAAATCATGCAGGACAGAACATTTTGGCTCAGATATTGGATATTTATGTGAAGCATTTTTTTATGTTTTGGCAACTTAACCCATTACCAGACGGAAATTCTTTACACTAGTCCTAATTGAAAGGAGTTGCAGATAGCAATGTAAATTGTATAAAATTTTGGAATTTTTCAACTTTCTGGGTAGAAAACATTGTCTAAAATGAAGAAATTGCTTTTACAGGCAATTTCTTCATTTTACACAATGTTTTCCCAATTGTTATTCTTGAGGGGCGTCACTGTGTGAGAATGGGACTATTTACGACGTTTATTTCATCAACTAACCCGTTTTATTTTTGTGACACATTCCTAACCACAAATTTCACAAAGTAACGTCATTTAAACCATTCCTGCACAGTCTCGCTTTTTTACGCCCCCAAGAAAAATGCTCGGAAAAACATTGCGGAAAAAGATGATTTTGGTTGTTCCAAGCAATTTCTTCATTATCCACAATGTTTTCTGTGAAATTAAAAATTCTGTCAACATGAAATTGACCTCTGCAATTTCTTTCTGTTTGGACGATACTGAAATTTCTTGTTAAGAGATGAAGATAATATTTTTTGTTTTCATGGTGGTGTGAAACGAACAACCGTAATCACACCGTATGAATACACGAAGCGGTCTCATAAATAAGTGTGATTAGGTTTTTCGTTTCATACGTCAATGAAAACACACAGAACTCTTTATGCCTTGCAAATTAATTACATAGAGCGACAAAAGCAAAAATTTCATTTTTTTTTATTTGTTTTGGAACTATTTTGTGCTTGCTCAGAATTTTGTTCCTGGAGGTAGGAATATTTTTTCGGCCAATCAGAACGTTCATTTTTGATAGACGAAACTAAAATATAAATTATCGGTCAATCTATTTTTATTGACAGAATAGCTTTTTGTTAGAACTATTTAGAATGGAAGCATACAAAATAGCTGCGTGCTAAAAATTCTATTCATGGAGATATGTTACAAGACATTTTTCATTTCACACAATACTTTCTACCCTGAAAGATCAAGAAAAAATCATAAACTTAAAATTGTCGTCTGCAACTCCTTTCAATTTGGACCAGTCTAAAAGTTTGTCGTCTGGTAACGGGTTAAGTAAGCTCTCTTAAAATGAAGAGGATCTGTAAAGTATGTGTTAAATGATACGAAACTGAAAGAAATAATGATTTCTTGTCAAAAATCAAATTAATTTTCCAGTCGTGACTCATTACTGCGGATCATTGAATCATGAAATGAATATTGACATGACTTTAACTTATGGTATGTTGATATGTTTTAAAAGGTCGCTTAGTTAAATAGTTTTTGCAAATTGTTTTTATTGGAGATTTTCTCAATATTGCGACAAAATATGCTAACCCTTGTCGCGCTGATCGCTTAGGGAGGTGGTGTAGACTAAGATCGACATGCACATATGTGCAGTCTGATCTTAATCTTCATCGCCTGTTTGTCCATTCCATGCCGTATCTATTCATGAAATCAATATTCATTGAAAAAGAAAAAGTGACCCACAACTAATGCTACAAGTACTTTCATTCCTTTGAATTCTGAGAAAGGATTTCATTCTCCATGACAAGGGTTCAATTTTAGATATGAATGTCACCTGCATACTCATCTCCAACAATGTTTGCATTTTTACTTAACGGATTGCTGGCCGCGGAAGTTCCGCTTCGAATTGAAAAGCGTTATTTTCCAAAATTTTATGGTCAATAGTACGAAATAAAGCAAAATGGTTGGTCGGCAAAAAAAAAAAAAACCGCCTGCATGAAAACACACACAAAAAACAAACAACAAACATTTTTTTCATTTTTTAGAACAAACTATCTTTTTGATTCACAGAAATCAATTCAATATCTCTTAGTTACAACGGTTTTTGTGCACTAACCCAAATACCAGACAAGAACATTTGAGACGGGTTCAAATTTAAAAAAGAAAAGAGATTGGCAGACAACAAGTTTTAGTTGAGATATTTTTCAAAATCTGCAATTTGGGATAAAAATCATTGTAGATAATAAAGGAATTGCTGAAATACAAAACCGGACTAGCCTGTGACTTTATTTTCTTCTTCAACTATTTTTATTTCATAGAATTCTCGGTATGCCCCTTTTGAAGAACCAGGTCACAATAACCAAAAGAAAATTATGTACATTTTTTGTATTACTTTCAGATTTTATTACGGCAGCACGACATCTTGTTAAAGCGACAGTTCACAGACATTCAAGAGACAATCAACTCTCTCAATAAATCCAAACTCAAGAAGGACAGACAAAATATAGTGTCTGACTCAAATACTAGTCTACAATCAAATGGGAGCAGTGACTTCGGATTGGACAATTATTCTGTTCGCTCTGCCTCTAGCGTGACCGCATTGGACGAATCAGATATCGTAGATCACGACATTTTAGGAGATTTCCGCCCTAGAACTTCTTCTATGAAAACAACACGAGATCTCGCGGCGCTAGCGAGAAGACGAGGGAGTAAAGAATTAATATAGCTCAGTGTTTTCTTTCATAGTTAGCGGTATCAAGGTTTTAAACAGTTATTTGTATATATTGCAGAATTTGATAATAAAACTTTGAGACATGGCATTGTACGTTTAAAGCAAAATATTGTTCCAAAAGCATCCTAAAAGACTTTCGACGGGAATATGGTATCACTTTATTATGTCCATATTTCTGTGGGTTTTATTTTATCCCAGTGTCGAACGATCTAGTCTCCACCGTTTCAATCATAAGATATAAAATGAAAAGATTCCATGTCCATTGATATACGCTAGCAAAGCGCCAGCTTTCATAGCTTAAGTTAACACAACATTTTGATATTTTGTCGGAGTTCAATGAGTGCTAACTGCCACTGGAGGCTTAAGCACTGCATCCATTCTATTCCTTCGCCATAAAAAGTAGTTCTTATTTATTGTAGGAATACTACAAACTCTGCTTATAAGTTTATTTAGCTCACTTGAGTAAATCTTGGTCGAAATGTGTCTGGTCAGAGTCTTCACAATGCGCGCTGCTTTGTATAACCATATGAATTAACTTAATTCAACTCCGTCAAAAGCATTCTATTTAACCCATTCCCACAAAATCCCGCGTTTTTTACGCATCTCAAAAAGTTTTTTGAAAACATTGTGTGCAATGACGAAATTACTTGTAACAAAGAATTTCTTCAACGTCCCGAATGTTTTCTATTCAACAAGGAAAATGTTTAATAAATTTCACCAGCCTGAAATTGTCGTATGCAACTTCTTTCAATTTGAACTAGTCGAAGATGTTGTCGTGTTGTAATGATTAACTCCTAGGTTATTCGTTTACTTATCTTGAAAACCTAAGAACCTAAGAAGATTACTCAACAAAAAACAAAACAAGCGTCAAAAAATGAACGTGTAACAAAAATTGGTCGGTCTCTAGCCATTTCCAACTTCAAACAGTATTCCGAAAGTAACAGTTTGTTGGTTGCTGAGAGTAGAGAAAGGAGAGATGGGGTGGAGAGAGAGAGATCGGGATGGAGAGAGAGAGATCGGAGTGGAGAGAGAGAGAGAGAATGAGAGAGAGGGGGTAAAAGGAAGATAGAAAAGGAGAGGAAATGAGAGGGAAGATGGAGGAGTGGGAGAGAGAGAGAGCGCGCACGCGGGGAGTAAGAGAGAGTTTGAAAGAAACATTGACAGGGGATGGGCAGAGATAGAAAAAGTTAGAAAGATAGAGAGAGACAGACAGTCACAAACACAATAATACACAGACGGACGGACAGACACAACGACAGACAGAGACAAAGAGAAAAGCGAGGGGGGGGATAGAAAGATAGGGAGAGACCCATATTACCCGTTGAAGCTGTCATTGTTAGATGCACATAATTATGTTTATGTTACGTCCCTCTGTCAAAGTTATGAGAGTGCCATTATATGCCTATTTTCGATAATGTAAATAGTGCGCGTTTGATTAATTTGATACATCGAGCAAATGACGGATTGTGATGGCAATCAAAGAAACAACCAACCGACCAATGGATTCAATAAGACCGGAAGTGAACTTTGAACTCCAACATCGGTCTCCATTATTGTTAATTATTTTTTGTTGGTTTCAATTAAACGTCGTAACAACAGCTTATACGCACAGTAGTTACGACATTTAGGTCGCCAACCAATCATTCAACTTTTTACTACATGTTACTGTCCATAGATTTGAAAAAAAAACGCCGTTCAATATCGAAGTGTATCTTATCGCAGTCAGTGGGCTGTACCAGCGAAGACGTAGGGACTATCGATCAGTCAATAGATATGGACCAGTGTTCTTGTCTCATCGTAAAGACTGGAGGAGCATTTTTGAACTTTGTCCTTTGACACTCCTGGATTTTGAGTTAAGTCGCCATCACAGGATATATTGTCAAAGAGAAATGGGTCATTGACTTTTAGTCTTATCCATGAATCAATTGACCAATCGCTTGCCCGCCCACTTACTCAAATGGCCCCGCCCATTGACTCTGACTGAAAGTTCCGCTCTGATATTTCACGGTGGTATATTGCAAAATTTACAGCCACCAGAATGCGAGAACAAGAGGAATATGATGGTCCTAAATCGCTCCCCTGAGTATGATGGTTCATGGCTTTGTGATATATACAAAATAGCAAAGCCCTCTATCTAATTACTTTAGAGAAGATGTTAAAGGATTTTCTCTTTTAATCCTAGGTATATTGATGATCCCACCATAAAGCGCTAATTTCCGGATTATGGTAATTCTTTGAAGAATTTTGTAAGAGGGTCAATAGACATCAATACATACCAAATATCAAAGCTCTAGAAATAATGGTTTAGGATAAGAATATTTTTAAAGATATCCTTCTTTATTCCTATCTAAAATTAGGGATCTCACAGAAAATAGCTAATTTTCAGAATACGGTAATTCTTTGAAGTGTTTTGGTAGAGGGTCACTAGCTGATGATATGTACCAAATATCAAAGCTCTAGGCTTAATCGTTTGGGAGGAAAAGATTCTCAAAGATTTCCTTCTTTATTCCTTTGTAAAATCAGTTATTGCACAGAAAAGGGCAAATTTTCAGAATGCGGTAAATCTTTGAAGAATTTAGGTAGAGGGTCACTAGCTGATGATATGTACCAAATATCAAAGCTCTAGGCTTAATCGTTTTGGAGGAGAAGATTCTCAAAGATTTCCTTTTTTATTCCTTTGTAAAATCAGGGATCGCACAGAAAAGGGCAAATTTTCAGAATGCGGTAATTCCTTGAAGAATTTTGGTAGAGGGTCACTAGCTGATGATATGTACCAAATATCAAAGCTCTAGTCCTCATCATTTTGGAAAAGAAGATTACCAAAGATTTCCTACTTTGAGCCTTTGAAAAATCAGGGATCGCATAGAATAGGGCTATTATTCAGAATACGGTAATTCTTTCAAGTATTTTGTTATAGGGTCAATAGCTGATGAAACATACAAATATCTAAGCTCTAGGCCTTATCGTTTGGCAGAAGAAGCCTTTTAAAGATTTTTTTCTTGATTCCTTTGTAAAATCAAGGTTCGCACAGAAAAGGGCTAATTTTAGGAGTACAGTAATTCTTTGGAGTATTTGGTAGAGGGTCAATAGATGATGATATGTACCAAATATCAAAGCTCTAGGCTGGTTTAGGATGAGAAGATTTTTTTAATAATTGTTTAAGGACGGACAGACGGACGCCGGACATTTACCGATCACAATAGCTAACCTTCAGCACGTTTTGCCCAGGTGAGCTAGAAACGTAAAATGGTTGGTTGGCGACCTAAACATCGTAACTACAGCTTATTATGAAGTTTACGTCGCCATACCAACAAAGATGTTTCACAAAAATGGCGTTCAATGTTGTTTAATCCCGGATTGAATGAATCATTTAATTGGTCAGTTGATTCAATGATTTGCAGCCGTGATTGGTCAACTGGAGTGGGAATAGAACTCGGATTTTTGGAAATCGTGATGTGGAATTTACCTCAGTCGATAGTGGTGTGGTCATACAAAAACGAGGTCTTTGTTCGTAGACGTATTCATGATCAAATGGACAGGAAATCGAACTTGGGTTCGATCGCGGTCCTGAATTTAGAGTTTTCCCTCACACTAAAAAGGTATGTTCAATGAGGCCATAGTGACGGTTCCATGTTTTATAGCCTTATTCAACCCTTTCCTGTTCAATCTCTGGTTTTTATGTCCCCGTGAATTCATAATTAAGAAAACATTGTAGAAAAAGAAGAATTGCTTGTAACAAGCAATGTCTTCTTTTTCCACAATATTTTCAACCCTACTGTTTTATAGGCTTATTTAACCCTTTCCTGTTTTCCTGTTCAATCTCTGGTTTTTATGTCCCTGTAAATTCATAATTAAGAAAACAGTGTAGAAAAGGAAGAAATTGCTAGTAACAAGCAATTTCTTCTTTTTCAACAGTATTCTCCACCCTACTGGATGGTTATTTTTTCAAATAAAATCCACATTCAATTTTTGCCTGCAAAACCTGTGAATTTGGAAAGGGTCTTAATTTTGGCAAAATAGGAAAGGCAGAAGCTGATATTAGACTTGAGTCTTTTGATACGCCTGCAAACTGGAGCCTTTGAACCTGAATTGACGGATATCATCTCGATATAAACAAGCGATCGAGTAATCCAATTATACATTTTGGCAGGAAATGAACGTCCAACTCCAACATTGTTTGACATTTTTGATAAGAATTTTTTGTTGTTTCGCGACATAAATGTCGTAGCTACAGCTGATTCAAGCTATAGTTACGATGTTTAGGTCACCAACTAACTATTTTTTTTGTTTGTTTTGTTTCCTGCTATCAATTTTGCAATACGCCGATTTGCCTGTCAAAATCCTGTCGTAGGAAGGCAAGGTGGGCATGGTAAGTGATCCGTCAATTGTCATTGAAGTACGGGGCCTTGGTCAAAGTCTAATCTCAAGGACTGAAATAACGGGTATAAAAGTCTTTTGCAAATCGACTCCTATTTAACATGCATGGTCATAAAGGGACGAAGCCTTCCATTTTAGTCTCTGAAGAGACTGGAAGAGAGGGGATTGATCTTGGGACTCTTCTCTATTATTTTTTTCATTGACAACAAGGTAGATTAATCCCTGTCTATTTTCCTTCCCCGAGAATAGACCAGTACTTGTGCCAATGAAAATGCTACTGAAATAAATAAGATCAATAGCCTCTCCCGAGAATCGAACTCGGGACCTATTTATCTTGAAGGAGTCACCCTACCTCTCGAATGGACACCACAAGTGAACTTGGATCCTTTGAGACACTCCTGAATGTTTGAGTCCACCTACCTTTTTATATGCATGGCCACTGAGTGTATTTTATAGTCTCTCCCCAAAGTCTGGTGCGGGGATTGAAATTTTGCCTTACCTGGGTGTTGAAGTTTTTCCTCCCACTAATCACATTTGATTTTAAATGAACTAAGCCTCATCCTAAAGACGTCCATATTGACGTTGTTTCAACAAAACCTCTTAACTTCAACATATTTCAAGATGTAGCTACGAGCGACTGACACTGACTACACAACTAAGTGGTGAAAAGGGCAGTTATCTCTGACGAAAATTGTAAAAGTTACCCAACATCGCCTCCCTTGAATAGTCGCCGGCGAGAACACCGCCTGTTTTTGGTTGTTTGTGTGTGTGTGTTTTTTAAGGAATTGGAGAGTTAACAAGTTTCCTGTTGGAAATGTATTGTGATATTCGACAGGTTTATTTTTGTAGTATGTGCTATCGAAGACGTTATAAGCTAATTCACAGCCTTTTCGATCTGTTGACTGCTTTGTTGGATTACACGAATATAGATCTTTTGGTTGCGCATCAACTTCAATTTCTATTTTTCTACATAAAATAAACTCTTCCGATCACGTGACCACAGGAATTTGGAACCCAATGGCAATATAGAGTAATGCATTTCTTGTCCACGTTAATCTATTTTTGTTGTTGTTGTTGTTGTTGTTGTTGAAGTTTTGTTTTGAAGTTTTGTTTTGAATCAGAGCAATATTTTTTGGCGATTGGCAAATATTATCTAGGTTTGAGAAACATCGATACCTCCCTTAAACTCTTCAAGCAAAGTATGTCTTTAAGAACAGTTTTTGGTCTTGAATTACAGGCTAGGAAAATGGTATCACTAGAGATGATATTTTTTCGGAAGTCTTCATTGAAAACACCGATATCTCTTGGTTCAAATGTGAAAGTCATGTCATGTCGAAAACTACCTTCAAATGTCAGTTTCTACACCGATAAATTCATTGAATCACAAGCATGACACGCACATACAAAATGCATTTGCCTGTTTGTGAGACATTTTTTGTCAGACAATTCTGAAAACAAAAAGAAAACAATGCAGCAATTTGCCTGACCATTGTTCAATGAATTTCGTTGAAAACCAGGTCATACGACTGAGTTCACTTAACTGTATAATTTTATTGCTGTTATTTAAAAATAGATATGTACATGATACATGTGGCACTTTCTAAAAAATATGGTTTTATACATAATTACACAGCTTTACACAATAACGCTTTTTAACACCCTCAAGAGGCCGCCGTCATAGCGCAGTTTGTAGCGCGTCGGACTGTCAATCTAGAGGTCCCGGGTTCGATCCCCGACGGCGGCACTCATCCTTTCCGACTATTTGTCTCTCACCAATGGGTCGATATCCGTAGACCTATGTGGGATAGCAGCTGGAGGCTAGGAAGGGATATAATGGTAGTACTGGTATGAGAAATATCAGGATTCCATTGTTAGGTGCTCAAGCGGCCGCGATATAACTGAAAGATTGTTGAAAGCAGCATAAATCCCATTCAAACAAACAAATAACACCCTCAAGAAGAAAACCTGTGGAAAACACCATGGAAAATCAAGAAATTGCTTGTTTCTACCTTAAAAAAGTATCAACTTAAAATCAACGTCTACAACATCTTTGAAACTGGATTAGTCCAAAGTTGACTCGGTTGCAGTCCCTAGATCTATCGATACTCGGACGTAGCGTGTATGTGTGTTATCGGGGAATAAGCTGAAACAAATTTTTACTTGTATTTTTTTAACTTCATTTAACAGACAATGCCATTCGCGTGTTCCGCCATTTCAAACAAGAACAACTCACCCAAAAGCATCTCAATTCATATAATGTTCCATGATGAATTAATCGAACAACTGTACAAAAATCACCCACTGCACCACTCATAACTACAACATCCTCATACAAAACAAAAATTGATATGTCAATTTAAATACAGTGGGTAAATTTTGGACAGACTAAGAAGCGTAAGTGAATGCATACTTACTTGATATAATGCATACGTACTTGATATAAAGTATCAATCATTTATTCGTGCAACCATCTTCAGTATGACATGATAGAATACCAATGAAAGCATTCAGACAGACAAATTCATAAATCAGTGACGGCCAGGCAAAGTACGTCATTAATGAAACCATATATCACTAGAACTAGAAACAATTCATTGTCAACCCCTTTGAACCAATCCATGCGTAATAAGTAAATCTGCCTTGACCTCATTTGCCATAAGCAGAACTGCCAGACAACAAAATTACGAGAAGTATAGCAAGCTCTACATTGAATACACTCCACTGTACAGAATATGCTCCGAGTAGATCCCGCATGGTTTACTCTCAAATATATTCTTAATAATCTTAATAAAACATCTGTTGGCATAAACTGGTAATGCAGACTAACAGTAAATGTGTGGATAAATGTATAAAAAGGGTTGAAACATACAATCTAACCAACCAGAAATTCTACCTAAATTTCTGTAAATGATTCTATCCTCAATTTCACAAATATTCTATCGTCAGGAAATGCAATTTAAAGGAGACAAATAAGAATAAGTCAAATGACAAGTTTAACTGAGTTACCTCCCGTGACCTATGTTAAATCTTAATCGAGCAACTTTCTCCTTTTCCAGCAGCATTATTTACAAAGTGTGTGAAATATCAATCACTGCTTTTTGATGTCCTAACTATACCACAATTAGTCAGTATACGAACACATGTCCTAACTGGTGACGCAAAGTGATAGAATCCAAGTTGTGCAAATCAACAAAATCACATTTATAACCGATACTTTAAATTGCTTTCAAGCAAATCAAACCAAAATAACATGATAACCAAGAACATATTTTCTCATTATATTACTATTAAATGCGAAACCTTCTGAGTACCGAAGAATATCAATGGTATTAAATCTATAGCACAATGACCCTGTTTGAATTGTGCTTATTGCAAACAGCCTTGGTCAAGATCAGCCTGCTAAATATGCAAGAAGATCAGGATTTACACTGTTGACCCTTTAACGGATCAGTAATCTCACCAGATATCACAAACCACTATTATCATTGATCCTGTAAATGCTATTCAGTACAACATATCTATACGTAGCACAACCTTTCACAAGTATTTACATGAGAAGTTATATTTCCAATTGGAAATCATTATACTTATGGGGGCGGATTATTAAGCAAATTAGCCCTGTTTTTTTCGTTCTATTTACTAGCATAAACCCATATAGCTTGATGAGCTGGGTTCCCCTGAAGTTGCATTAGGTATATAAGACCACCCGGAGAAGTTTTTTGGGGTTAAAACCCGCTTAATGTTAGTTAAAATTTTACCTTGTTCAACTATACCCAAATTCAGTGATAATTGGTCAACATGGTCTGAATCTCTAACCTAAGAGGTTTGTGTACATTACGCTTTGGACGTGAAAGTAGGGACATATCTATAGGCCTTGACCTTGACGGAGACTCAACCTTACGTGTATCCTGTAAGGGGTTAGTCTTGTATGCTATTTCCAAGGGCTGACCAGTCTGTAATGATACGGAGCTAAATGTCTTGTCGGGATTCTAGTCTTAACCTGGTAGAAATTATTTGGTTCTTGGTGACGTACAAAACCTATTTTTAATCGGTGAACATGAACAGATGAAGCCTGAACTTCGTCTGTTGATGGGTCACGGAGACAGATCATATGAAGGCTTAATACCTTGTGAACAATGTATGGACCCCTGAAATGATATCGCAATTTCTTAGTGGTAGATGCAGTTTCATCTGTGACATAAACATAATCCCCAGGGTGAAAGTGGAGCGTTTGCCTCTGCGCATGAGTATTTGAGGTCATCTTTGTATGCTATTGAACTATGTTGTCATGAACGTGGTCTCTTATTGAGTCATAAGTCTTACCTTTGTAATGAGGCAGGGTCGAATGTAACATTTGGAGGGTTTATCAATGGAAATTTAGGTCTATGTGAAAATACCACTTCAAAAGGTGAATAGCCAAGATCATCATGTATAGCGTTGTTCATGGCAAAAACAATACATTGTAGATGAAGGTCCGAGTTACTGCAGTTTGTGATCATACTAGGAGCCAGCCTGGCTGCTAAGGTAGAATTACTTCGTTCAATCGCTCCCGTACAATCATGTACAAAGCTCGAAGAGAACTGTTGAGGGACGAGTAACAGTTTACATAATTCTGTGGTGACCATAGCCGTGAACTCAGTGCCACTATCAGACAATAAACAATCACAGACACCAAATGTTGAGAAAAATTGAAACATTGTTTAAGCTACAGCCATAGCATCTTTGTTACGCATTGGGTTGGCATATAAATATTTTGAGAATGTACACATTTGCGCGTGGCGTAACAGGTAAAGGACCATAAAGATCAATTTGTCATGTCGCTTTTGGAGTAGGATAGGCTACAATAGCATTCTTTTTAGAAAGCCTTGTGACCTTTCTGGACTGACAGGCATGACAGGATTGTACATATTTAGTCACTGAAGTGGCCATGTAAGGGAAATATTATTGTTCCTTTATTCGGTACAAGGTATCATGAATTCCACCATGAGCGCCCATGGGAGATTCATGAAATAAGGAAAAAGTTGCTGGGATATATGATTTGGGAAGAACTACTTGATATTGGCACATCAACTTAGTCCTTAAGCCCTAGAAACTTTACGACGGAAAAGTATACAAATAACTATAAAATAGTCGGCCTGTTGGACCAATATAGAACGTGCATGCTTTGGTAAGTGGGTAGTTTACCGGTCAAAAGATAGTCTCTAATCGGTCTCAGGAAAACATCGCCCTCCTGATCTTATTGGATCTTCTCAACGGTCATATCTAACAAAGTTACGGTCGACAATTTTTCCAGAGTAACTACATTAGCCTCGGTCGCTAAAAGACTGTCTGTGCTAATCTCAGTCGATTGATTAGAACGGTGTGACAAGCTACCTGCGTCTGGTATGAATTCATTATGACTGCGAATATCTGACTCGATGTCCTCATTCAAATATGGCAACGGGTCCGACAAAGATTCCATGCTATCACCAGTGCCGTTTGTGACAGAATCTTTCGGCTGGAAGGATTTTGTCTCAATAGCGCGGACTGAAACAATACTCTCGGTCCCTTTGGTATCATTTTCTGAGGTGACACAGATAGGCGATTTAACATGTGTTATGTCAGAAGGTCTTCTGAGCTTGTCGTCACAAACAGAGGTAGAGATATACATAGAAATGACTGACTCTTTGTCTCGTATGTGCTCTAACGTTTGAAAGGAATGCCCAAGATCTGAGTCAACTGTGTGTTAGGCGAGGCGTACTCGCTTTGATAAACGCCTCCTGTGTCTGAGGGTCTTAAAACCTCTCTTGGAAAAAGATACGTCATCTTCAATATCTGCATCATAGATGACATCATATTGGTCATGAGAATTTACAAAGTTTGTACATGGGAAAGACTGAATTTGTTGATTATCTGGTCCAGTCAAATTGACCGAAGTTTACTTTTCAGATACATATGGGAAATGTATGTCATTTTCTTCAGGATTTGAAGTCAAAATCTCCTCGAAATACGGATATCATGAAAATGCATCAGGCACTGCTTTTTGTGCAGCAGGTTTATATACTTTGTCAAAACTTAACTGCTGAAGTATTGGTAACCAACGGTCATAGATAGCTCCTTGCAATTGCTTTTGAAACACGGGCTTAGAGCCGGATGGTCACATTCTATTATGAACTGTCTACCCCGTAAATAAATGTCTAAAACACTTGTGACCACTCCTAAGAGTTCTAATTTGGTTGAGCCATATGCCATTTCGATAAACCCTTAGACCCGAAGCTTACCACTTTAGGCAAATTATTTTCATGAATTTGGTAGAGCATATATCCGATTCCATGACTACCCGTGTCTACTGCTAAGCGAAAAGGCAAGTCAAACCTTGGAAAAGCCAGTGCCTTGGAATGGGTAAGTCTAGTTTCCAAATCTTGAAAACTACGTTTACATTCATCGGTCTATACAAAAGGTACATTTTTCTTCATTAGTATATATAAGCAATTGCCTATTGAGCTATAGTGTGGAATGTAAACCAAATAAATAAATATACTGGTATTGGTGGGGCAATTCCTCACTATGTCTAATTCATCACTAGGGGGAACAATCCCATTTCTAATAGAATGACCCCAAAAGACACAGTTTGGATATGCAAAAGGCATTTCGGTTTAGGTTTGAGCTTCAAAGCAGCACTTTGGAGTCATCATAGAAATTCATGTAATAACTCAATATGCTTATCAAAAGTTTCTGAAAAGATACAGACATCGTCTAAATAACACAACACCGAGACAAAAGTGAGACCATGGAGAATCTTGTCCTTTAATATTTGTAATGAATTTGTGGATGTGCTTAAACCTTACGGTTATCTTAGAAATTTAAAAGTATCATAACAAGTATAACAGGCAGTGTACTTGGTAGATTTCTCCGAAATGGGTATTTTAAAAAATTCGGAACTTAAGTCAAGGGAGATAATGTAGGTTTGACTAGTCTCAGAAAAATAGTCTGTTTAATCCTGTATATCCGGAATGGTGTAACGGAACTCTTGAGTTCGAGAATTCAGATATCTGAAATCACAACAAAATCTATAAGATCTGAGAATGTGGTCTCGTGCGATATTGTTAGGACTCACTTTTGGCTTGTGTCGTTTAGCAACCAAAACAATAGGACACGTAATTGGTACATCTTCACTTTCAGAGACTGGAGCAATAATGCCCTGACTGAGCAACTTGTCCACCCCACATGATGTCTGAGAACTTGTTCTTAATCGGGCGGTAAACGATACAACTTGGATTTTTTATCCGAAGTCAAATCAGGATTTATATCAAAATCCGACATTAAATGTGCGGGATTATCGGATGTAGACTCAAGTAAATCTGTCAGGTCTCTACAAACTTGAGATACATTTGAGCGAGACCTTGGATGGACCGGTATTCTGATAATATCTACCGAAATCACTGAAAAAAGATGTATGACTTTATGTAAGTAAACAGTTTCATTTCCTGTATTTAAGACCGTGTGTGTCAATAATCTATCAGTTTTACAAGTAACAACATACTTTGCAATCATTAAGCGCTTGTTAATTATCTCTGCATGACTACATTCGTACAAGCAAGTCTTACCAGTTTACCAGTCACTATGCACTCTGAATTCGGATTGATTACCACTGTTGACTTGCAGTACGATTAAAGTCAGTATTTCCACTTTTTCTTTTTCACGACCCGTGAGTTGATTGAGAAAAGTTGAAGTTAGAAATTCCTAATTTTCATTTTTCAATTCAAACTTGGGACTGAAAAGTCGAAAGTTTTATGGCAATTGTCAGGTCAAAACTTCCACCTTTCGACTCAACATTTTACCTGAAAAGTGGAAGCTAGTAGGTCGGAACAGGATTCATAATAAAACCGATGAAACGATCCAAAGTAGGACGTAAGACTTTTTGATTAATGGCGTCATCAAGTGATATTGATATATTACGTCATTCGTTTGTATTTGAAAATTTTCCACTCTGGGGATTTTTACGCCTTCAATTATCAGAATACATTGTGATAGTTCTACTTTTAAATCCTTCTCGTAAATTTATGGATAGCCCAAGATATTTCCCTTTAACAACGGAATTTTGCCTAAAAAATGAACTCTGTTGCATAAGGAGGTACAAAACCATAAAATCTGTTCAATTTTGTGCTAAAATATGAACAGGGTAACACATTGCAAGATTCCTTACGGAAAATGATACAACCAAGATTAAATTCGACGTTTAAGGTCGAAACACGAACTAATCGGAGGAAGTCTTGAATGTCTTTTTCACGCACAAAATAAAGCAAATTACTGGATTAAAAGATATAGGCCTAAATATCGTTAGTCATACATACAATTTACACATCTATTAAAATGATCTACAGCATCGTGATTTGGAAACCTCAACCAGAAAAAAATATGATGAAACTACTTTTAACTTTTTTAAGATATTATAACTCAATTCTTCATTGTTTGCTTGGAAAGGTGCACTGGTTTTTGCATGTGGAAAATTTAGGATAACCTCTAAAAAATTTGAAAATAAGAAAGAAATATTAGGCGATTTTTTTTAACTTGGGAATAAGTTTTACGACAAGTAACATCATTCAATACAATTTAAACGTATAAACATAAAAAAAACAATGTCAAGCTCATTTACCCGTTTGCACTGAAAGAAACGTATACCAGAAAAGGGAAGATAGACCGATAAAACTAGCATAAATAGTACCTTAACAACTTGTCCACAACCATACGATATTTTTTCTACAAGAGAAAATATAAGCATTTGGCGGGAAAATATGGGCCTATGACAAACTAATGACCTTAACAATTAAGGTTAGCCATGAAATTGAAGTCTGTGTTTTGTGATAAAACCATTTAACACGCAAACTATTCAAAATGTTTTTCTGTTCATACCCCAATGAAAACAAAGCAAATTATCTCCATTTCTTATAAGTAAGTGCAGTGAAGCAAAATAATGCAAATATATTTTCTATCATTTTTAGTAAAATTTTATAGATCTACTTTGAGCGCAAACATACACAATAGTTGCATTATCAAACGTTTAATCATTGAAGTCTGATATATATATATATTTTCTTTTTTAAATCAGCCAATCAAAACGCTTGAATCTTAATAAACAAAACTGAAATTCAATCATTATGTCGTCATTACGAAATTATTCGGTAAGTATTTCGTTATTACTAAAAGACTTGGATAACTTGCATATATATATATATATCTTTTTATGTCTTGAATAGGATTGCCATAATTTCAATATTTTCTTTTTTTTTTTTTTTTTTTTTTTTTTTTTTGTTGTTGTTGTTGTTGACCTTGCGTAATGTTCAAGTAATACTTGTAAACAATCAATGAGAGGTAATATGCTGTCACAACGGGTAATTTAATCAGAAATTACATAGTTTTAAGGCAAATGTGCTTCTTTTGTACACAATTAAACCTGTCTACCTCTGATTTTGAAGACTTTCATCCTTATAATAAGTTGAAAAAACATAAAACTAAGTTTTCATATGCGTTTAATGTCATATCTAATCCAGATAAATAGCCGATTAAATGAGACAGTTTGATGTCAAATATGGTAATCATTACATGCCACGGTTCAGTCCTATACTTCAAGGTCCTTTTCTGAGAATTTATCCGCCATTTTTTGCCTCGTTTTATCGTGTCCGAGACTTGTACCCCTCGTCTGTGTGTGCCATACGAGAACCTTCAAAGAAAATGTAAAAATGTTCTAAACATCAATAAGAAACAACACATTCCTACATAATTTATTAACACATTACCAAACGATTCTGACTTTTTACGTTGTCAAGAAATCATATTTAGGAAATCGTTAATGGGAAATTGCAGATATTGCTAGTTACAACTAAAATATACTTATATTACTCACTAAAATATTCTGTCATATATGCGCACAGTTTTCAATTTAATTCCACTTAAAACCTTCACTTCAACCTCTTTAAGATTTGACCAATCCATAATTTTGTCGTAATGGAGTAAAGAACATACGAAGGAAAAAATAGACGTCCGTAGTTCCAAGTGTAAGTTCCCAATTTTCTGTGTGTTGTTGTAATTATTGTTAATTTGGCTATTGCCTCTACAAACCACTCTTCCACCAACTTTATTCAGTGATTAACATGATTAGTTCTGCATTTAATCTATTACCAAACAACAAAGTTTTAGACCGGTCCGATTTGCAAATTTCAATTGAAACTTCCATATCGATGGTTCATCGAGAAACAGTTGTAACTGCTTAAAAACAAACACGCAGTTACAACTGTTTCGGGATGACCCAACGATATATATTATGGCGAAAGCTTGTGACAAGCAATTTCTTCATTTTCCACATTGTATTCTACCTAAAGAGATAAATATTTTAGAATTCTCAAAGATTCGAAATTGTTGTCTGCAACTTCTTTGAAGCCGCTGATGAAAGACATTTTGAACACGGTGTGCTCAAGTGGTCGAACAATACCGAGGAGATGAACTTGCATGCAGAGTTTACAATATTCATGAAATACGTAAGAACTACTTTTTATGATGTAAGTATTTAACGGATTTAGTGGTTAAGCATCTAGTGGCAGTTTGCACTCGTTTAACTTTGAGATGGCCGCAAAATTTTGTCTGTTAAGCTATCAAAGCTGACGCTTTGCTTGCTAATTAATAAACAAATAGAAAAATAAAGAAATTTTGATTTGCTATCTGCAAACATTTTCAATGAAGACCCGCACAAGCTTTTGTCGTCTGAAAATATCGATGTACTGACCTTTGTACAATTATCCGCTTTTGGTTCAAGGTCACTGATGTTTAGTTTTAATTGGGCGAAAAAACAAGGTTCGAGATTGAAGACGCATGTGGTGTTAAAACGAGCTTTTGTCATCTGTAGAAGTTTTCCGTTCACTGCAAAACCAGCCATGTCTAGAGCGAACTTTCGATTTGGGGAATATCCTGCTATCCACCCTATTACCTGTCAATTGGATAAAAATCACACATTTTTTAATTACCTTCTTTCCCTCAAGATTAAATAATTCAATTTTAGTTTCGTCTATCGAGATTCAAGCGTTTTAAATGGCTGCAATTTTCTTTTAAACTTCTACAAACAAAATTTTGAGGACGCAACGATTTTGTATGCTTGTGCACAGAGTAATCCATATATCTTACTCAAAAATAGTAAAATGTTTGCTCAGTTTTACCTGACTACATATAATTATAAGAAATAGAGAAATAAAAAGAAAAACTTTTGTTTTCATTAAGGTCTGAATCTGAAATCTTTACCACATTATAATAAATGAATACGCTTCGGACGAGTCTTAACCCTTGTCATGCTGAACCCGGAATATTCCGGTTTTGACAGGAGATGTATACCAAGATCAGCCTGCACATAAGTGCAGTCTGATCTTGGTCTACACCTCCTGCTTATACTTTTCTTGCCAGAGTTGTTTATGAAATAGATTTCTAAAAGAAATATTGATTTTGAAGAACAAGTTCTGCCAGTGCTTGCACCCCTTTGATTTGACAGCATTTCAATTAGTTAATTTATACAGCATGACAAGGGTTAAATTTAGTCGTCTGGTAAAACAGATGCATTTTCTATGAGATAGATTTTTAAAATGTCCAGAAAGCGTACACTGCGTTAATCTTAGCAAGATTGGCAACGTTTACAAGAAGAGACTTTCTTCGCTTAGGTTACTATCTTAATAATAATCATTTTAAAATGATTTATTTATTATAAAAATTGTTATAATAACAATAAAAGTGATAATGATCTGTGAGATACAAAAATAGTTGTTGGACAAGTACAACGTGGTTATTACAGCTGATTTCGTGTTGTAGTTATGATTGCTTTATTGCTTTTTGCAAAAATAGATGAGTCTATTTTTCCATTCTGGGGAATAATCTGCAGTAATTGTACTCAAATGCTTTCGCTGCCACCTGCCTGATGCGACCCATGAAGGTGTTTTAACAGTTTCTCTTTTTGTAAACCAAAACCATATTTTAGTTTAAGGAGAAATACAGAGTACATCCTTAAGCCCTATAAATCCAAATTTTCCCCACGTGGGCATGGGAACTCGCCCTCGCCCTTCTTGTTGCTATGCGACTCGGAGTGCCCTTTCAGGACGCTAGCATCCTGTAGTTTTTCGATCCTAGCTGAAGCACTGATACTACACTACATAGAAATGTATAGACTAACGTGAGTTCAAAGATGATCCTTGGAAGTTTAATATCAATTTGAAATAGCCTTTTTAAGCTACTACTGAATCGCAGGAGGTTTCAAGATATACAGAATATTCCATTTGTTTTCTTTATAAGTAACGATCACACGATTCTTAACGAGTAGTTAATCTATAATGCTATAAAGGTAAACGTATTGATCTTGGGAGCTAGTTAGACTGGGATAAAGTGAATTTGGTATAACATCACTTTCAGTAGTATTTCAGTAAAACCGCGGTTGGTAGGTGCACCATACCATGGCTTTCTGTCATTTTTCATACCAGGTCATACTGTACATCTACAACATTAAATATTTACCAATAGCTGCTCAGCTAACTAAATAGGCAAAACTACTTATCATGTACTTAATTCTTATTTTTTTAAATTTTTTTACCGAGCTGGGGATCGTGCGCAGGACACTGGACTAGAAAACGTCTTGTATTACCTAATAAGGCTGACGAGCTAGGCGAAACATTTTACTTGCATCAGATTATCTTTATGAAAAAATGCCAATTACTACACTAAAATGGACACTCTATTATGACAACTGGGACGTCCACCATCAGTACTTTCGGTGCTTTGTTTTGAAACGTTTACGAGCGTTTTGTTATTCTGAACGAAGGGCGATGTTCTTCATGCTAGAAAATAGTGCAAGGACGGACGACGCAAACAACAATATCCCTTCCACGTTTTTTTCCCCAGATTTTAGACTGGTCCAAATTGAAGGAGGTAGCCGCATAGGACAATGAAACCTGGTTTCAATTTGAAATGAAACCATCCCATGTGGTAAAAAATATTGTGGGAAAATAAGAAATCGATGGTGATAAGCAATTTCTTCTGTCCACAATGTTTTCTCAAGTATTAAATCTCAGGGACAGAAATGCCAGATTTGTTCAGGAATTTCTTAAGGGAATAGTCTCGCTGGCCTTTGCCAAGTTTAGCTAAACCCTTTCCTGTTTTGCAAAGTTTTAGACCTGACCCAATTCAAAGGTTTTGCACGCAAAAATTAACAGTGGGTTTAAATTTGAAAAATAAACATTCAGTAGGGTAGAAAATATTGTGGAAAAAGAAGAATTTACTTGTCACAAGCAATTTCTTCTTTTTCTACAATGTTTTCTCAAATAAAAAAAATCACAGGGACGTAAAAACCAGGGATTGACCAGGAAAGGGTTAAAAATAAAATAATTTACATGTTCTTTATTGTTTAACAGTGCCTTAATTCTTTGAAAGGCAAATCGCTGGCCATAGACATATTTTTGTCAGGTTGTGAGGGACATCAAAGTTTCGAAAAAAAAGTTATGCGTATAAGTTACCAACAAACCTGTCCGTTTCTAACTACGGGGCTCTCATATTTTGATCCACCAACAAGTCCAACGGGCCAGACTGATACCTTTCTAGTGTAGCGCATCTAAAAATAAAACATATTCCATGTTTCAGACATCTTCGCAAGCCAAGGGTTCTAACTCCACCTTGTTAAATGTGTTAGAACCCTCTATGTTTTAGTGTAAGGTCAATTTTTCGTGCGCAACAAAAACTATATTTACAGCAGTTGCGGAACCGCAGGATGTAAAAAGCTTTTGTTGTTCACGAAATGAAAAATTCCGAACACACACACAAAAAACGATTATTCTATTTTCTTAATCAGAAGGAAAGACGAAATATTTTCTCTTTTTTTTTTTTTCATTACAAAATCTCTGATTTAAAACGACAGGCCATCGACGTCATTGAAAGATAAGTCGATTAACCAATTCACATATTATTCCGCCTTTTTACGGCCCTCAAGAAACAAGCTTAGGAAAATATGATGGAAAATGAAGGAATGGCCTGTTACAAGCAATTTCTTCATCATCCATGATGTTTTCCAACACAAAGACTAACTTTCTTAGAATTCCATCATCTCGAAATTTTTGACTGTAACTTCTATTAAATTGGACCATTCTAAAAAATTGTCGTCTGGTAATTTGTTAAATCACCTTTGACAATGGTAAATAACCAAAACTTACACGAAAGAAGACGGCAGTGGAGTGCTGGATGTGAAATGGTGTCTATCTTACTGTCAATAACCCAATACCAGACGAAAATATTTTCGATTGGAACAAATTGAAAGGGGCTGCAGACGAATATTTAAAGTTCGTGAAACTTCTGATTTTGTTAGCTTTCTGGATTAAAAACATTGTGGGAAATGAAGGAATTGCTTGTTTCAAGCAATTTCTCCTTTTACACAACGTTTTCCTAGTTGTTATCTTGAGGGGCGTCAAAAAGCGTCCTTGTATTGGAATGGGTTTGAGGATCCGGGATGTGGTCATTATTCCAGTTCAAATATCAGTCTATCTCTTATCGCCTTCTTTTCTTAATTGTTCTATTCAAATTTCGTCGGCACACCTGAGTCGTGCCATTTTTTTTATCTATGTCTAAGTAAGTGACCAATCGCTGACCCCACCCACTAACTCCGTTTGCCCGCCCATTAACAACAACAGGAAGTTACGCCAAAACATATAACGGCGTTATTTTGAAACCAAAAATGCCAAACATAAATGACGGCCAATGTTGAGGTCAAATCTCACTTCTGCTCTAAATGAATGATTTCATTGGTCAAGTGATTGTATTCTTGACAGTTACGATTGGTTAAGTTTTATTATTGACAGCACACAAAAAAAACAACAAATTATTGGTAGATTGTTGGCCACGCCAACTTAGCTTCTACAGGAAATTCCACTTCGATGGTAAAAAACGTTAACTTGAAAATCTGTAGCCAGTTACATGTAACAAAAAATGAATGATTGGTTGGTGTCAAAAACCTTGTAACCATAGCTTGAATAACCTTTAAACGCCACTCCGACCCCCCTCCCCAACCCCCGCCACACACACACCCCAAAAATCTTTCACCAAAATGTCCGCCAACGTCGATGTTCACAATTCACTTCCGGTCTGAATGAATAATTTGGTTGGTCGATTGTTTGTTTGATTGGCTTCACGATTCGTCGATTTCATGAACGTTATATACACGAGAGCGGTATTTCAAAAGAAGCAAGAGCCATGTCGGACGTGGCCATCCCCCGTAAACTGAAGCCAGTTAGATTTAGGCTTCTTGTGCACTGCATTCCTTCTCAATAGCCATAGCTATGAGATATAAGAAGTGAATCCACGAAATAAAACTGTCCCGCTTAATCCATGCCTACACAGCTCCGTTTTTTCGCGATTAAGAAAATACTTCAGAAAAGGGAGAAATTGCTTGTTAAAAGGCATTTCTCCTTTTCTCGCAATGATTCTGCCACGAATTACTCTAATCAAGTTTAACCCATCCCCTTCAATGACGCCTTAAGATGTCCCAAAAAATGCTTCGAAAACATTGTGGAAAATGAAGAAAATGTTTTCTATCCCAAATGTAAAGAATTTAAAACTTCATAAGCTTCAAATTGCCATTTTCATCTCCTTTCCCTTTGGACCAGCCTTGTTTTTTGTAGTGTGGGAATGAGTTGAATATTTTTGTAATTGTCGTCTGCAACCTCATTGAAAAAACTAAAATATTTGTCAACTGATTTCGGATCAAGACGTACCTCTTCAAAAATTCTCACATTATACGTGTTATCATCATCTGCAAAATATACCACATAAGATTCATTGGAGTTTTTCTCGATCCAGTCTAGAGCCAGATTCCTTTGACTAACCCCTCTCGGCATTCTAGCCCAACTACTGTACACTTTTCTCCACTCTGAGACATTCATACTTTTGACGTGAAGGTGGGTATAAGATACATGGCTCTGTTGTAAAAAAATGGTGACTAAGTTTGTCTTATTTGTAGAATCTTCAATAACGATCCAGTGTAAATGTTTTACAAGTCGTAATGTCTGTGAAAGTCTTGTTAAGTCCGCCTTCTGCTCTAGTCTGGTATACGTTGGTGTTATTATATAGATGACTGGCACGGTATCTTCTATATTCATTGTAAAACGAAGTTTTGACATATCCCATGTTAATGCAAACAAGATTCCTGAATAAAATGATTAGAAAAAATATTCAAAAGCACTCGAAGCATTAGCCCTTTTCTGTTTTGTCACATTTTAGGGCTATCCAAATTCAAAGGTTTTACAGTCGAAAATCAAAGTGGATTTAACTTAAAAAATAACAATTCAGAACTGTAGAAAATATTGTGGAATAAGCAATTTCTTCTTTTCTATAATATTTTCTCTGTTTTAAAATCACAGCGACGTAAAAACCAGGGATTGAACAAGAAAGGCTCAAAGGAAGTTCGAGAATGCGATCCATTGGTACAATGTCCTCGAAACCAAAACTCACGGACTATATGAACTCGAAATTTTGCTTCTTTCTTTCTTTTCTCCTTCTTAAAATCATTATCAACATTTCTCTTTTTTAAGCCCATTTTTTCTAAAACAACAAGCATTGTTTTTTTTTCTAGTGAACAGCCGTTCGGAGTATGTATATAGAATCATTATATAATGACGTTATATCAACCGACCGACCGCTGGACCCGCCCAATAACCCCACTGGCCCCGCCCACTGACTCCGAACGGAAGCCCCGCTTCAATATTAAAAGACATTATATTTTAAACTTTATGGCTAGTTACATATAACAAAAAACGAAAATGATTGGTTGGCTTGAATAAGGGTTGGTTACCACGTTTAAGTCGCAAAACCAAATAAAACGTTTCTCAAAAATGTCGGCTAATGTTGGAGTTCAAATTTCACTTCCTGTCTAATTGAGTGATTTGATCGGTCGATAGATTCTTTGATTGACACCCGCGATTGGCAAATTATGCGACCGGTATTGGTACTAAATATTGACTCGATATCATTCTGCTCTAGACTCGGTTAAACCTTTCCTGTTTTTTTTTTTTGTTTTGTTTTGTTTTTTTTTTTTTTTTTTTTTTCGAAAATTCTAGTCTTGTCTAATTTGAAAGAAGTTCAAGGCGACGATTAAAAGTGGAAGCAATTTGAAAGTGATCAACCCATAGAATAGTAATTATTGTGGGGAAAGAATAAATTGCTTGAAACAATTTCTTCTTTTCTCAAAATATTTCTCAAGTATAAAGTCACAGGGACGTTAAAACCTACACCTACAGGGGTTTCGAGCGCTGTGATAAGAAAGCGAGAGGAACTAATTTTTAAAAGGTGCTGATTCTTGTTGAATTGTGATAGTGATTCAACAAATTGCAATTCCATATTTTTTCATATGACGGCGATTACAGCAAACAAACTGTAGTATCGGTGGATTCCGTAAGGATTTCCCACCTAGCGGAAAGAGCCGATTAGGGACGGAATCCACCAGATAAACAACTAGGGCTCAGCCAATGAGAAGAGGGTAGCCCACCTTGCGCTTGCGCAGGTGTCCAAATGGGCTATGATTTCCCGGGACCCTGTGCACTTGAAGACTACCTCTCAGACAAGAAACATGTTCGTTTCTTAGATGTTGGAGATTCACAGCTTGCTGGCCAAAGCACAGTGAGTAGACTCTCTACAAAACAAACAAACTTACATGGTTTCGAAACACGACGAGAAATATTTATGATCGCTATGACGATATAGAGAGAAAAATCAACAAGGTCCTCGATTTATTTGATTTTTCATGTCTAGATTTCAGAAACATCGATACCTCCCTATAAGAATTGAGGTCCGACATCTGCGAAATTTTCTGCTGAAAACACATAGTTGTAGAAATCACCATTCATACGACATAAATTTATATCATAGGCTTCCGTTGATTTATTGTGCAAGATACAGCTGTTTATGAAAAAGAACAACAAAACACGTCTCAACTAATAATTTTCTTTTCAACTTTCCTAATTGAAGTTATGATAAGATTGCGATACTAATGAGATGTAATCGATCGATGCGGTGAATACAGATGTTGAGCGTCACCCTAAAACGGACCGTCGTGGAACTCTGATATGCAACTGACCCTCGTTGACCCTTGGTTGAACCGATTCGATCTTTCGTAATTGATCAATCGCTGACCACACCTATTCACTCCCTAGTCACCGCCAATTAACTCCGTTAGGAAGTTCCGCTTCGATTTTTTTGATAGCGTTATTTTGCAAATTTTAGTGTCAATAGTATGTCACAAAAAAGTAAAATGGTTGGTGGGCGACATAAACGTCGTAACTACAGCTTACTCACGAACAAGATAGGTTAACAAAAATAGCTGCCAATGTTGGAGATGAAAGCTCAGGTCCGGGCTGAATAAAACATTTGATTTGTCGTTTGATTCCTTTACTGAAAGGCGCGATTGGTCAATTCTCGGGTAGTCCTTTTTCTTGCGATCGCAAGATATACTTTTTCAGGTGAGGACAAGGGTTTGATGCCTATGATGCATATGGTGAAATTCCTCTTGGAATATTAAAAAAACTAAGTTAGACCCAAATAAAAATACCAAGGGCTGCTTCACTCACAATATTTGTATGAGTAATAAAGTATAACAGCTAGTGCCCTAAAGTCCTTTTACATATAATAGTAGAGCACTATTGCACTGTGTTCTCACGTTGAACTGTTTTGATGGGGACCGGGACTTATCACGACTGGTGTACAAGGTTGAAGACAAACAAATCTTGGTTCAGTTCAGTATGGCATAGATGAAGATTTTGGTGCTAATCATACTCTCCTGGTGTGAAATTAAGGCCAGACTAATTAAATGACGTACTAAATTACGTAATAAGTTACTTACGCTTCTGAAGTTTGCCCTTTCATTTTTTTCCTTTTCTTTTTTTTATTAGACCAAATTCGACCCAATTCATAATGAAATGAAATAAATGAAACTTTGCAATAATGATATTACAATAAACTTACCTTTATAGACTGTCATCATTCCAATTAACAGTATAACTTTTTTTACTAAAGACATTTTCCTTCTTCCACAGATCATATTTATGATGAATGTTTCTAATGCAAAGAAATGAATACTTTCAAGTTAGCAGCTTGGGATACATTCAGCTATTTATCGACCATAAGTATGTGTTAAAAGATAATAACGAGGCCGTTCTTCAAACGTACTAATTAAATATTGTTCACTACCCCCAAGGATAAGCAAAAAAGTAATATTTACACGACAGAGAATATTTGAAAAAGAGACAATGAATAACTTATGTTTGTTTTAGCTCCCAAGATGATATATGGAGTTTTTCTACATGATAGAGGTCAGATCGATGGGTCAGCGCGAATTAGTTGTAATTGCCAAAATGGTTAAAGGCTGTTACAACTGTTTTGCGCTGATCCACTGATTTGTGACCACCCAGAGCGAAAAAGGTTTTCCGTAAAAGGAATTACCTCAAGCAAAAGTAAACCAGGCTCTCATTTGAAAAACAAAAAAGGTACAATAAAAAGTGCAGATTCAGGAAATCTCGAAAAAAGGAAACGTTTCGACCAAAATCAGCCTGAGCAATCCGTGTAGTCTGACCCGAGTTGACACTAATTTGCACTTGTCAGAAACCTCCTTACCGACTAGTAGGTTTCAGATTTAAGTAAATCAATTTCTCAAAACGAATCTGCGGAGAAAGCGTATTTTCATGTTGTATTACTGGGTGTAATTATGGTTTTGGCTAAAACATGGTTCATCAAGCATTGGTTGATTGGATATTTGAGTGCGTGCTTGTCATTTCCAACCATAATACACCTGCCCAAGTAAGCACACGGATCAGCCTGTGTATACGCACAGTCTGATCTGGGTCTTCGCGATGCATCCTACAAATAAGTACTGACTAAACAAAGCTTCTTTAAGCCAGTATACCGATCGCGAATTTCAATCAGAGAAGTGAAGTTTAAACTCCAAAAATTTTGTTCCTTTTTGTTAACTCCTTTTGTTTGTTTGGCGACTAAAGCGTCGTAACTACAGCTTATTCAAGCTGTAGTTACGATGTTTAGGTCGCCAACAAACTATTCCACCCTTTTGTTACATGCTTCTTGCAATAAATTTTGCAAATTAACGACGTTTAAAATAGAAGCGGAACTTCCTGTTGGAGTCGATGGGTGTTGCAAAAGGAGTCAGTGGGCGAGGTCAGCGATTATTTTTAAGCCAATCGAATCGAATTGATGTTTTTGTTGGGTTTTTTTGTCTCCCAGTCATTGTATTGGATATCTTTTGGCTTTGTCAACATAGTGTAGAAAAAGAAACCTATCATATTGTCGGTTGCGCGAGTTATTGTACACACCATATTTAGTGTTTATACGTTGTTAATTGCATAGCTTCGTGATAATCTATATCGATAGTGATTATACCTTACAAAAACAACATTTGAAAACATGATTAACTAAAGAGAACTTGAACGTGGTTATCATGAAACTTTGTGACAATAAAGATTATGTAACAAAAAGTAAATGGTCAAAAATTGTGTCACGCGACGGGTATGTAAGAGACCAATCGTGGCTGTCAATCAATTAATCAGTCGACCAATAAAATCATTCATTTAGACGAGAGGTGAGTTTTGAACTCGTTTCCGTAGGTTGGCGCCTCAAACGTCGTAAGTACAGATTATTAAAGCCGTAGTTATGAAGTTTATTTGTCGCCACTCAACAATTCTCCTTTTTGTTACATGCTACTGGCTACATATTTTGCAAAATATTGTCGTTAAAAACTTCCTGCATGAGTTCAAAGGCTGGACTAACAGAGTAGATGGGCGGGGCCAGCGATTGGTCTGGTTAAAGCCTGCAAAGATTTTAATCATAGCAAAGAAAATGCAATACAAAGTGAAAAACAATAATATATCTTAAATATTATTATTTTTTCTCTTTCTCTCCCTCTCGCTATTTTCTATCCATCTGTCTGTCCCACCCACTGTGGAAAAACTGTGCAATAGAGAAGTAGACGCCATCCAATTATTTGTAAATAAAAGGGTTATTAATTCTTATGGCTTACAATATTAAGGTACTGTCAAACATTCCAATTTTTTGATTATTTATAAAATACTTATTTTTGATGGAACAGGGAATATACTGGTTTAGTAGATCTAGTCTAAAGTAAAGGATTTAATTCCGCTTCAATTTAAAGCTTAATCCAAATAAAAGGATTATTGAGAACAGCAGCAAATCCGTGTACAACGAATGTCTCAAGTTCCCTTCAGTGGTTGATGTACTCATATTTGGATGTAGTTTAGTCATTCTGACAAGAACACAAATTAGCCTATGCGTGACATTTCCATCCACTTCGCATGTGCGTGACTCTCACACATTGAGCACTCTTGACAGCCATTCAGGGTAATTAGAATATTCGCTGATTGTTTAAAGAAGCTTTGGGTCAATATCTATCTACAGGGCGTAGAGTGAAGACTCTGATCAGACTGTGCAGATGCACAGGCTGATCTGAGTCTTTACTTAACGCACACGTGTAATGGTTGGAAATGTCATTCATGGGCTCAAATAAAAATCACCGACGTTGATTGCATTCTCATTTGTGAAAAATAATATTGTTTTAATCTTCGTCAACTATTTTGACCTCAAAAAGCACAAATCATGCACCTTTTAAAGCTTGCCACTGACAGTATCGGAAATATAAATGTAAAGTTCAGAACTGTATATTTTCCGCAAGCATATTTTTGGAGAGTGTGTAAGACTCCGATCCACCCTTTTCTGGGAGAGGTCAAAAGACCCGCTCATTCAATATCCTCCGGAAATTGTACCCAATGAATTCAGAATGTCAAAGGTATCATATGTACAGCTATCGGAACTTTGGTAGAAAAACCAAAAAACGCACAGTCTTGACATGTTCGTCTTTCATCAATTTAACATTTTATTGACGTTATATTTATTAATAAAACGATAACTTAATTTCTAATTTCGTCTATCAAAAACGAGCGTTCTGATTGGTCGAAAAAAAATAGTCATAACTCAATGAACAAAATTTTGAGCACGCAGCGAAATTGTATGCTTCCGCACAAAATAGTCCCATACAAAAAGGTATCAAAATTTGTAAAGTTTTTGTTTTTTTCGCTCGATGCTATTAAATTATAAGAAATGGGGGAAAATGCTTTTGTTTTCATGGAGGTATGAACCGAAAAACCTAATCACACACTGTATGAATACGCGTCGAATACGGTTCATACCTCCATGAAAACAAAACATATTCTCTACATCTAAAATAAGTAAGATCTAACACCGACATCGTCTGTAACGGTTTTGGTCCAATTATCCATAATTTACTCGTTTGAATTACTTGAATATGATTTTGGCTGCTTTGAGTTCGTTACCGAGCTGTATTCATCTGTACTTCACAAAGGCATGATGTGGTAATTTTCTGTGCCTTTGTTATTACTTTGGATAACGATACATGAATAAACGAAATAAAAATATTCTTCAACGTGCGTTACAATGTTCAAGTATATTCTGACAATGCTAACCTTCGAAACGACATTTCAGCTGAGATATCAAACCACGTTAGTTTGCATAATTCATGGTCAGAAATATACTGCAAAACAAAAACATGCTCGTCGGTGACCTAAACAGCGTAACTTTAGGCTGCAGAAGCTGTATTAACGCAAAACAACGTTTGGTCTGAAAGTTAGAGGACACAATTCACTTCTAGTATAAATCAACTGAGCATGTGCGTGACATTTCCAAGCATTTCGCATGTGCGTTACTCGCACACATTTAGCACCCTGGACAGCCATTCAGGGCAATTATGATTTTCGCTGAATGTTTAAAGAAGCTTTTGGTCAGTATCTATCTACAGAGCGCAGAGTGAAGACTCTGATCAGACTGTGCGGAGGCACAGGCTGATCCGAGTCTTTACTTGGCGCACATGTGTAATGGTTGGAAATGTCACGCACGCGCTCAAATATTTGATTGACTAGATGACATTAAAATGTGACATTAAAATGAACAGTTAAAAGTACAATGTAGTTTAAAAAGGAGTGGTTGCTTATGCATTATATATATCCGGCGATATGAGAAGCGAATAAGTGAATAATCTTATCAATACACCAGGACCATAAGCGACTAGCTATTACATGAAGTGATTCTCTAAATTTACAAGGCAATTACTTTTATATCAAATTCATAACACCACTAGAGGTTAAAAATATTATTGAAAGTTGGACTCTGCAAAGTAGCCGGAAATAGATAATACTGGAGCAAATATATTGAACTTATGCAAAGACTTTATTTCAGTACCAATCTCGTATTTTCAAAAACTGTTTTTCAAAATGCATTTTTCCGATGGAGTTCAAGAAAGCAAATGCAAACCCTATTTTCAAAGGCGGCGAAAGGAGTGACTCAAATCATCATAGACCAATTCATATTTTTCCTACGTTATCTAACATTTTAAAAGACACTTAGCAAATCACCCCAATTTTTTATTTCAAAAAATTAAACACCTTATACGTTTACCAATCTGGCATCAGGGAAAATTACTCTTGCCAAACAGCACTTACTCATTTAATAGCTTCTTGGTTAATTCCTATTGACAATGGGAATGCTATTGGTTCCGATTTTCTTGATTTCAAGAAAGTTTTTGATCTTGTTGATCGTAAAATACCCCTGTATAAGTAAAAACTTTATCATTTCTCAAATGACGCATGTATTTTCAATCATATTTATCTAACATATATCAAATGGTCAAATACGGAACAATTGTCTCCGACATGAGACCTATTGCATCCGGAGTTCCTCAGAGCTCTATTCTTGGACCCATTCTATTTTTGCTTTATGTAAATGATATTCCATTAAATATCTCCTCAAATATTAACATGTTTGCTGATGACGCAGCATCTTCACAAATTCTATTTAGACACTATCAGTTAATGAGAACCTACAAGAAGACATATTTAAAGCTGAGCGATGGTGCCTAGATAATAATTTGGATATAAATCCTAAAAGACTATGTGTACAACAATATAACATAAACAATCTCAGATATGAGACTAGACTAGGCAACTAGATATGAAGAAGAGATATGTGCTTTGAATAAGACCTCATATATTAAAAGTGTCGAATTCTTACTCTTAACTTGGTGTTTAAATCCTTCATCTTCATTGCGTATCGCTTTTCTAGCTTTTATGTTTTTTATCAAAAAAAGTTTCGTGCTATTTTCATCAACAAATACATTCGGGAAAGCAGTCGAATCTTATAAGGCCTAAGAATAAGGGAAATATAGTATTATCTAAACAATAATTTATCAATCAGTTTGGACATGTTCTCAAAATACAGCCCTGTAATCGCAGTTCAAAGCAGTTTGAATCGCTCAAAGTGATACCATAATGACGAGGCATACTACAAAAGAAGCTTAAATGCTTGTTACAATTATTATCCACATTATTTTTATTACCGAAAGATGAATATTCTAGAATCGTCTTCTGCAACTTCTATAAAGACTCTGATCAGAGTCATTATGAACACGATGTGCTCAAGTGAGCTAAATATACATAGAAGATGATCTTACAGGCAGGGTTCGCAATATTCCTTAAATGCATACGAGCTACTTTTCAAGGCGTATACATTCACTGGATTTAGTTGTAAAGCCTTCAGTGGTAGTTTGCACTCATTGAACTCTGAGACGACCACAACATTTTGTCTGTTAACTTAAGCTATCAAAACTGATGCTGTGCTAGCAAAAACGATATAACGTGACACCATGTGTTTATATATGCTAACCCAATGCACTTTCTGCGTTGTAGGAAGTCCATTTTCTGAGATTTAATTTATAGCATTTCGCGATGAAGGAGATGGATTGATAGCCTTGCTAATTTTCAAACAGAAATAAGATATAAAACTGATACCGTCTTTAAGAAGTTTGGTCATTTACCTGTTTAATCCATACCCACAACATCCCACCTTTTTACGCCTCCAAGAAAAGACTTGAGGAAAACAAGTTAAAACTGAGAAAATTGCTTGTTAAATGTTATTTCTTTATTTTCAACCTTGTCTTCTACCAAAAAAAGACAGATATACTCAACATTCTCTGAACTTAAAATTGTCGATTGCAACTTCTTTGAATTTGGACCAGTCTAAAAATTTGCCTTATGGGAAAGGATTAAAATACTTGTATATGACTTTGATTCCTCTGAGTCTTTATCAATATTTCACTTAGGCATGACGTAACTGACCAATCGCTCGTCCCGCCCACTTATATCGTTGGCTCAGCCCATTGACTGAAACAGAAAGTTCCGCTCAATTCTAAAAAGCGTTATTTTGCAGACTTTATGGCCAGCAGCATGTAACAAAAAAAGTAGAATGATTTGTAGGCGACCTAAACGTCGTAACTACATCTTGAATAAGCTGTAGTTTCGACGTTTAAGTTGCCAAAAATACAAAATGCTTCGCAAAAAATGCCGTCAAAAATCGGAGTTCAAAGATCAATTTCAGGCTGAATGAATGAATTGGTTGGCCGCGATTGGCCAATTTGATGTGCCTTTGGTACATAAACATTAATGTTGATTGTGATGAATTAACAGCAGAAAGGGGCTGCTTCCTTGAAAATCTTAATAAAAAGCAGGACGGTTTGAGGCTGAGTCTTCGTATTTCAATCAAACGATGATTGTTGGTGAAAGAAAATCGTTAGTTTTATAAGGCTGATGTATACTTTTTGCAATGATTAAGTTCAGAATATCTAGTTTATTCTGACTAGGTCAAAGAACGAGCTCGTGTCGGACAAAACAGTTTCGACCCTTTTACGAGAAACCCGCTTCTATAGCAACAGTATCTGAACGTTTGGTGATATGATCGTGTTGATGATCGCTAGAAAATGTGTACAGTGGATCTTGATCGAACGACTACGTCTATGAACCTTTCCTATTTCTCAAATTTTAGACTGGCCCAATTTGAAACATGATGCATGCGACAATGAAAAGTGAGTGTAGTTTGAAACAAAACCATTCTTTGCGGTAGAAAATATTGTGGTAAAAGAAGAAATTGCTTGTATCAAGCAATTTCTTCTTTTATCACAATATTTTCTGAAGTATAAAATTGTATGGACGTAAAACCAGTGATTATACAGGAAAGGGTTAAGGGACCACTCCAGATAAGCGGCCATAATCGAAAGCCCAATTTATAAATCACCATATCTTAACCCATGTCATGCTGTATAAATTACCTTACTGGAATTCTGCAAATCAAAGGGCTGAAAGCACTGATAGAAATTGTTGTTCAAAATCAATGTTTCTGTAAGAAATCAACTTCAAAAACAACTCTGGCAGGAAAAGTACAAGCAGGAGGTGTAGACTAAGATCAGCCTGCACATAAGTGCAGTCTGATCTTAGTCTACAACTCCTGCCAAAACCGGAATATTCCGGGTTCAGCATGACAAGGGTTAAGAAGTGAAAGTATTTTTCTTTAACAAAACCTAACAAAATCATATGTTATTGGAATTCATTAGAATCGTCTCATTTAGTCCCAACATCATAGGATAAAGCGAGAATTCTGTAATAATTTTTTATGCAATTGAATCAATCCTGTTTATTTTTTCACAGTAAAGTGTATTAAACGCCCATTCTTTTAAAAGACCACTTTTTGGTCGTCCCTCCAATGGTCGCTTTAAACAAGATTTACTGTAATAACGAAGACTTTGAGTGTTATCTGTAAAATCGACGAAGTAACTCGTAGTTTGTGAAGATATGTAGATTTTCAATAAAGTATCAGTTGCATCCCTTCTTCATATTACATGTAATTAGTAGCTAAAATCCCACTAAAACCCAATGTGGTTCAAAGAGGTCTCGTGGGTGTTTTTCTTTTTATTATTTTGATTGGATGTGGTTAAACGCCACTTTCAACAGTATTTCAGCCATATTGCGGCGGCTTGGGTACCTAATTGTGGATTGCTGGTATTTCTCACAACAGTACTACTACTGCAACCTTTCAAGGTTCCATCTGCTCACTCCACTGTGGTTTACGATTATCAAATAATTAGTGGGAAACTAATATCGGAAAGGATATTCGCCGCGGCCGGGGATCGAACTCGGAGCCCCTTCATTAGGATTCCTACGTGTCAACACTGCGCTATGGCCACGGCCTTTTATTATTTAGAACACAGGAACTTGTCGCAATTGATGTTCTTTTAATACTATATGCATATATAGACAAGGGATTGAACTTGACAAAGAGTACGACCATACCTTGAACGAATGGAGTCGCCGTTCTGATGTCAAATGTGGATATTTAATGCTAAACAATACTCAAATGTACACGTAAATGAATAATCTACACGGGAAAACAACGATTTTGAGTAAAAGTGACATCAAACGTGAATTACAGAAAGGATTGTCGAGCAAATTGATGTCATTTTTCTTAGTCGGACAAAGCTGTGTACATTGACCTCTTAACCTTTGTCTTACAGCCAGTTTCATTGGACATTTACGGAGGCGCTGTTTCGCGGTTTATGTCAAATCGATTTTCCACCAATTAAATGTCTTCTTTCACACGAAACGAAAGTGTGACGTAGATTCGTACCTTTCAACAATCTTTGAAATATTCAGTGCCCTAGATTATTGATATTTTACGCATAATTTGTTACAAAATGTATATTCTAAATGCGAGTGGTGTGAAACAGTTCGATGTTAGATTTGACGGTGATATTTAGCCTTATAAGGTGAGTGAAACCCCATATGCGGCTGTGCACTGTTTTGTCCGACTAACAAAATTACGATCGATTTGCTCGATAATCCAGTTTGTATTTCAAGATTTATATCAACGTATTTCTAACTATCATGTAGATTATTAATTTTCCTTCACATTTATGCATCATTCAACACAAAATGACAGAACTCGACGTCAGAAAGGGGACTTCATTCTTACCAGATAGTTTCGTACTTTTTGTCAAGTTCAATACCTTGTCTATATTTATGTATATAATTTTAAAAAAAACTATTGTGGCAAGTCCCGGTGATTTAGAATTAGCTCAGACGAACTGCCTTGTCGGAGTGTTTTAAATCAGATTATCCTTTGAAGCAGGTCTGGCTATGCAAACATTAACTGATTATCCCAGACGAACATCTCATCTTAACACCCTTTCATCCGTATCTAGGTCACAAAAGTTAGACAATTCTTAATCAAAGAAATTGTAAACAATAATTTCTAATTACTAGAACTTTAAATATCTCAACCTATCTGGAGAGAAGACAGTGTAAAAAAGAAAGAAACTAGTTGTGATAAGCATTCTTTTTATTGGCTCCTTTTCCAGGACGTTTTTCTTCTAGAACTGCGTTAAATGGTTAAAATATTCTCATTGCTAATGGATTAAATCTATACTTCCAGCTCTGCTGCATCAAATTTCATCGCCATTTTCCGTCTAGTTGGATCGAGACCTGGATTCCTGTTGCTTGTCTTAGTATGCCAAACGAGGATCTGTAATAATCAAAGCACTGCAAGTACTGTAAGCTAACAAAGTATGATTTTGTTAAGTAATAAGTTGTCAAAGGTTATCATGAAAATAGACGAATTTAAAGTCCTTCATATTTTATAATTGAGAAAATATTGTAGAAAAAGAAGAAATTGCTTGATCGATGTGTGAAAATATGGTTTGAATCCAAAGCTAGACACCGGAGAAATTGGCTGTAACGTTCGAAATTGCTAATTTTTTTTTCCTTCAGTGTATATATGTAGAGTCATTTGGCTCTGACCGCACCCCGTTAGAATGATAAACCTTTGAAAAAGCAACACCGAAAGAGGGCCATACTTGCTTGCCAACAGGACTTTCGGATTGTTTAAAGAATGGCGAGAATGTTTTTTGTTGTTGTTTTCATTGAGGTATAAAACGAAAAACTAATTATTCATATATAAGTGTGATTAGGTTTTTTCGTTTCATATCTCAATGAAAAAAAAAATCTCTTCATTTCCGATGATTTAACGACTTCGAGCAAAAAGAGCAAGTATTTTAAAAATTTTGATACTTTTTGTATGGAACTATTTTGTGCGCAAGCATACAAAACAGCTGCGTGCTCAATTTTTTATGGAGCTATAATTCTTATTTATTTATTTTTTCATTTTATTTTTTTCCAATTAGAACGCTCTTTTTTGATGGACGAAACTAACATTTTAACTAGAATTATCTAATTATATCATTTTGAGGGTTCGATCGGAGTCAACACTGTCGAACTCTCTTCATTTTAGAATATTTCCTTCACATTTAGTTGAATGTTGTTTACATACTTGATATGATGGTCAACGCCTCTTTCTAGAGACTCTTGCTTGACTTTGGAGGATGAAGTAAAGGGGAACTATTGCTGAAGAGTTTGTTATCAACTGAATCAACGAATCGCTTGCCTCCCCCACTGACCGATGACAGAGAGTTCGATATTAAACGGCGTCATTTTGCAAAATTTATTGCCTGTATAAAATAACAAAAGATTGAAATTATTGGTTCGTGACATAAACGCCGTATATACAGCTTCATTATGCTGTAGTTACGACGTTTTCGATAACAAACAAAATACTTCATATATATGTCGACCGATGTTGTTGTTTGAAGTTCATTTTCTGTCTAAATGGATAATTCGTTGGTCATTCGACTTTTTTATTAATGTGGCCATCCGTCTACTATTCGATTGTTACCTTTGTACAATTGTCAGCTTTCGGTTCTAAATCATCTTTTCCTATTTTTAATTGTGCCAAAAAACACGGCTCAAGATGCGTAACACATGACATATTAAATCTTGCTCGTCTCTCCTTTAACAAATCTCCATTCACAGCAAATGCTGCCATATCCAGCGCAAATTTCCGACCAGGATCAAACCCAGCTATCCAGCCAATCACCTTCAAGAAGAAAAAGTTTGACATTTGCTAGTGTTTTTAGAAATCAAAGTTCATGAACCTACCATCGCTCGTATCTGCTCCAGTTTTAAGAAATCGTATAAAAAAGTTAAATAAATTTATTTTAAAAAGTAATTCGAACCCAACTATCCAGCCAATCACCTTCAAGAAAAAAAGTTTGACATTTGCTAGTATTGTTAATAATCGAAGTTGCATATTTTGCAAACAAAACAATAATGTGCTTGAAAAAGCTGTAATTAAACAGTTAAGGTCTTAAAAAAGGAAAGTAGAAATTGTCGAGGTAGGTGATTTAATACCCCTGCATCAGCAATTAAAGCAATGATTATGAAAAAGTGTCTAATTAGAACGGAAGATCTTCTGCCAGGGGGAGTTGCGACTTCTATGTTTTCAATGCACGAATAAAATTTTACTTTTTAGGTAAAATCGTAGGAGGAAATCACAACAAAAAATAATTGAATCAGCTATATTTATGAAAAGTGACTAAGTTAAAGGGGAGATAAATTCTCCGCTAATCGGATTTCTATAAATCATCTCGCAAAACTTTAACATGTGTTCACTGTTCGTATAAAAGTTTTAAAACTTTTGAAGCAAAATATTTGCAATACAACATTACTTGAGTTAGCTTATTTATGAAAAAATGTCAAAGTCAAGGGGTAGATCATTCTTCTGCTTATGTGATTTTGGATTTCTATAAAGTATCTTTTAAATGTCACTGTATAAATTATTTTTTTCTGTATGAATTAATAAGGAGTTCCCGATACAAAATTACTTGGAGGAGATAATTCTTTTACCAGGAGGAGTAGAGCCTTCAAATTTATGCCATACAAAAATTCAACATGTGATCAATGTATGTTTTAAGTTTTAAATCTTTTGAAGCAAAATTATAGAAGGAGTTTAAGACATAAAATTTCTTGAAAGGGTCATATTCATGAAAATGTATCTGAATTCAAAGGGAGATCATTCTTCTTCCTCTAACAGGAGACTTCAAAATGACGTCTTGCAAAACATGTGATTAGTGTATCTATAGAGTCTTATAACTGTTTAAGCAAAATTGAAGGAGTTCTCGAGACAAAAATACTTGGTTTTTCCATAAATTTTGAAAAATGTCTAAGTTCAAGGGGAGATAATTCTTCAGCCAGGCGGAATTGAGACTTCAAAAGTGCATATTGCAGAACTTCACAATGTGATTAATGCATGTAAAAAGATTTGAAGCAAGACAGTAGAAGTTCGCGATGCTTGATTTTTTATTATTATTTTTATTGATTTTAAATGTCGAATTTAAGAATGAAATAATTCTTCTGCTAGAGGGACTTTGGATTTCTATTAAGCATCGTGCACAGCTTCAACATGATATTAATGCATGTATAAAGGTTTATATTTTTTTAATCAGAATTGTAGGAGGATCTTACGACACAAAATTAATTGAATTATTAGGTAAATATGAAAAAATTGTCTAAGTTCAAGGGCAGATAATTCTTCTATCAGGGGGAGGAGAGATTTCAAATTGCGCCTTGCAAACTTCAAAATGTTTTGATGTATGTGTAAAGTTTTATTGCTTTTGAAGCAAAATCGTAGGAGGAGTTTGCAACACAAATTATTTGAATTTTGTACACAGACGGATGGACAGGCTGATTCGAGTATAAATATTGACATACCTGTCGAAGATCGTCATTGTTTTAGGGCGTAAATGAAGAGTTTGATTGGCCAGCTGTTTTTAATTTTCAACGGTGATCTTGCAATTAGATTATAAACCCTGATTGAAGTATATGTTTGAAATGTTTGTATTGCATGGTAATTTTCCCTTGGTTAAACATTATTTTACACACCTTTCCATCTTTAACAGCTGGAGTTTCGTACAGAGAACCACCAACAATGCCGACTGGCCAAACAGATACCCTCATCGTATTACGCATCTAAAAGATGAATATAGAGCAGTGAACTAAAACCATAGTCACAAATACATAATTCATTCTTAAATAAGAATTCTAGCAACAGCAAGTAATAATATATCAGTACTGCGAACCGAAACGACTTATGCAGGTTGTGTCAAGAAAATGGTGCAGAAGCCACTAACTCATCTACTTTACTGGTCTTTTTTAATCATAATATTTGGTCAGATCCCATGGCAATTAGACGAATATATTTGGTGCAATGTAGATTAAGGCATAACATTAACTTCATGTAGTCACATATATTACGGTTGGAATAATTTCCAAGATATTTTTCCGACAGCTCCTAGACAGCCGACAAATCAGCGCCTACGGTGTCATCTTGCTGTGAATAAAAGACTTAAGAAATAAATTGTATTTTGCACAAGCATTCTGCCACTAGTGCGTTCTTCAGATCGAGCATTATGTCTTTGCAAGTTCATCAAAAAAGAAAACAGTTAAATCAATCGTCTTACTTTTGAACCTACCTCTTCAAAGATTCTCACATCATATGTATTATCATCATCGGCGAAGTAGACCACATGGGGCCCATTGGAGTTCTTCTCAATCCAATCTAGACCTGCATTTCTTTGTTGGACTCCCTTTGGCATACTACCGCCCCTCTGATAAACTTCTCGATATTCTGAATAATTCACCGTTTTAACGCACAAGTGCGTGTTATAAACATGGCACTGTTGTAAAAACTCTGTGACTAATTTTGTTTTATTTATAGAGTCCTCTATAACGACCCAGTGTATATGTTGAACAAGCCTTAAGGTTTGTGCGAGTCTTGTTAAATCTGCCTTCTGTGTCAGTCTTTTATACGTTGGAGTTATAATATAGATGGTTGGAATCGTTTTATTGGAGTTGGAGTCTCGAAAAGTTAGAATTAAAGGGTGCACATTTGTGTGTTGTACTCCTGAAATAAGTAGGTGTATGTTACAAAAATCTGTAATTAGGAAAAGGAACACTCGAAATGAGTCATCTATATTTTTCAACCAATGACCGGCAAACTATAAACTAGTACAAATTGAAAGAGGTTTCAGGCGACAGTCTAAAGTTTGTGGAATTTTAGATCTTTCGACTTTCTGGATTCAAAAAGTGCCCGGGAAATGTTCACAATTACTTCCCAAGCATTTTTCTTGAGTGTCGTCTAAAGGCGTCATTGTGTGGTAGAGGGTTAATGCGATTTTAGTTTCAACCTATCTGATGAGGTTGTGTAAATCGCATGATTAACTAAATTACATTTAAATTACAAATTAAAGAGGATTTATGTTCCGTAAAAATCAAAACGCTCAAAAGACGTCAATAAAACAACGTAGAAAAGTCTTGGTATTAAAAGTTATGTGACGTTCGTGATGCTATAGTAGCAGAAAGCACTCTAAGTAACTATAAGCACTATCAGCAAATGTTTGTAGCCTTGAGATGACAATTTTTTTATTTTTTTTTAGATGCTAGTTTCTTTCATTCCAATCCAATTTACTCTGTTTTATCTGGCAAAGCATCTTTGAAAGCTTAAGTTAACAATGTTAACAAACTGTCACTGGAGTCTTAACTGCTAAGACCATTGAATGCATTCGACATAAAAAGTAGTTCTTATGTATTTCGGGAATATTTCAAGCTCTACTTGCAAGTTGTTCTCCTAGGTATCTCTAGCTGGCTTGATCACATCGTGTTCAAAGAAGTTGCAGACGACAATTTTAAATTGTTGAAAATTCTAAAATATTCACCTCTCTTGGTAGTAAACAACATGGAAAATGAAGAAATTGCTTGTTACAGGCAATTTCTTATTTTCCAACGATGTTTTCCAGAACTGTTCTCGTAAGGGGTGTAAAAAGGGTGGATTGTGTGGGAATGGGTTAACTCCTTGGTTACTTTAACCTCGTTTATGTAGCATGATAAGCTTTGACAAAAAGATTACTTTAAAAAACCATGCTTTGCTAGCCAAATGTACTTTCAGTACTTTGATTTGATAAAGTGTTCGCCCCTGCAATTAACGTTTCTCATTCGGGAATACATCATGTGTATATTTTATGATTTTGAATTTAAAAAAAAATGTGATTAAGAACTGTCAACAAGACGAATTATATACTACTCAATATTTGCTAAGGATCACTTTTTTGCTGGTTAAATATTTTTGAATATTGATGAAAATACAATATTTCTTTTATTTCCTAGTAATTTAAGCAGTTAGGTTTTGAGATATTGTTAAATGTCGAATGTTCGTTGTCATTTTGAGAGAAAGGCTCACACGAAGGACGTAATGGTAAAAACCAACATTTTCGGTGCAACTTTGAAAGTAAAGAATACGAGTTGTTCCAACATTTAGTAGTCGTGTGCACTTTAACCCTTTCCTGGTTTTTGAAATTTTAGACTGGTCCAAATTGAAAGAGGATGCAGATGACAATGAAAATTGGATGCAATTCCAAATAAAACCATCCTATGTGGTAGAAAACATTGTGGGAAAAGGAGAAATTGCTTATTATAAGCAATTTCTACTTTTTCCACAATGTTTTCTCAAGTATAAAATCACAGTGTCGTAAAATCCCGGATTTATCCAGGAAAGGGTTAATAGCGTGTGTGATGTCCCCGTGTTTAAATTGACCGATCGCGACTGTCAATCAAGGTATACACCAACCAAAAAATTTATTCAGCCCGGAGCTGAGCTTTTCAACTCCAAACATTTGTCGCCATTTTTGTCAGCCTTTATTGGTGGTTTGGCGACTTGAACGTCGTAACTACAGCTGATTCAAATTGTAGTTACGACGTTTAGGTCACCAACCAACCATTTTACTTTTTTCTTACATGATACATGCCATAAATTTGGCAAGATATCGCCGTTAAAAATCGCAGCGGGACTTCCTGTTGGAGTTAATGGGCGTGGCCTAGGGAGTCAGTGGGCGGTGCCAGCCATTGGTCAATTACCGCCTTACAACGCCTCGACATACTGGTGGTAAACCTCCTCATCGGTAGCGTATCAGACTCCTAACCTTCAATCATGGGTTGTCATGGGTTCGATCCCCGGTGGTGGCACATATTCTTTCCGACATTTGTCTCTCACCAATGGGTGGATAATAGTAAACCTAAGTGGGGTAGCAGCTGGAGGCTAGGAAAGGATGGAGTGGTAGTACTGGTGTTAGAAATACCAGGAATCTATTGATAGGTGCTCCAGCCGCCGCGATATGACTGAAGTCTTCAATCATAGGATGTCGTGGGTTCGATCCCCGGCGGCGGTACATATTCTTTCCGACATTTGTCTCTCACAAATTGGTGGATTATCGTAAATCAAAGTGCCATAGCAGATAGAGGCTAGGAAAGGATGTAGTGGTAGTACTGGTTTGTGATATACCAGGAATCTATTTATAGGTGCTCCAGCCGCCGCATATGACTGTATTGCTGTTTAAAGTGACGTTAAACCCCATCCAATCAAGCAATCTTATTTTGAGGAATTTGATACTTTTCTTCAAGAAGCGCCTATCTGAGCTCATGTAAAATGATTGTTGCAAGGATGAAACAGCTGTCCGAACATATCCCAGGCATGCTCTATTGTATTTGGGTCTGGGGATCGAGCTAATCATTTCATATGGACGATTGTGGCTTGTTAGTAATATTGGTCAGTGATGCAGGCTCTATGTGCACGCACACTGTCATCCTTCAGGATAAAAATTTCACCAACAGCACCTGCAAATGGGCGAGTGTAAACATCCAAGATCTCGTTTGCGAAGCTGTGAGCCGCCCACATGCCGTTGTCAATGACGTGGAGTTCCGTTTTCCCCTGAGCACTTATTCCCACCAAACCATGACTGAGTACCCGCAAAACCGATTATGTACTGCCACTAAAACTGGAGCTAAACGCCCATTTAGCATTCTTCATACCCTAGCACGTCTATCGGTAATGTCTAAAAACCTAAACTCGTCCGTAAACAGAACTGAAGCCCAGTCATTTTGGTCCATAATCATGTGCAAATAATAAATACATTTGCACATGATATCGGTTTAACGGAACCCGGATTGCAGGCCAATGCCAGCATCATGCAACCGATTTCTGTGGTTTTGGTACTTATGCGCACACCGATGGCGTTCTGGAAGTCCCTTCGTAACGCCGTTGCGTTGTCAAATCGGTGAAATCCTGCCTGAGCTACCAGAAACCGGTCTTGAACCTCATTGGTTGAGCAACCTCACCCATCCAGCATGCAAATGCCTAACATATCCGGTCGTATAATAAACCAATTCCATATTCTGGAAACAACACTCTGGGATTCTTTTGGATAACAAAGAGTGATCCACCCCAATGCCCCTTTACATCTCATCTTGACTAAGATGTTGTCTCAAACATCTATCTGGCATATTGAAATGGGAATCAGTCTAAATTTGTGATAACTTTGTTGAAAGTTCGCTAAATGTACCAATTCACATGGAGATACATGGCAAAATCGAGGGTATTACTTTTCCCCTGTTCCTTGTGCATAGTATATATGTGTGAAATAGACTTTCACCAAGTCCGAATATTAATCTATCTTTTTAAAAATTCTTTTTCAGGTCAGATTTCTTTTGAGCATTAAATCATTGATCGAAAGGCGATCAATAGCAACTTTTGAGTAGTACATATATATAAACTATATGGTTGTCCCAGGACAACTGCTGTCGAGCCTGTAAAGTTTTGTAGTTATTATGCTCCAGATAAGCATAACTTTAGTGTTTGACCTTGAGCTTTGACATTGAACTTGAAGCTATCCAAAACATTCTTTTAAATGGTATATCAACTCATGATGGGGAACAATTGTGCCAATTTATTTTGAAATCCATCCATAATTGTAGGAGAAATACTCCGGACAAATTCGGACGGACGGGCGGACTAACTAACGCACCAACGTACTAAGGTACATACACCGACTTGTCATAGTGACAACTATGTCTCGCTCACCGGAAGCGAGCTCGACAAAAATTAGTGCCTGGTATCTTTCATATTATTTTGTTTGGGTTTAACATGAATGTTTCGTAACAGATACCAGACATTCGAAAGGCAAAGTGTGTTTCAAGAAAATTTCCTTTCTCTTCATTCAATAGTATTTTTTTCTATGATAAAATACTCATCAGATGATAAATGACAGTCCTGGAAATGCGTCGAACAGATATTCAAAACAAGAGGACCGTGGTGGTCGCTCACCTGATTAACCTGTATATAAAGTACATGTACTAAATATGAATGCCTTCGACCCCAGGGATATAATTTTTGAGAAATTGGTAGAAAACCATGTAATTATACTATATATGAAATATAAATGCAATATCTACTAAGATTTACTAGAATTTCCCATTTTTAGATAACAAAGCAATGAAATGCGGAACAAAATTCCTTCTAATAAATTTTGTCGAGTTTCTCCCAAGGAACATCACTGAAAATGTTTCAGCTTGATTAATCTTCTGGTTTGGGAAAAGTAGTTTTTTTTAAAGATTATGGACGGACAGACTTACGGACGACGGACAATGACCGATCACTTTGTGCTCAGATGGGCTAATAAGAGATAATATCCAGCAGAGGTCAATCGTAACATGATGTAGAATTATCTGTCTAAATTCAGTAAATTCGGAAAAGTGTCGATGCTGATCAGCCTGCACAGTTTTATAAGTATTTTTCCCCCTTCCAGGAGTTCACTCTTCGTAAGGCAGGCCACTGTCTATATTTCATCCGGTCAATGATCTACCACCATTTCGTTGACCCGGACTGAAATTTTATAATTGAGAAAATATTGTTGGAAAAGAAGAAATTGCTTGTAACAAGCAATTACTTCTTTTCCTACAATATTTTCTACCCTGTAAGTTGGTTTCGGTTCAAATTGCATTCACTTTGAGTTAACGGCTGCTACTTCTTTCAAATCGGACAAGTCTAAAATTAAAACAACAACAACAAAAAAAACAAACAGGAAAATTCAGGAAAGGGCCATGGTTGCTGACAGAACTATATCTTTAAAACCATTCCCAAACGATAGATTAAATCAGAATTAAAAGAAGTTGCAGACGGCATTCCAAAGTGCATGTTTTTTTTTTTTTTTTTTTTTGTTTGTTTTGTTTTGTTTTAAGATCATGACAGAATATTGTAGAAAACGTTCTGGGATAGGGATATATGGCTTGTTACAAGCCATTTCTCCCTTTTTCACAATTATTTCCGTAACATTATTTTACAGGGGTATCAAAATGCGTTACTGAGTATTAATGGGTTAATCTTACCGTTATGCAGCATCGTCATTCCTGCAATAAGCATCGTTACAAATATTAATAACGCGACGTATTTATTTCTGCACCTCATATTCGTGAAAATGAATTTTCGTTTAAAGATATCCAAAGGATTATAACAGCAGCTTGGCGTAATGCGACTTGATTTGGTAAAAAATACAGTCATTTGAATGTTTTCTGAAAAATTAATAATAATACTGCAGTTTGAAGGTAATGGCAGTTAGCAAATAAAAATTGTCTATTATATGCACGTTATTCTTCATATCAGTGCAGAATGAACGAGAATTATTTTCCCTGCTCGATACAAGGAAATTTTAAATTCTAGGGAAATATTTTATAAGCGCTATCTATGTTGCAATTGATTGATCGCTGGCCACGCCCACAGACCTCCGACATGGTAGTACGACTGACGTAATAAACGATAATAAACTATATCATTTTTTAAAACAATTGACAGGACATAAGATAAAAGGCAAATTGATAGTTGGTGACATTAATCGAATAAATGTTTGGTTTGATTGGTTAATCTTTTTCATTAGATCTATTAAATTCATTCTTATCCACAGCGGTGATCACACAATTTAGGCATAAAACTTAAAACAAATTTTCACTCATTACGTCACATCCCCGCATTTTCCACCCTCTTAAAAATATAGCTTTAGAAAAGATTATGAGAATGAAACAAATTGCATGTAAAAAGCATTTTCTTCTTTTCTTACAATGTTTCCTGCATCATACCGCGCCTAATTTTTTTCTTAAAAAAAAAACAGCACTATTTCATCGTCGGAAATCTCTTTCAATTTGAACCAATCTTAATTTTTGTAACACTGGAATGGGTTAAGACAGGTCAAACGTAATGATGACAAAAAGAACATTTCCAAACTTATCACGACCTGTCCAATGATCATGAAACGGACAACATTGAAGGTTAACCCATTCCCACACCTTTGGTCGCCCCTAAAAAAAAACATCTGGGAAAACATTGTGTAAAATGAAGAAATTGCTTGTAACAAGCAATTTCCTCATTTTACACAATGTTTTCTACCAAGAAAATTGAAAAAAATCTTAAATTTCATAAACTTTAGATTATGATCTGCGTCTCCTTTCAATTTGGACCAGTCTAGAATTTTGTTTTGCCGGAACGGGTTAATATATTTACACTCATGTTTTCTCTCAGCATATTTTAGAAGTCCACGGATACAAGTATATCTTGCGAAAACATCAAAGCTCCGTGTCGTTTTGACTAAGGAAGTTTTTTTTTATTTATTTCAAAATCATCGATTTTATAATCGATATAGTTTTGCTCCTAAACTGAATGTTGTTGTTCTTGTTTCTCTGTCATTTCTGTGATGCTAGAAAGGGTTCTGTGTAAAGGAAGTGAATGAAAAGAATAAAACACCAATAAAGCTGGCTATAAAATATGTTAAAAACTGATTTAATTGTGATTATCCCAGTAATGTTAGTCAATAAAGCTCTCTGATAGGCGCGTAAGAAAATGTTAAATAACGCAGCATGGACGCTACATTTATCACTACCAAACCACTTTATTTGGAGTTGCTGTCTTTGTTGGTGGTTTTGTCGTTGTTGTTGTTTTTTCCCCGGAGTTTTATTCGGCGTTTCCACCGCAATCGTGCATATTTCTTTTATAAATAAATGACCAGACATATTTTATACAAGTCCAAAATGAAAGAGTTGCAGACGACAATTTAAAGTTTATGATTTTTTTTCAACTTTCTGAGAAGAAAACAAGAGGCCAATGAGAGCCTGAGACGCTCTACTTATTATCAAGTTTTCCATTAAAGAAATCTGCTATAAGTAAGTTAACTGTTTAGGGAAGAATGCATAAAGTAAATGAAAATAACAAATTGGACTTTATCTCCACCCCTTTTTTAGCACTAATCCTCAAGGCCCCTTTTCCCGTGTTTCATGACGGATCCACTCCATTTTCAAAATGAAGTTTCCTTATGATCCTACAATCGTCCTGTGAAAGTTTCATCAGAATCCGACAATAATTGTGGGATTTACCACATAAACAGGATTGTTTTGAATGAAAATCCATACGGTCCCTTTCCCTGTGTTTTCTGATGGATCAATTTCATTTCCAAAAGGAACTTTCCTACGACCCTACAAACGTCCTGCGAAGTTTTAAAGACAATCTGATCATAATTGTGGACTTTATCACACAAACAGTATTGTTTTGAATGATAATATGCAAGGCCCCTTTTCCTGTGTTTTCATTGCCAGAATTATTCCATGCATCTTTGAAGAGAATCTGTTAAAATCTTTTGACTTTATTGTGTAATCAAAGATATTTCAATCAAGATCTCATAGGGCCCCTTTTCCCGTGATACTTTACTGTTAGTTTAATCATTCTGTGAAAGTTTAATGTGATCCGATGAAATATGGGGACTTCATTATTTTAACTAGAATATTTTTAAAAAATCATGTGGCCCCTTTTTACATGATACTTGACGGATTGTACACAGTTCTTTAGGATTTACGAAATTGATATGCTTTTCCAACAGTTATTCATGTCGCTTTCAAGATAACTGTTTTGTCTTCGTGTTAAATCTACTAATTTCGATCTAGATTTAATTTAATTTGATATATACCTATTAACTACTTACTTTGAACCATCGTATTATATGAGGTCGTTAGTTTTTGGAAAATGTCCACTGGATAGCTAGCGGACGCCTTTGACGTAAATGATCAAGCATGGAAACAGATAACGTATTTACCCAATGCATTCGGGTTCCATTCGGGTTGTACTTCTTTGACTTATTTGGCGTCTCGTGCTTCTTTTCTTTCTTTTTTTTTTTTTTTTTTTTTCTTTTTTTTTTTTTTTTTTTTGAAGTAATGAACGGCCATTTTTATTACAAAATCGACTTAATCACCCTCTTTCAAATTTCTGAAAGTATTACAGTTAGATATTTTGAAAATTGAAAGCCTACGTTTTTCTTTCATAATCCGTGAAAGGACCGCTTTAAAGTTTTGATTCTTTATTTCAAAGTTAATAGGTTGCACAGGCGGAGTCCAAATATAACTCAATGGGCATCATAAGACCAAACTTGATTGAGGTTTCAAAGGAGATATCCATACCAAATATCAATGTTCAAGGCCCTCTGGTTCCAGAAAAGAAGCTTTTTATAGATTTCATCATTCTCTCCCATTTTGTTTCCAAGGCAATAAAAGTTTAACGTAGATTTGAATTATCCGAACAAGTAACTGACATAAGACATAATGTGATTATAATAGCTCACTTTGAGCGAACTGTGCTCAGGTGAGCTGAAATAAATATATAAAAGGGGAGTGGTGGGGGGCGGTGCTTACAGGCATCCAAAAATTATCCCTTTTAATCCTAATATGGATTCTTTTATTCGATTTGGTTGTTTTTTACACAAATGTTCAGTTTACAATGGTAAACATTTTTTATCAAAATTCAAGTCGGGACTTCAGCATTAAGAAAAATGTCCGCATTGCTTAGAAAAAACGACCTTCTGTAATTTTAAGAGCGATTGCATTGAAAGAAATAATGTTCTACATTTTCAACACCACTCTTACACTAGTCTTGAGATTAGGTGGTTGTCATACAAGTCCATAATGGTAAAGATTGAAAACTTTTTACCCATTACGAGACGACAAAATTTTAGATTGGTCCAAATTCGAAGATATTGCAGACAACAAATTTTAGTCGATTCGAAGCTAATATTTTTATCAAACTAAAAGTGGATTCAAATCTTCTATAAATTGAAACACTTAATAATTGTATTGACAACCTTGAAAATAAAGCGCACCTTTGAAGAGATTTTTTCCTTCTTGATGCTTATATTTCCCTACTAAATTCACGCTGAATGTTTTGTACAGATACTACTCTTGTTAGACCATCCTGTACCCTCATTTTGTAATTGTTCTGAGGAGTCTGAGCAAGAAGTAGAATACCCTCACCCATACTATCGAGTCGTATTCATGATTAGGTTTTAACATATTTCCACACATTGACGCTTTTTGACGCCTCCATGAAAAAAAGCCTTGGAAAACATTGTGGAAAATGAAGAAATTGCTTATCACAAGCAATTTCTTCGTTATCAACAATGTTTCCTACCCCAAAAGAAAAAAAAATCCGAAATTTCATCAACTTATTTTTGTGCAACTTTTTTGAATTTGGACCAGTAATTTTGTCGTCTGGATATTGGTTAAATAACATAAATACATCTAATCTAATGTGAAGCGAAACATTGCAGTCTACAGTGCACACAAGATATTTCTAAAATTTGGTCATAGTGAACTACTTTTTTACCAACCTGTCCAACTGTCAATCATGTCCGAGATAATATGAAGACAAACAAACTGACCAAAAATCAAGACACTATGTATGGTTGGACAGACACACAGATGAGGGAGAGACTTTCTAGGGGTGCTAGTATAATGGCACTTAGTGCAATCTTGTGATCCCCATAAATAAAACTATACACCTTTTATCTATTGGAAGCCAAACTTGCTTTATATAACAAGAGCACCATGATGGTCCTATATCGCTCCCCTGAGTCTGATTGCTCAAGGCTTTATAATATAATATTCAAAATATCAAAGCCCTACATCTAATCATTTCGGAGAAGATTCTTTAAAGATTTTCTCCTTTAATCCTAGGTATAGTGAAAACGCAACCATGTTGAGCTTATTTCAAGAGTACTGTAATTCTTTGAAGTAATAAAGTAGAGGGTCAATAGGCATTAATACATACCAAATATCAAAGCTCTAGGCCTAATGGTTTAGAAGGAGCACATTTTCTACGATATCCTTCTTTATTCCTTTCTGGGATTGCACAGAAAAGGTCTTACTTTTCTGAATACAGTAATTCTATAAAGTATTTTAGTACAGGGTCAATAGGTATTATTACACACCAAATATCAAAGATCTCGGCTTTATGGTTTGGGAGAAGAAGATTTTCAAAGATTTCCTTCTTTAAATCTATGTAAAATCAGGAATCGCACAGAAAAGGGCTAATTTTCAGAATACATTAATTTTTTGAAGTATTTTGGTAGAGCGTCAATAGATGATGATTTATACAAAACATCAAAACTCTAGGCCTCATGGTTTGGGAGAAGAAGATTTTGAAGTTTTCCTTCTTTATTTCTATGTAAAATCAGGGATCACACAGAAAAGGGCTTGTTTTCAGAATACGGTAATTTTTTGAAGTATTTTGGTAGAGGGTCAATAGATGATGATTTGTACCAAAATTCAAAGCTCTAGGCCATATGGTTTAGGAGAAGAAGATTTTTAGAGTTTTCCTCCTTTATTTCTATGTAAAATCAGGAATCACCATAAAAGTGCTAATTTTGAGAATACGGTTATTCTTTGAAGTATTTTGGTAGAGAGTCAATAGATGATGATTTATACAAAATATCAAAGCTCTAGGCCTTATGGTTTTGGAGAAGAAGATTTATAAAGTTTTCCTTCTTTATTTCTATGTAAATTCAGGGATCACACAGAAAAGGGCTAATTTTCGCAATACAGTAATTCTTTGAAGTATTTTGGTAGAGGGTCAAAAGATGATGATGTATAACATATATCAAAGCTCTAGGCCTTATGGTTTGGAAGAAGACGTTTTTTTTAAGTTTTCCTCCTTTATTTCTATGTAAAATCAGGAATCACACAGAAAAGGGCTAATTTTCAGAATACAGTAATTCTTTGAAGTATTTTGGTAAAGGGTCAATAGATGATGATTTGTACCAAATATTGAAGCTTAAGGCCTTACAGCTCGGGAGGAAAAGATTTTTTAAGTTTTCTCACTTCATTGCCATGGCAACCAGAGTTCTTCATGGATTGCAATTCTTTGAAGTATTTTGAAAGAGCATGACCTAAGGATCATTTCAATGAAGTTTAGTTGAAATTCAATGGTGAGTTTAAGAGGGGAAGATTTTTTATAATTGTGAACTGACGGATGGAAGCTGGACGATGACCTATCACAATAGCTTCCCAAGAGCACTTCATGCTTAGGTGAGATAAAAATCAATAACACAAAATGTATATCTGTTGATGTTCATATTTAATGTTGTACCATCAGTCAATTTCTTGAAGATTTGTAAATCTAGAAGAACAAAAGAGCCTTGAAACCCAACACTTAACATCTCTAAAATTTTGATGTTGTACAATCACTAAATCTCACCAAACTTCTAAATCTATAGAAAGAATAGAGCCTATAAATGCATACAGCATAACACCCAATCCTTGTTAGGCAACTTGAATAAGCTGTGATTATGAGACTTTGAAGCCCCCAAAATTGAATTTCAGAATGATAGCTTCAGTGTTTTCTAAGAAATTACGTTTAAGTATACAAGAGACAAAATAGTCTATCAAGCAATTTCTTCATTTTCCATGTTTTCCATCCAAAGAGACAAAATTATTCAAATTTTCATAAACTTGAAATTGTTGTCTGCAGATTCTTTAATCAGTCAAACACTGAAGAAAAAACTGGGGAAAACAGTGTGGCAAAAGAAGAATGTGTTTGTTACAAACAATTTCTCCTTTGTGACCATGTATCTACCCTATCAGACACTTAATCTTTCAATTCCAATGCACTTTGAAATGAAGTTTGAAATGCTCTTCAATTTAGACCAGTCTAAAATTGTGTTAATTCACTTTCACTTTTACTTTAATTTGAAATAACAACTTTGTAACCCATTACTTGACTTCAGAATTTTAGACTGGTCCAAATTGAATGGAGTTGCAGACAGTAATTGTAAGTTGACGTAATTTTAGATTTTTTTCTTGGTAGAAAACATTATGGAAAATGAAGAAATTACTGGTTGAAAGCAATTTCTTCATTTTCCACAATGTTTTCACAATTGTCTTCTAGAGGGGTGTCATAAGGTGTCATTGTGTGGAAATGGGTTAAGCAAAAGTACATGTATACCATTAAAAGGTAGCACACACAAGTTTAACAGGGTTTTAACAGGGTTTTAACTTCTTACCAAACATGGGTCAAAGCATGCTATGTAAAACATGTTTCATTGTATTTTCAGCATGACCAATCAATATCAAAAAACACTTGGTCCCAGTTCATTTATGATATGATTTAACATGAAATGGCAAACAACAATCAAGGTAGTGGCCTGTCACTCACAAAACGACCAGCTTGAAGGTGCCAAAAGTATCAGCTCTGGTCAGACTGTGCTTGCTGATCGTGGTCAATACTTTTAACCTATGTGAAATTGACCAGTTGCTGGCCCCGCCCACTAACTCCATTGGTCAGGCCCATAGACTTCAACAGGAAGTCTTGCTTCAATTTTATATTGTGTTGTCTTGCTAAATTTATGGCCAGTATCATGTCACTGTCAAGTGATATGGTTGGTTGGTGACCTAAACTTTGTAAATACAGCTTGAAAAAGCTGTATTTACAAGGTTTAAAACACTAAACCAACACAGATGATTCAAATTTATGCCAATGTTGGAGTTCAAAGTTAACTCCCAGTCTATATAAATGATTTCATTGGTTGAAGGATTATTTGATTGGCAACTGCAATTGGTCAATTCTAAGAACAATAACCAATTACATGTAATCTATTTTATTATTAGCTCTTTAAGAGCTAATTGACCTTATAAATCTACATCCCATTTGACCTCTTTATCTCTTAAGAGACATCCAGAATGGTCTTAATGCAAGTGACAGTCACACTACTGATGAAAATTTACACAGAACCAGAAAAAAAGAGTACCCTATTCACAACAAAATTATAGACTGGTCCAAATTGAAAGAAGCTGCAGACAACAGTCTTACGTTGATGGAAGTCTTTTTGGATAGAGAATATTGAGGAAAATGAAAAAACTGCTTGTTACAAGCAAATTCTTCATTGTACACAATGTTTTCCAATCTTTCTTTCTTAGGGGGCGTAAAAAGTGGGGATTGTGTTGGAATGGATAATTCAAGTTAATCAATCAAGGCTTGTGCCAGCATTTGAAAGTGAGGAGTCTGACTCTTTGATCATGAAATTCTTTGGATCAAACAGATTTTGAATGGGTCATACATATAAAATTGAAGGCATAGATGTACACAGAACTTTTCTTGTAAGGAAATGATCTAAGCAATTAATTTGTATGATTTTAATGGTAATTAAAATACATCATTAAGAGGGTCAATGGCTGTGGCACTTACCTGCCCCTGGGGACTCAAGGGAAATGGTTATAGCAATTTTAAAAGAAGTCAAGGCACTGATGCTTGATGTAAAATATTTGGCCTCTACGCCTTCTGGGTAAGGATATGATTTTCGTTTTAATTTCACTTTAGTTTCTACTGCAACCAGAGTTTTGAGATTTAGTAAATTTTCATTGGGGGCCACCTAAGGAACATGCCTATTAAATTTGGTAGAAATAGCCCTATAGTTTCGGAGCAGTTGTCCTTTTAAAAAATCCTTCTTTATTAATATGTAGCTCCCTACCCCGTAGGGCTCTGCCCCTTGGGACCCAAGGATAACAATTTCAGTAATTCTGAGAGAGGTCAATGTAATGATGCTTAATGCGAAAATCCAGGCTCTACGTCTTCTCAGTGGATGATTCTTAAAGACCTTCTTTCAAATTTCACTTGTTGCTATGGCCACCAGAGTTTTCAAGGATTTCAAGTTTTTTAGAATGTTTCAAATGTGACAAGCTAAGGAAAATGCCAACCAGATCGGGTTGAAATTGGCCAGAGGTTTTGGAGGAGATGTCATTTACAGAAATTGTTGACACACAACAATGCTGGACAGAAAGCAATCACAAAACAATCATGTTCAGGTGAGATAAAAAAATAGAGGTTTCAAAAAAGAACTTGTCTTGACCCTTACAATTTTCTTTCAAATGACCCCTTTGGAAGAAATTTCTTAAGTTAAAATAGAATATTTACACATTTTTTGAGGCTCAAAACTCTGGTTTACGAGTCAAACATGAGCCCAGTTATTTCCAGCATTTCATCATCATTACAGAGTCTTTTAACCTTATAAAAACAACTAAATAATTAGCACTGCAAAATAATTTGAAGCTTTAAGCTTGGATATACATTAATTTAATCTGGTTTATAAATTGAATACTTTATCAGATCTATGCTTTGAGCTTTGAGCTTGTATAAATGATTACGTGGATAGACAGATAGATATACAAATTTGTATTTGACTCTTGTACAATACTGACACTTGATTAAGCAACTTCTTTCTTTATAAGGCTTGATAAATAATTGCACTCTTGAACTACAACCTAAACTTTTCATAACCCTTTCCCACATGACAAAATTTCAGACTAGTCAATATTCAAAGAAGTTGCAAACAACGAGATTTTGTTTGTAAAATTCACTGTTTATTGGGGAAGAAAACCTTAAGGATAATGAAGAAATTGCTTGAACAAGCAATTTCCTTGCTTTCAACAAATTTTGAAAATCTTATTTCTTGAGGGGCATAAAAATGCTGAACTGCATGGGAACGGGTCAGAGCAGTCAAAAACTTTCATTTCTTGGTGGAGTAACCCCACTTTTAACAATTTTATATTGTATATTACATTCAAATAAATCCTTTCCCATACAAAGACATTTGTTCATTCCCAAATATATAAAATATTGTTTGGAGGAAATTTCTTTAACAAGTTATTTGATGTTTATAATGTATTTCAAATGTTTATTTTGTTGCACTGAAAACCATTGAATGTTTTGATAATAGTTAATCATGTAATAAAATATTGTGTTCTTACTATTTAGACCAGTATCCAACATAAAAGAATGGTTCTAGAGTTGCTATGCACAGTTACAGCAGTGTAACAATACATACAAATTGAATGACTAGAGTGTGAGATACCTAAGCTTTTGCCCTACTTACTGACTTGACATACAACATTGTAATAAACCCATTCACAAACAATAAAAATTTGGACAATCAAAAGATGCTGCAAATACAACATTTCAAAGTTTGTGTGATTTTAAAAATATTGACTGAATATAGTAGAAAATATGGTTGAAAAAGGAGAAATGGCTTGTTAAAAGCCATTTCTTCTTTCCAAAAAATGTTTCATTAGCATTATCCTACAGGGGTGTCAAAATGTGGTATTAAGTTGTAATGGGTTAAAGATTTACTTCAGTGTAAATTACAACAAGATACTTAACCCATTCCAACACAATCCCACTTTTGGCGTGCTTCAAGAAAAAAAAATGGAAAAACTATGTGGACAACGAAGAAATTGCTTATAACAAGCAATTTCTTCAAAGGACACAATGCTATCTACCCTAAAGACAAGTATCTTTTAAGTTTCATCAAATTTAAATTGTCTTCTGCAACATGTTTCAACTCGGACCAGTCTTAATTTTTCTATTTAGGAATTGGCTGAATATTACTTCTGTCAAATTTTACAATTCACATTAGGCCAAATCATTAACACTACTTCCTAAAAATATTTATGTTAACCCTTCTCATGCTGAACCCGGAATATTCCTGTTTTGGTAGGTGGTATAGACAAAGATCATACAGTGGAACTATAAAGAATTAATGTGAAAGCCTGTTACACTGAAAAACAACATAATTAGTTATTTACTTAACCTTGTCATGCTAAACCGACAGAATATTCCCATTTAGGCAGGAGGTATAGACTAAGATCAGCCTACACATAACACTTTAACACTACTTCCCAAAAATATTTATGTTAACCCTTGTCATGCTGAACCCGGAATATTCCTGTTTTGGCAGGTGGTATAGACAAAGATTATACAGTGGAACTATAAAGAATTAATGTGAAAGCCTGTTACACTGAAAAACAACATAATTAGTTATTTACTTAACCTTGTAATGCTGAACCGCCAGAATATTCCCATTTAGGCAGGAGGTATAGACTAAATTCAGCCTACACATAAGTGCAGTCTAATCTTCGTCTACACCTCCTGTGTGTGGCTTTTAAGCCAGAATTGTTTGAACAATCAATTTCTAAAGAAATATTGACCCTCATTAAGGCCTTCCAGTGCTGTCAGTCCTTTGATTTTAAAGCAAATCTGTATGGGATTTTAATTCAGCAAGTGTTAAATAAACAACAGTCAAAGCAACAATAACCAGTATGGAATTTTGATATGGAAATGTTTATGACAACAGGAATGTCTTGAAATGTACAAAAAATATGAAATATGTTCAACAAGATGAAAAAACAAACAATGGCAAATGTAATAAATTGTGCCCTATAACAACCTTACCAATGCCGGGAAAAATAATTAACCTCTTACCACAAGATCCCACATTTTCATTAACCCTTTCCCATTAATTAACATTTTAGACTGATCCAAATTGAAACAGTTTGCTGAAGACAATGAAAATTGTATGCAAATTGAAACTAAACCATCCATTATAGTAGAAAATATTGTGGTAAAAGGAGATATTATTTGATACAAGCTATTTCTTCTTTTTCCACAATGTTTTCTCAAGTATTGAATCTCAGTGAGGTAAAATCCCAGGTTTGTACAGGAAAAGGCTTAATAAAGAATGTGGCACAAAAAAATACATGTACCAGTTATTCCTACTTTTGCCACATTTTTTCTATCCTATTCAACACTTTTTTTCAATTTAAACATATTGCCATATACAATATCATCCAATTTGGACAAGTCTTAAATTGTGCCTGGTAATGAGTTAAATTTATGAAATCTATTAGCAAGTGCTGCATTCTTGAACCCATTAAGGCACATCATTTTTTTTTGTATTGATCTAAATTTAACCCAGAGAGCAAAATATACTCAGCTCCCCATACATAGAAGTTGAGGATGACAATTAAGTGGCAAAATTTAAACAAGAGCACCACCAACAGGTGCCAACGCTCTGCTGCAGCTGCTGGATAATGCAAAGATTCTAAGTCAAAAAACGGGCATTACTCTCACAAAAATGCTTTAAGAGTAAACCCCCTTGATTGTCTAGATAGCTCTTGTGATGGTTAATACATATGCCAAGTTTCATGAGGATATGTTCAATAACAACAGAGATATGACCAAAGTTAAAGTTTGACAAGCCAATGCCGACGCGAACAATGCCAAGGTGATCACAATACCTCAGGTTTTCTCCGAAAACAGCTGAGATAATAAAAACACCTTTAAGGTAGAAAACATGGTGGACATTGAAGAAATTGCTTGTTAATGTCCACAATGTTTTCTACACAAAAAGGCAAATATTTTTGAAATTCAACCAACTTGAAACTGTTGTCTGCAACTTTTTTGAATTGGACCAGTCTGTAAGGGGTAAAGAGATTTAAAGATATGAATCTATTCTGAAAGAGAGTTTATTGAAAAGTATCTACTTGGAAATAGAACACAATAGGGCAGGAAACCTGCTCTTTCTTTACAACTTGATCTCCTATGATGCTTTCATTATAAAATTTACCTGATGGTCATGAACAAGAGACACTGTTTCTGCCTTATGGTCATGAACACAAGAAATTATTTCTGCCTTACAGTCATAAACGTAAGAAACTGTTTCTACATTATGGTCAAAACACTTGAAATTATTTCTGCCTATGGCTATGCTTTATGGTGATAAACACATGAAATTGTTTCTGCTTTGTGGTCCTGAGTTTAAACTTAATTAATACTCATATCAAGGATTATATACTTCGACGAAAATCTCTCATTGATACCATGTTTTAATGTACATTTCCCCCCCCCCTTTTTTTTCAAAAACCCGACATCCCAATCCACGTGATAATTGGCACATAATGAATATAAAAGCTCCGATATCATTCTAGCTAATACAATATAAAATCTGTTCACTTTGTACAAATATAATATTCTACACCATCTATTAAAGGCAGTTTAAAAATCAGTTTCACTGGTAGCACATGTATAAGATACTACCTCAAAAATGCTTTCAAAAACATAAAATCTTATTGTAGGTCTACATATCTGTCTAACACATTACTAGACAACAAATCCTAGACTGGTTCAAATTAGTCCATTACCAGATGGCACTCTTAACTTTATTTTAGATTAGTCAAAAGTGAAAGAAGTTGCAAACAACAATTCAAAGTGTTTGAGAATTTGAAACAATAAGTAAAACTTACGTCTAAAATATTTGACGAGAAGAGGAATTACTTGCTACATACAATTTAACTTTTTCACACAATGTTTTCAACAGCTATTTATCTTCACACGTAATCATGGTGGGATTCTGAGATAATAAGGATTGTAGACAAAAATATTCTGTGACTGTACAAAGGGAGTAAATCAACTGCTACAGGCAATTTCTTTCTTTGATATTACTATCTTGCATATAATTTCTCAAGGTAGTGAAAATTCTTGATTGACAATATATTAACCCTTTCCTGTTATATCCATATTTTTTTACGTCCCTGTGATTATTGTAGAAAAAGAAGAAATTGCCTGCGACAAGCAATTTCTAATTTTTTTACAATATTTTCTACCATATTGAATGGTTACTTGTCGTAAATTTTCGTCTGCAGAACAGGTTCAAAAGTTTGAGAAACAGGAAAGGGTTAATCTAACAAACTTTATAAACAATGACAAGATGAGACAGAATATTCAGGGTAACATCTCTAACCCTAAATTGTAATTGAAAGATCATTATTGTCAATCAAAAACAATTGACCAATCACATGGTTCATTCAGACTGGAAATACAGTGTTTCATTCTAGTTAAATGCCAAATAATTTAGATGGTATGAACCTTAACCCATTACCAGACAATAGAATTCTAGACTGGTCCAAATTGAAAGGAGTTCAAGACGACAATTGAAAGCTTAAGAAATTTTGGGTTTTTTTCACCTTTGAGTAGAAAACAAAGTGGATAATGAAGAAATTGCTTGTAACAAGCAATTTCTTCATTTTCCACAATGTTTTCCCAAAGCTTTTTTCATGGGGGCGTCTAAAAGCGTCTCTGAAGGAATGGGTTAACCAATTCCAACACAATCCTGCTTTTCCAGATAAATACCAACATTTTTAATGGTATGCACGTTAACCCATTCCTACACAATCCCTTTTATATAAAAAGAAAAATACTTTCAGAAATACAATGTGCAAAATAAAGAAATTGCTTGTTACAGGCAATTTCTTCTTTTTCCACATTGTTTTATATCTAGGAAGACAAAGACTTTTTAAAATTTTCACCAACTTGAAATTGTTGATGGCAACTTATCTGAATTCAGATCTGTCTAGATTTTTCTCATTTGGTGATGGTTGACTATCATAGCTACAGCTTACCCAAGCTTTCCTGTACAAACCCACGATTTTATGTCACTGTGATTTCATACTTGAGAAAACATTGTGGAGAAAGAAGAAATTGCTGTGACAAGCAAATTTCCTTTTCCCACAATATTTTCTACCATATAGGATGGTTTAAACCTTCGAATTGCATCCCATTTTCATTGACGTCTGCAACCCCTTTCAACTTGGACCAGTCAAAAATTTCAAAAAACAGAAAAGGGTTGTGATTACCCACCAACTATATACTTTTTGTTTGATGACCCTTAACCCTTTCCCATTTTTGGAAATTTTAGACTAGTCCAAATTGAAAGAGTTTGCAGACGACAATGAAAACTGGATGCCATTTGTAATGAAACCATCCTATGTGGTAGAAAATATTGTGGAAAAAGGAGAAATTGCTTGTTACAAGCAATTTCTTCTTTTTCCACAAAGTTTTCTTGAGTAAAAAATCACAGGAACGTAAAATCCCGTATTTGAACGGGAAAAGGTTAACATATTTAAAAACCAATGATGCTTTATATCTCAGATAAACTTCCTGCTTGGAGTGCAGAGAGAATAGATAATGAATGGTCAATTGTAACAGCAATAACATAGTCATTTGTCTCTGATTTGTCTGTCTGAATGTCTTTACTAATCTCAATAGCCATACTTTCTAATCTGATTCATCATGTTACACTTTTTCATTTGTCTGTCTGTCTGTCTATATACCCTACATGTAGAACATCTATGCTGTTTGGTCTTGGATTCAACTATCAATACTGTCCTTGACTTGTTGACTTGTCTCTCAATCCTCAATGTTAAGTTTCTAAGCTGTTTTATCTTGGATTCCACTATCAATACTGTCATTAGTTTGTCTGTCTGTCTGTCTCTCTATCCCTAATGGTTGTCTCTCTAGGTAAGCTAGTGCCATTTGATAACAAAACTGGTACTGCTCCTGAAATATACAGCAGAAAAGACAGCTGTTAAAATGTGTATTGTGAAATAGTTAATATTACACAGTTATATCATATTTTGGTAATAGTACATCTTTTTACTTGGCTATTCATGAAACAGTGATAACAATTAACCAATCATGGCTGTCATTAAAATAATCAGTCAAGCAATGAAATCATTCATTGAGACTTGAAGTTAATTTTAAACCTTTTTAATTAAAACAGACACTGGCCGCCAATATGTGAAGCGTTTTTATAGGTTTTGCGACTAAAGTATTGTATCTACAGCTTATTCAAGCTGCAGTTACAACATTTAGGTTGCCAACTTTTGTTACATTCTACTAGCCTTATATTTTGCAAAACAGTAATTCCTGAGCAATCAAGATGATGCTGAAGGGGGAGAAGGGGGGCAACAGCTTTGAATGTGATCCCTGACAAAGAGAAGGTATAGTTTTCACTATTACATGAATAATCAGGAAATCACCCTTGTATTATATGATCAAAATTCCAGAGAATTTTTTCATTTGGGGGAGGGGTTAGGTTGGGGAGAAAATTTGAAGTAGATAAATGATAGATTGCTGGCTCTGCCCACTGACTCCACTGGCCCCACCTACTGCATCTGAGAGCACAATTTTTTAAAAATTTATTGTCAGTAACATGTAACAAAAAAGTGAAATTGTTGGTTGGTGACATAAATATTGTAAATAGAGCTTGAATAAGCTGTAGTTATGACATTTAAGTTGCCAAACCAACAAAAAAGCTTCAGGGAAATGTAAGGCAATGTTGCACCTCAAAGTTCACTTAAGATCTTAATATGCATCATGATTATAAACTCAGAAAAACATTTCAAGAATATTTAAAAAAAAAATACACAAAAAATCACCCTGTCACACCTAAAATGACATCTTGAAGCACATATCTTGATGCCTTATGTTCAAGCACAGGATTCATACTGATGACTGGTCAACAGTTCATTGTATTTAAATCCCGTTTTAGTACAATTGAAGCAAAACTGTAGGAGGCAAAACAAAACTACTACTAAATATAGAAAAAGAGGAAAAAAGTTCAAGGGAAAATAATTCTTCATTCAAAGGGAGAGGACAATTAAAAACAGTAACTTGCAAAATTTAAACATTTTGGCAGAAATACAAGGAAATTTTGTGCATAAACAACTGTTTGATACTATTCATCTCTTTGCATTCCTGTGTTTTATGTAGTGAATTTGTTTATTAGGGAAATAGTGAAAACAACATTCTATACATAACACTCATATCACTTTGCTTTAGCCCAGTCTATAAAAGCTATGTTTTTAATCATATCAAAATTTTTCAAGGCATCTTACGAAGAGTCACCAAAGATTCATTCCTTTAAAAACTTCAGTAATTATCAGGCCAGTAACTTCGGAGAGTTTTTAACTATTAACCATATATGTAAATTAGCCACTCATTTTAGCTATATTTTTTATCAGTTCTTTGAAGGAATCTAATTCAGGGATTATTGCAACTAAATTTGGTTGAATTTGTCCCAATTGTTTCCAAGATGATCTTTAAAAAAAATTACAGTTGGACAGACACACCAAGGACACAACCCCATGGCAATAGCAAGCTGACCTTTGGCCAGTGCATCTAAAAAAAAATTTAAGTATTCCCCTGAATATTAGGTTAAAACACTTAAAATCATTAATTACAACTACAACTAATCAAACAGATCCCTTTATTAAAGAGCATTCTATAAAATAAAATCCGATTCTGAAAGATTTATCAACATAAAGCACCCAATCTATACTTACTATTTAAAATCCATAGTCACAATTTTTACACTGAAACTTTTACTATGTAATGATTAGCATACTTTTACAAGTGGCATTTCAATATTTATGCATCTTTGTGGAATCAGTAAATACAACCTTTCTACAGTCTATGTTTACAATGATAGTCATGAGACAGAAGTAATTATGAATTTTTGCATGACAATTCCAACCATTACACAGGTACCTAAAGAAAAGACTCAGATCAGCCTGAACATCCTTCCAGTTTTATCAGTCTCTATGGGTAAATGCTGTAAGTGGCTGTTCAGCCTGCTCAATGTCTGTACGTCATGCTCAAGTGAAATAGCTGGAAATGTCATGCACAGACTCAGATATTTTCATGTTAACCCTTGTCATGATGAACCCAGAATATTCCTGTTTTGGCAGGAGGTACAGACAAAGATCAGCCTGCACATAAGTGCAGTCTGATCTTAGTCTACACCACCTGTTAGTCTCTGTGAAGCCGGAATATTCTATGATATTGATCATCTACCCCTAGGTAGGGCTTCCATTGCTTTCAACCCTTTGATTTTTTCGCAATTTCTAAATAGGATTTTATTCAGCATGACAAGGACATGGACAGCCACACAGTGCATTAACCCTTTCCTGTTCAATCCCAGGTTTTTTTACTTCCCTCTGATTTTATACTCGAGGAAACCCTATAAAATGGTAATATTTCAAATACGCTCATATCACACTGAGGTCTGCACCCTCTTTCAAAACGGACGAGTCTAAAATTTTGTAACACAGGAAAGGGTTAAAAAAAATCCTGATTGTCTAAAGAATCTTGAAGTAGTAAGCCAACTACAGAATTAAAACAAGATGTGTTTGTGAAACAGGATGTCACTGCAACAGGATTAAACGTTTGACCTTGGTATGTGACCTTGACCTTATCACATGACCTTGGCATGAGGAGATGCGTATTATGGAGATGTATCATCATGCCAAATATGAGCATTGTATCTTGAATAGGCTGGTAGTATTTGGCAATGTTAAGATTTTTTGTTAAGTTTTGCAGACAGACTGACAGACCGACTGACAGAAAGACTGAATGATGGACAGACAGATGGACAACAGTAAAACAATATGCCCCAATCTTTCGATGCCGGGGCATAATTAGGACTCTGATCAGACTGCATGGAAGCAGAAGCTGTTTCAAATCTTTACTAGCTACACATGTGAATTTGGTCAGCATGTCAGGTACAGGTCCAAATGAAATGACCCAAGCATTATGATGTGCTTGTTTTGTCAGCTAACTAAAACATTATCCACTACCCACAATCAAAATTTTATTGCTATGTGCAGCGATTTTTTTAATCCTTTTCACTGTCATATCAAATGAGTCATACTGAATTCCTTAATCTAAGTATACAGTTTTTGGAAAGAAATTGATATAAATGATATTAAAGAGATATTTGTAGTATACTCCTTGAAATATAGCAAATAAAATTTCATTATTCATGATGCCTTATGTTCAAGCACAGGATTCATATTGCTTTATTTCACACCTACCACATTTTCAACAAACTGTGGTCTATTGATGCGTATCTGTTTGACTGTTTGATACACATCTACCTCCATATCTACACGCATTCTCTCAAATATCAGACTGCAGGCACAGTATAGGCCACTCTTACTGGCACCATTCCTGAAATATACAACAACTATACATGAAACACTAAAACTCCAGGAACTTAGAATCTAGAAAGGTTCAAAACCAAACACCTCCATTCTGATTGACAAAATAACACTTTAAACACCGTTTTATCAATTTCGATTCCATTATGTGTAATAATTGACAAATATCTGGCTGCATCCAACGACTCAAAACCTTAAATTCACTCCCCCTCTTAAATAAGTAAACCCATGAAATTCCATCAACTTCAAATTGTCGTCTATAATTTTTCAATCAATTTGGACCAGTCGAAAATTTTGTGGTCTTGTAATCATTTGAGGTAGTAAATAATTGTATTGGTTTGTGCATAATTTTTGAACATGCAGGTACATTAGACATATATAAAAACAAAATTATTTTGCTAAAGCATTCATTGGTTTCTACTCAATCTCATATTTTGTTAGGCTAAGAAATATAGCTATGCAAAACATTGTGGGAAAAGAAGGAACGGCTAGTGAAAACCAAATTTCTCATTTACTCAAAATGTTCTATACCCTTCTTTAACTCAAATACATTTCAATTTGTTGTCTGCAATTGCTTTCAGTTTAGACAGGTCCAAAGTTTTGTCATCTGGGAATGGGTTGACTACAAAGAAGTTCTTACATGCAGTGTACAGTTACAGGTCCTTTTCCATTTTGTCTAGTCCATTCCTGAACAGCATCTGTCAGTCTGAGTAAGGCTGAATTCGTAGCAGGAACGCTCTTGTAGTCTGGCCAGGCATTAAACTGGAACTGTTTTACGGCTCGATCTTCACCCTGGAAAGTAGAAATGCACATCTTAGTCTATAAATCATTATGATTATAGGACCATTGGAATTGACATATGCAAGTGTGTAAATTAAATATGCGAAAAAATATGTTTGAATTGTGTTGCATCCTTCAGGTTTTACCAGTGATCTTTTAACTTTCAAGGGCACTAATAACCTAATTCTTTTATCAATTCTTTTCAAAAAACATTTTTTCAATCCTTTTCAATAATTTAGTCATTTTTTTTAAACAATTAACAGCCCACATAACTTTAGACTTGTCAAAATTGAAAGAAAATTCAGCTTATAATTTCAAACTTATGGAATTTAAAAATTGTCTTTTTTGGGTAGGAAAAATGTTGGAAATGCAGAAACTGGGCATCAAAAACATGGTTGTGTGTGAATGGGTTGAACAAGAATTGTGCCAAGGCAATTTGATACCATCCTCCAACATTATCAATGATTGACTGATTTATCGAATGGGGTTTAACGCCACTTTTAACAGTATTTCAGTCATATCGCGGCAACTTGAGCACCTAACAATGGATTCCAGGTATTTCTCACACCGGTACTACCACTACATCCTTTCCTAGCCTCCAGCTGCTATCCCAATTAGGTTTATGATTATCCATCCATTGGTGAGAGACAAATGTCAGAAAGGATATGTGCCGCCATCGGGAACTGAGCCCATGACATCCCATTATTGGAGATTGGGAGTTTGATGCGCTACCGACTGTGCTATGACGGCAGCTACATTATCAATGAAATAGACAAATAAAAGAATAATATCTAAAAGAGATAGTGACATTTTTTGATGATCCCATATGCAAAAGATGATTATAGCTTGGTACATCTGATAAAGAACATTTACCTTATTTCTGTTAGTGAGTTTGAAGGTTCTCACAGTTATGTTAGAATCCGCCTCAGATGAGAAAAGTAGTTCAATACTTAATGGTCCATACTCTACAGTGTATCCATACTCCTCTGGCCAGTAGAGGGCACAGGACTAAAATATAAGGATTATTTACATATAATCACACACATTCAATGACTAAAGAAATATAAATGTGGAAAACAATGTGTGAAAAGGAGAAATTGCTTCTAACAAAAGAATTCTTCTTTACTTACAATATTTTCTACCATTTTCTGCACTAGTATTTTAATTCACAAAATTTATATTGTTGTCTGAAGCTTCTTCAAACACCATCAGATTTTTCAGTCAAAGACAAATGCATTTAAAAAAAGATACATTGAAGTACAGCTCCTTTGGTTTACTACAGTAAAATGACAATAGAATTTGTAAATTTTGGTTTTGATAGTGTTGTCACACAAGGTTGGTCTATGATATTACAGTAATACATACAACTATAAAAGCTAATCATAATGCATTTGGTCAAATAGCTTTGCTATGAAAAGGATTAATCCTTTCCTGATTTTCAGAATTTTAGATCCGTGAAAATTCAAAGGTTTTGCAGAAGAAAATTAACAGTGAATTTAAGTGAATTTCATTTGAAATACGACCATTTAATAGGGTAAAAAATATTGTAGAAAAAGAAGAAATTTCTTATACCAAGCAATTTCTTCTTTTTCTACATTGTTTTCTCAATTATAAAATCACAGGAACGTAAAACCAGGGATTGAACAGGAAAGGATTATAGAAATACTAATAAACAGGGTCAAAATTATTTTGATTAATATTTTGAGACCAATGCTTTTGATACTGATTATAGATTTCTAAAATGGTGACCACAGCCAATACTTTAGCTCCTTAGCGTGTGCATTTTGGTTTACTGGGTCACATGATCACTTGACGGATTGTGGCTGTCTATCAAAGAATCAATCATTCAATCAAATTGTTCATTTACAGCAGAGTGAACTTTGAACTCTGACACTGGAAGACATTTATGTGAAGCATTTTTGTTGGTTTTGAGACTGACTATCTTATTTTAGATTTCAAGAAATAAAACCGTTTAATAACAAAGCCAAACTTCCTGTCGAAGCTCAGTGAGCATGACCAGCAATCTATAGAAAAATTGCCCTGCATCATTAACAGTTTTTTTATTATCAAAAACTATCAATCATAAAGTGATGGTTTACATACCTTGTCGTTCCTATCAAATTCATTCAACATAACTACAGTATCTGAGTGGTAATCGTATAACAACCTCCAGAAGTCTGCAACAGTCGATGGAAGAGGCATCTGAGTCACGATGTACGCATCCCTCTGGGTGTAACTCTGTTGAATATTCATAAGGAAAACGAATTTGGTACTTATAGAGAAACCAATGATTTCATTTATAAATTTATTTAAAACTAAGGTATGAATATGTAACTTGTACAGTTTCCCATGGTTATCAACCCTTTCACATTTTTTAAAATTTTAGACCGGTCAAAATTGAAAGGATTTGCAGACGAAAATTTAAAGTAGATTGAATTTAAAAAACAACCGTTTGGTAGGGTAGAAAATATTATGAAAAAAGAGAAAATTGCTTGTTACATTCAATTTCTTCTTTTTCCACAATGTTTTCTCAATCGTAAAATCACAGGGACATAAAAACCAGGAATTGAACAGAAAAGGGTTAAAGAACAAGATTATTTAGTACAGGATCAAATCATTACAAAACAGCAGAGTTCTATAATCTTTGAAATTGAAAGGAAATATACACAACACTTCTTGTGCTAGTAATTTGATAAACATCGACCATTCAGGGTAGAAACTGATGAGAACTAGCAAAAGTGCCATTTCTTCTTTCTTCTTTGTATTTTCCATTCATGTTTTTTACAGTGCCTCAAAAGGTATGGAAATAGGTTAAAAAGGGTTATCTTGCATCTATGCATGTGTTAATGAGCATATAAATTGCTATAGGAACACCTTTCTATCCTTAAAAATCTTCAATGAAAAGTTATACATACACAAATGAATACTGATTACATTATGCTTACATTTAAGAAAACAGCATTTATGAAATCGTTGCAGTCATCCACGGGGGTGAACAGATGTGGTCTAAATCTGTTGGCTGAAATTGAGAGATGTAGGAAAATGTTTTGAAAAAAAAAAGCAAAAACTAATAGTGGTAATGGTTTGTTTGTTTGAATGGGGTTTAATGCCACTTTTAACAATTTTTCAGTCAAATTTCAGTGGCTGGAGCAACTAACCATGGATTCCTGGTATTTCATGCACCAGTACTTCCACTAAATCCTTTCCTAGCCTCCAGCTGCTATCCCACTTAGGTTTACGATCATTTGTGAGAGACAAATATTAGAAAGGATATGTGCCGCCGCCAAAGATAGAACCCATGACACCCCATGATTAACAAGAGGCCTATGAGGGCCTGAGACGCTCTACTGGTTATCAAGTTTCTTTAAAGAAATCTGATATTTAAGGAAGTTTATTGCTCAAAGAAGAATGCATAAAGAAAACAAGAGGACCATGATGGTCCTAAATCGCTCACCTGAGGCATCTCCAAATTACAGTACTTTTTAGTATAAAAAAGACACAATTTCAGCAAAATAAATAAAAGATATATAAGATTTTGGGCTTTGTACAAAACAATCCAGTAATGCTTTACAATAATAGTAAATGCCTTTGGCTTTATAGTTTAATTCATTACCAAACTATCCAAGACTTTGTCACCCTCAGGGAAAACAGGTTTGAAAAATACATAGTGAGAAAGGGAGTGACAAGCAATTTATCCATTTCTCACAGTGTTTTCTACCTGAAATTCTTTGTATTTAGATTTCAATCAAACTCTAATTACTGTCTGCAACTTCAATGGGTGTAATTTTAGCAACCTTGGTAGAGAACAATCTGGATGTGCTATAAATCAAAATATGAATGCATTACAACTTATACATGAGGAGTGGAAAATATTTGAACATGCTCTTATTGAGCGTTTTTCATATCCTTGGATGCCTTGGGAAGGGCCATGTTTGTCAAAAGGATATAAACATGGTAGATAACAATAATGTTATCCTTTGTTTTTAATGTAAATGCTCTGGAACCTATATTTAAGAAGAAGAATTCTTTCAATGCAATTTACGCAATTTTCAACCCCAGGAACAGAGACATTTTTTATCCTAAGAGCATATTTTCCTGTTACGTAGTACAAAATTATTCAGTCATACTACATACCAAATATGTATGCCCTTCACCTTATTCTTTAGAAGGAGAAGACATTTGATGTTGCTCTAATTGGGCGTTTTCAAAAATTTTTGACCTCTGGGGCAGTGCCATGTTTTATCCCAGGGCTAAAATTTTAGCTAACATGGTAGGGAACCATCTTTTTAGATTGGGAGAAAAAGACTATTGAACATGGTCTAATTGAGCATTTTTACTAACTTAAGACACCCAGGGAAGGGGTGTTTATTAACCTAATTTAATCAAAACAGATAGATAACAGCCAGGCTATGCTACACTCAAAATATAAATGCCCTCCATCTTAAAATGAAGAATTTCTTTTTTAACATATTCAAATTTTGCGTTTTTCCAAATTTTGGACCCCTAGTGCAGAGCTTTTATTGACCTGAAGAAGACAACTTTTAGTGATATGGTACAAAACCATCTAGTTATGCCCCATACCAAATATGAATATCCTAGACCTTATAGTTTAAGAGGAGAAGTCTTTTGAAATTGCTCTAATTAACCCTTTCCTGTTTTGCAAAAATTTAGACCTGTACAAATTCAAAGGTTTTGCAGATGAAAATTTATAGTGGATTTAATTTGAAAAATTACCATTTAGTAGGGTAGAAAATATTGTGGAAAAAGAAGAAATTGCTTGTTACAAGCAATTTCTTCTTTTCCCACAATGTTTTCTCAAGTATAGAATCGCAAGAACGTAAAAACCAGTGATTGTACAGGAAAGAGTTAAGCATTTTTCCAAACTTTGGACCTCAGGGGCGGGGCAATTTTTGACCCCAGAGATTAAATATTTAAAAAAAACTTGGTTGAGAACAATATGATTAAGCTCTTTATAAAATATAAATGCCTTTGGCCTTGTAGTCTGTTAAATAAAGACAAAAAAGATTTTCTAAAATTTCCCATTTTCATATGCCGCAGTTACAAGAGTTCAGGGAATAAAATTCTTTTAACAACTTTTGTAGAACTTCACCCATGGAACATCCATGCAAAGTTTCAGCTTGATTGGCCTACTGGTTTAGGAGGAGAAAATTTTTAAAGATTTTTACAGATTTACTTAAGATTCCCATTTTCACATGCCGCAGCAACCAAAGTTTTTGACGGAATTAAATTCTTTTAACAACTTTTGTAGAACTTCACCAAAGGAACATTCCTGCAAAGTTTTAGCTTGATTGGCCTACTGGTTTAGGAGGAGAAAATTTTTAAAGATTTTTACAGATTTACTAAAGATTCCCATTTTCACATGCCGCGGCAACCAGAGTTTTTGACGGAATTAAATTCTTTTAACAACTTTTGTAGAACTTCACCCAAGGAACATCCCTGCAAAGTTTCAGCTTGATTGGCCTATTGGTTTAGGAGGAGAAAATTTTTAAAGATTTTTACAGATTTATTTAAGATCCCCATTTTCACATGCCGAGGCAACCAGAGTTTTTGACAAATTTTATTCTTTAAACAACTTTTGTAGAACTTCACCCAAGGAACATCCCTGCAAAGTTTCAGCTTGATTGGCCTATTGGTTTAGGAGGAGAAAATTTTTAAAGATTTTTACAGATTAATTTAAGATTCCCATTTTCACATGCCGAGGCAACCAGAGTTTTTGACGAATTTTATTCTTTTAACAACTTTTGTAGAACTTCACCCAAGGAACATCCCTGCAAAGTTTCAGCTTGATTGGCCTACTGGTTTAGGAGGAGAAAATTTTTAAAGATTTTTACAGATTTACTTAAGATTCCCATTTTCACATGCCGCGGCAACCAAAGTTTTTGACAAATTTTATTCTTTTAACAACTTTTGTAGAACTTCACCCAAGGAACATCCCTGCAAAGTTTCAGCTTGATTGGCCTACTGGTTTAGGAGGAGACAATTTTTAAAGATTTTTACAGATTTACTAAAGATTCCCATTTTCACATGCCGTGGCAACCAGAGTTTTTGACGGAATTAAATTCTTTTAACAATTTTTGTAGAACTTCACCCAAGGAACATTCCTGCAAAGTTTCAGCTTGATTGGCCTACTGGTTTAGGAGGAGAAGATTTTTAAAGAAATTGTGGACGGACGGACAGATGGACAGATGGACAATGACCGATCACAATAGCTCACCTCGCACTTTGTGCTCAGGTGAGCTAAAAAAAGGGCTTTATCCCCTTTATCATTTTAAGCAACAATCCTCAAGGCCCCTTTTCCAATGTTTCATGACGGATCCAATTTATTTCCAAAAGAAAGTTTCCTTATGACCCTACAATCATTCTGTGAATATTTCATAAGAATCTGACAATAATTGTGGACTTTATCACATAAACAGGATTGTTTTGAATGAAAATCAATAAGCCCCTTTTGCTGTGTTTTCTGATGGATCAATTTCATTCCAAAAGGAACTTTCCTTACAACCCTACAATTGTCATGTGAAATTTAAAAGACAATTTGATAATGATTGTGATCTTCATCACATACACAAGAAAGTTTTGAAGGATAATCTGCAAGACCCCTTATCCTGTGTTTCGAATGCCACAATTATTCCATGCATCTTTGAAGAGAATCCAATAAAACTGTTGACTTTATTGTGTTAACAAAGATATTAAATTCAAGTTCTCATAAGGCCCCTTTTCCCATGATATTTTACTGTTGGTTTTATCATTCTTTGAAAGTTAAATGTGAATCCGATGAAATATTGGGAATTCATTATGTTTACTAGAATATTTAAAAAAAAAATCATATGGCCCCTTTCTCCATGATACTTGATGGATTGTACCCAGTTCTGAAAAGAACCATTTAAGAGATTGTTCAATCATTCTGTGAAATTCTGAAGTGAATAAGGTGAAATCAAGGGACATCATTGTGTTAACCAGACTATTTTAATAAGGCCCCTTTTTATGTGACACTTGCCATAATCAGATCCACTGTCAAAATCAACAATTGGAATGATGGTACAATCAATCTGTGTAATCTATGGAATTTATTGTGTTAATGAGTTTATAGTGAAATCTTCAGAGGGCCCCTTTTCTCATGATACTTTACAGAACAAACCAAATTTCAAAAGGAACAATTCTAATGAAGGTACAATCATTCTTTTAAAGTTAAAGAGAATCAATGAAAACAGTGGATTGAATTGTGTCAAGAATTTTTGTAACAAAATTTTCATAAGGCCCCTTTTTCCGTGAAACTTAACAAATCAGACCCAATGTACAAAGGAACAATCCTAATGATAGTTTGAAGAAAATGATAAAGACTGAGGACTTTATTGTAATAATGATGTTTTGTAATAAAATTTTTATAAGGTCCCTTTTCTAATGTCACTTAACCAATCAGACCTAATTTACAAAGGAACAATCCAAATGATGGCACAATCATTCTATTAAAGGTTGAAGAGATTCTGATAAAGACTGAGGACATTGTTGTGTTTATGAGGATTTGGTAATAATTTTTCATACAGCCCCTTTTCCTATGATACTAGACAGATCAGGCCCAATTTGGAAAGAAACAATCCTTATGATGGTACAAACATTCTGTGAAAGTTTAAACAGAATCTGATGAAAACTGCAGACTTTATCTTGGTGTAAACATTTTAAAATAAAATTTTCATAAGGCTCCTTTTCCTGTGATACTTGAAGGATCAGGTCTCATGTCAGCATCAACAATCGTGATTATTGTACAATGATTCTGTGAAGGTTTGAATAAAATGAAATGCAATGAAAGCTCTGGACTTGGTTACAAGGATTATAGATAAAATTCTTAAAAGGCCCCTTTTCCCATGATACTAGACAGATCACGCCTGATGTGAAAAGAAAGAATCCTCATGATGGAATAATCATTCTGTGAAAGTTTTAACAGAAACTGATGAAAACTGTTGACTTTGTTGTGGTACAATGAATTTAAAATTAAATTTCATAATGCTCCTTTTCCTGTGATACTTGACGTATCAGGTCTAATGCAAACATCAACAATCATTATTATTGTACAATTATTCTGTGAATGTTTGAAGAAAATCCGATGAAAGCTCTGGACTTGGTAACAAGGATTTATCAATGAAATTTTCATAAGGCCCCTTTTCCAGTGTTTCTTGACAGTGTTCCTGTTATGAAAAGAATGATACATGACCTAATGATCATTCTGTGAAAGTTTCAACAAAATCTGATCAAAGCTGTGGGCTTCATTGTGTTAACAGGGTTTTATTAATTGGATTTTCATATAGCCCCTTTTCCCATGCCACTTGATGGATCTGAACCAATTCCAAAGGGAACTCTTCTTACAAAAGTATATTTATTCTGTTTGAGTATAAAGACAACTCCATCTCATCTATGGACTTACAAGCATTAATTAAGATTTTTTAATTGAATTTTCCTAAGGCCCCTTTTCCTATGTTTCTCATTGGATCAGACCCAATTTGAAAGGAACCATCCTTATGCTGGTACAATCATTATGTGAAAGTTTGAAGTCAATCAGGTGAAATCTAGGGCCATGATGTGTTAACTAAGATTTTTTTATTAAATTTTCATAGGGCCCCTTTTCCCATGAAACTTGATGGATCAAACCTACTTCCAAAAGGAACAATCCATTTAATGTAATAATCATTCTGTGAATGTTTGAAGAGAATTTGTTGAAAACTATGGACTCTATTGTGTTTAGGAGGACTCTTTCAATCCAGTTTTTATCAGGCCCCTTTTTCCCATGGTCCTTGACTGATCATACCAAATTTTGAAAGGAACAATTCTTATGATGGTATAATCATTCTGTGAAAGTTTGAAGTCAATCAGATGAAAACTGTGGTCCTTGACTGATCATACCAAATTTGAAAGGAACAATTATTATGATGGTACAATCATTCTGTCAAAAGCCGCCGTCATAGCGCAGTTGGAAGCGCGTCGGACTATCATTCAAAGGGTCCCGGGTTCGATCCCCGACGGTGGCAATACTCTTTCCGACATTTGTCTACCACCAATTGGCAGATAATCGTAAGCCTATGTGGGATAGCAGCTGGAGGCTAGGAAAGGGTGTAGTGGTAGTGCTGGTGCGAGAAATACCAGGAATCCATTGTTAGGTGCTCCAGCCGCCGCGATATAACTGAAAGATTGTTAAAAGCGGCGTTAAACCCCATTCAAACAAACAAACAAACATTCTGTCAAAGTTTGAAGTCAATCAGATGAAAACTGTGGACTCTAGAGTGTTAAAAAAAGATCTTAGAATTAAATTTTGATAAGGCCCCTTTTCCTATGTTTCTTGAGGAATCATATCCAATTTCGGAAAGGAACAATCCTTATGTTGGTACAATCATTCTGTGAAAGTTTGAAGAGAATCCGTTGAAAATTGTTGGCTCTAGATTATTAATGAGAATGTTTTAATTAAATTTTCATTAGGCCCCTTTTTCCTGTGTTTCTTGACAGATCATACCAAATTTCAGAAGGAACAATGCTTATGATAGTACAATCATTCTGTGAAAGTTTGAAGGGAATCTGATGAAAACTGTTGACTCCAGAGTGTTAAAGAGGATTTCTTAAAAGATTTTTCGATTAATTTTCATAAGGCCCCTTTTCCCAAGTTTCCTGATGTATCTGACCAAATTCCCAAAGGAACAATCCTTATGATGGTACAATCATTCTGTGAAAGTTTAAATACAATCTGATGAAAACTGTGGACTCTGTGTGTTAACAAGGATTTTTTAATTAAATTTTCATAAGGCCCCTTTTCCTGTGTTTCTTGACAGATAATACCCATTTTTGAAAGGAATGACTCTTATGAAGGTACAATCTTTCTGAGAAAGAATGAAGAGAATCCAATGAAAACTGTGGACTCAGCACATAAACGAGGATTTTTAATGGAATTTTAATTAAATTTTCATTAGGCCCCTTTTCCCATGTTTCTTGACGGATCATACCCAATTTCGAAAGAAACAATCCTTATGATGGTACAATCATTCTGTGAAAGTTTGAAGAGAATCCAAAGAAAACTGTGGACTCTATCGCTTAAACGAGGATTTTTTAATTAAGTTTTAATTAGGCCCCTTTTCCCATGTTTCTTGACAGATCTGACCCAATTTCGGAAGGAATGATCTTTATGTTGGAACAATCATTCTGTGAAAGTTTGAATTGAATCTGATGTAAACTCTGGACTCTAGAGAGTTAACAAGGATTTTTTAATTAAATTTTCATAAGGCCCCTTTTCCAGTGTTTCTCGACGTATCATACCAATTTTAGAAAGGAAAGATCCTTATGATGGTACAATCATTCTGAGAAAGTTTAAATACAATCTGATGAAAACTGTGGACTCTGCGTGTTAACAAGGATTTTTTAATTAAATTTTCAAAAGGCCCCTTTTCCCGTGTTTCTTGACAGATCATACCCATGTTTGAAAGGAACGACCCTTATGAAGGTACAATCATTCTGAGAAAGTATGAAGAAATTCCGATGAAAACTTTGGACTCTATCGCATAAATGAGGAATTTTAATGGAATTTTTTAATTAAATTTTCATAAGGTCCCTTTTACCATGTTTCTTGACGGATCACACCAAATTTCCAAAGGAAGGATCCTCATGTTGGTACAATCATTCTGTGAAAGTTTAAATACAATCTGATGAAAACTGTGGACTCTATTGCGTAAACAAGGATTTTTTAATTAAATTTTCATAAGGCCCCTTTTCCCATGATTCTTGACAGATCATACCCATTTTCAAAAGGAACAACCCTTATGAAGGTTCAATCATTCTGAGAAAGTATGAAGAGAATCCGATGAAAACTGTGGACTCTATCGCATAAATGAGGAATTTTAATGGAATTTTTTAATTAAATTTTCATAAGGTCCCTTTTCCCATGTTTCTTGACGGATCACACCAAATTTCCAAAGGAAGGATCCTCACGTTGGTACAATCATTCTGAGAGAATTTGAAGAGAATCTGATGAAAACTGTGGACTCTATTGCGTAAACAAGGATTTTTTAATTAAATTTTCATAAGGCCCCTTTTCCCATGTTTCTTGACAGATCATACCCATTTTTGAAAGGAACAATCCTTATGATGGTACAATCATTCTGAGAAAGTTTGAAGAGAATCTGATGAAAACTGTAGACTCTATCACGTAAACGAGGATTTTTAATGGAATTTTTAATTAAATTTTCATAAGGCCCCTTTTCCCATGTTTCTTGACAGATCATACCCATTTTCGAAAGGAACAATCCTTATGATGGTACAATCATTCTGAGAGAGTTTGAAGAGAATCTGATGAAAACTGTAGACTCTATCGCATAAACGAGGATTTTTTTATGGAATTTTTAATTAAATTTTCATAAGGCCCCTTTTCCCATGTTTCTTGACAGATCATACCCATTTTTTTTAAAGGAATGATCCTTATTATGGTACAATCATTCTGTGAAAGTTTGAAGAGAATCTGATTAAAACTGTGGACTCTATCGCGTAAAAGAGGATTGTTTAATTAAGTTTTAATTAGGCCCCTTTTCCCATGTTTCTTGACGGATCTGATCTAATTTCGAAAGGAACGATCCATATAATGGTACAATCATTCTGTGCAAGTTTGAAGGGAATCCGATGAAAACTGTGGTCTCTATCGCGTAAACAAGGAAAAGTTTAACAGAAGGACGACGGACGGACGCCAGACGGGAAAAAGCCAAGGCTATAGCTCTAGTGGCCTTCGGCCAGTAGAGCTAAAGATTAGGAGTCTGTTGCGCTACCAACTGCACTAAGACGGCGAAATGAAATTAATGGTTAACTTCTTTACCAATACTGTTTTCTTCCTGGAAGACTGGAACCCATTTCCATAGTGATTCACAGTAAAGGTTTATTAATTCATAGTTTCAAATGAGACATATTCACTGCAAGTGGTTTTTTACAATGTGTTAACTCTTAACCCTTTCCTGTATTTTTTTAAATTTAGACTGGTCAAATTTGAAAGAGGTTGCAGACCGCAATAATAGCTTGATGCAATTTGAAATGAGACCATCCTATGTAGTAGAAAAAATGGTGGGAAAAGGAGATTTTGCTTGTTACAAGCAATTTCTCCTTTTTCCACAATGTTTTCTTAAGTAAAAAATCACAACCACGTAAAATCCCGGGTTTGTACAGGAAAGGGTTAAACAACATTTCGCTAGTAGTCATACTAGTGTAGTATCACCTGTTTATTACACTAGCAAAGTATCACCTGTGTAATATCAAACTATTCAACATGTTTATTTCACTCCAACATGGTTGATCATATTATAAACACGCTTAGTAGTCATGTACTCATCCTCAATACAAGGGAGATAATTTCTATATCGCAGGTCATAACTTAACCCATTACAAGATGACAATATTTAGACTTGTCCAAATTCAGAAAAGTTGATGACAACAATTTTTGATTGATAACATTTTATTAAAAAAAATTCTTTTGTGGTCAAAATCATTGTGGAAAATGAAGAAATTGCTTATTACTGTCTTCCAAACTTTTTTTTGAGAGGCATCCAAAAGTGGGATTGTGTGGGAATGGGTTTATTTTCTTATTCAAATTGTCCCAATGAGAAAAACACTCGTGATAATTCATATACCTGGTAAAATATTTTTAAATCTACTTTTGGCCATGTTGATGGACTCTAATGCTGCCTTAAACTCATCTCTATCTAGTGTAGGAGACAACTTCCTTAATATCTGAAAAAAAAATGAAAGCAGAGTTTTATCAAAATATGAAGAGTGATAAAAAAAGTCAAGAATTTTACTAAGGATTCAAGTATTATTTCAATTACTTGTAAATAAAGTGCAAAACCCATCTGACCTATACAACTTTTGGATATGTCTACAATATTGATATCTGTTAATATTTTAGAATCTGGAAAACCTGCTAAAGATTTAAGGGTTCCAGGTATAACTGGATATCAAAAAATTACTTGTGTTCAGAGCTCTGGTTGTCATGAAACTGTTCCATATAGATTCCTTACTTCAAATTGGTTTTCCAGCGATGTTTCCGATTCATCTGGTTTTAAGAGACAGAGATCTTCATACACTTCTGGGAATGACGAGTTTGGAATCGTTGTGTCACCTGACATTAAGGCTTCTAGCACAGCATCGTAAATAAAACTGTACTGTTGCTGTCACCAAGAATATGAAAGAAGTTTGTTGTTAATGATTGGACATTTTGAAATTCTAATATTGTCTGATTTCATATTTTTGTTAAATTTTGGACATTGAATAATAATAATGATACATATTCTTAAGAAAGTAATTCAATAAAATGATTATAGGCTTTCAACAACTGACCAAGACTGCATCCACAGAGTCTGATCAGAGTCTTCACTATGCTCTCTATAGACAGCTACTGACTAAAAGTTCCTTCAGATAATCAGTGAAGAGTTTAAATGCCCAGAGTGGTTGTCCAGGCTGCTCAATGTCTGCCCTTCATGCACATAAGAAATTGTTGGAAATGTCATGCACAGGCTCTTATCATTTCATTGCTAATGTTTGGAACAGTAATCAAGTAAGTACAAAAGTTTGCAAAAGTCTATATCTAGGATTAACCCTTTCCCATACAACAAAATTTTAGACTTCTCCAATTTGGAAGAGGCTGCAGACGACGAATCAAAGTGCATTTTAATTGAAAAAAAAAACCCACTGTAAAGGGTAGAAATCAATGTAGCAATTTCTTCTTTCCCTGCAATGTTTTCCCCAATACAAAACCTATGGTACGTGAAAACAAGTGATTGTACAGGAAAGGGTTAAATGTGATATTGTTCTAGGTGTCTATACATTGTAAGTACATTTAGAACAGTATCACACTTAACCCTCGATACAGTAATGCAAAATTTTGTCTCATGTATGTGATGATATCAATTATAACAATAACCTAACACTTTCTCTTTTCTTTATAGAAGGTAAATTCTAAGATTACTATTAAACTATAGCACAAATCTTATTCTTCTCAAATTGAGTTAAAATGATTTTAAATTCATTTAAGAGATGAAGAGAAATTTTTTTTTCATGGAGGTATGAATAGAAAAAAACTAATTACATGGTATGAATACATGAAGTGGATTCATATATTAGTGTGATTAGGTTTTTTTCTCTATTTTTCTTATAATTTAATGACATTGAGTGAGAAAAGGAAACATTTTTCCAAATTTGATAATTTTTTTACAGAACTGTTTTGTGCGGAAGCGTACAAAATACTTGCTTTCTCTAAATTTTGTTCATGGAGGTATGAATAAATTTTCTCAAAAATAAAAAGCTCAATTACGATAGACAAATTTGTTTGTTTGAATGGCATTTCAACAATCTTTCAGTTATATCGCGGCAGCTTGAGCACCTAACAACGGAATTCTGGTATTTCTCACACCAGTACTACCATTACATCCTTTCCTAGCCTCCAGCTGCTATCCCACATAGATTATCAACCCATTGGTGAGAGACAAATAGTCAGAAAGGATGTGTGCCGGCGTCAGGGATTCGATAGACAAAACTAAAAATTCAAATTATATAATCATGAGTGTTAGAATTTCTGTAACGTCCTTTATGATTTTGGTATTTCACAACCACTCATTGACAAACTCTATATAGTATTGGATTATAAAAAGAATATTTACTAACACAAACTGATATTTTAGCTACTCATCGTATTTAAGTCATGTGTACTGTTATTTCCCATCTATTAAGCACACAGTAATAAATCTTGAAACCCCTCTTACTTAGTTTGTAGCATGTAATCAATAATTCTGAAGCCTATTTTCACTACTCACCCAAGTCTGTATCATGTTCACACTGTTATTTCTCATCAGCTGAGCACACTGTAATAAATCTACAGCCCCCTCTACATTAGCTTGTAGCAAGTAATCAATAATTCTGAAGTCTATTTTTGCTACTCACCCAAGTCTGTATCATGTTCACGCTGTTGTTTCTCATCAACTTAGCACACTGTAATAAATCTATAATCCCCTCTACTTTTGCTTGTAGTAAGTAATCAATAATTCTGAAGCCTATTCTAGCTACTCACCCAAGTCTGTATCATGTTAACTCTGTTATTTCTCATCAACTGAGCACACTGTAATAAATCTACAACCCCTTCTACTTTAGCTTGTTGTAGTAAGTAGTCTACAGCAATATACGTCCCAGACCTTCCTATACCAGCACTACAAAATAATAGAAACTTCACAATAGCTTACTTCTTAACCCATTACTAGCCAACAAAATATCAGACTTGTATAAATTGGAGATATTGTAGGCAGCATTTCAAAAGGTTTCAAAGTGTGAACATTACTGTCAAATGAGGTTGGAAATGCTGAAATAAAAGGCGAAATTGCTTAGTACAAGCACTTCCAATTTTTCTTACAAAGTATTTTTTAAGGCTTCAGTAAGCAGGATTTTCTGGTAATGAGTTAACCTTAGAATATTCTCATGATTGGCAAAATAATCAACAGTGTTTGGGGATAGACACTGCTAGATGAATAATGAATCACTAACATCATGAAACTAAGAAATCATGCCTTATTATGAGATTATGATAAATTGTTCCTACTATGTGTATGTGATACACAAATGCCAGATAACAGCACATTTCACAAGTAATTATAAACCTTATCCTTGTCAGAAGACCTTGATCTGTGCAAGAATGAGCAGTGTGCATTTAAGACTTTAACCCTTGTCATGCTGAACCCGGAATATTCCAGTTTTACCAGGAGGTGTAGACCAAGATCAGCCTGCACATAAGTGCAGTCTGATCTTGGTCTACACCTCCTGCCTGTACTTTTCCTGCAAGATTAGTTTATGAAATCGATTTTTAAAAGAAAAATTGATATTTGAACAACAAGTTCTATCAGTCCTTTCAGCCCATTGATTTTACATCAATTCAGGAAGGTAATTTATGCAGCTCTACTGCATGCTTTTAAATATTTCTGTATTCAATATGTTCTACCTACCTGCAATGTACTAGAATTGGTGCTTGACTATCGGGACTATATTGCTGTACTTTACGTCTGAAATTTAAAAGTGACGTCGGATGTGTTGGAGCACCATGGTCTGTCCAGGACATGAAGTGAAACTGTTTGATTATCCGACTTTTCTTCACCTGTAATTTCAGTCATATCAAAAGTTATTTAGATACGTAACCAATAAAATAAATGTGAATATCATTGTATTAAGAATTCTCCATCTTTGTCACAATGTTTCTTACTCTATTTAACATATATATTTTAACACACGGAAATTTGTCTTTCAATTTGGACAAATAGAAATTCTTTTTGTCTAGTAATGGATTTAATGCTATTAATGTTGGGATCGTTTGAGTAAAAATCAACAAATATATCGCACCACCAACTGTGCTTATGGTCAGTAACTTATAACAAAATAAACAGCCTTTATGTCTTAACTACAGCTTGAGCAAGCTAAAGTTACGGTGTTTAAGTCACCAAATGAACAAAAAATTCACATCAATGTTGACTACTGTTTGAATTTTAAGTTCACTTCCAGCCTAAATGTATGATTTGATTATTTTTTTTTTAATTTTTGATTGACAGCTATGATCTGTCAATTATGTTGCAAGAAAATTAACATACCACAGATATTGTAAAAGTTCTGATGACATAATCTGTGTACTCCGCTGTATCAAGAATCTCAACTGTGACATCTCCATATGTGTAACTGCCCTCATTGGGCCAATACTGCTCACACTTTTTCTATTAAAGAAAGACTTTTTATGAAAGTATTTACAAATAGTCTCTTAAAAAAGAAATAACTATATTATTATATTACAATATACTCAATTACACAGAAGGAAATATTTGCAAAAAGATTCTTATTTTACAAGAGGACCATGAAGTTATATACTGCTCCAGTAATCTGCAAAGGCAGCAATTTTTCACCATTGTCTCCAAAAATGTTAAATGTCCCTAGTACTTTAAAACCGTTGGGATACAGTCCCCTTGGTGCTAAAGCTCTAGTAGCTAGGTTATCATTGTGATCCATCAATTTTGAAAAACTATTCCCTTTATTAGGACCAAGGGGATATTGTTCACTTGCTTCCAAAGCCTTGGCAGATTACTGTTGCTAACATTGTTATGGTAACACTATATAACTCTGATAGTCTGCAGTAATTTTGCAAAATTTCGAAAGCTCTAGGGATACAAATGGTTTTGAAAAGAGGACCTTGAAGATTTCTATCTTTTCTAAATTTGGGAACTCACCACATATGGATTAAATTGATCTCAGGGTAATAATATAAAGTATTTTGTTAAGAGATCAAAAGCCAGTGCTACATAAATGCCAAAAATTTGAAAGCTCTAGATTTTGTATCTCGGAGAATATTTTTAGATTTTTTCTATATCTTTAAATATAATCTATAAACCGATAGGGCGAAAGTTGATCTGACAGTAATTGTTAAGTATAAAGTTGGGCACTTTGATAGCTCCAAGGTTCTTTTGGTTTGTGCAGAAAAGATATAAATGATTTCCTTTTTTGTCTCTATATCACAATCTGAAAGCCCACAATATATATTGATCCCACAGTAATGTTTAGATTTTTTTGACAGGATACAGAAAATGCAAGGGTGCAATGGTTATTCAGGGGCTTCCATGCTGTCAGTAATAGGTTCTGGAATGGCTGGTGGAGTTAATACTCAGGTAGGATTCACAATAAAATAGTGAACTCAACTACCACATGAAGAAAATTAACTCTTGTCATGCTGAATAAAATCCTTTTTCAGAAACCCAAGTAAATCAAAGAATTGAAAGCTCCAGAAGTACTTATTGAGGGTCAATACTTATTTTGAAAATCAATTGTATAAACATCTTTTGCACAAAGGGGGCAAGCAGGTGGTGTAGACTAAGATCAGACCACACATTTGTGCAGGCTGATATTTGTCAATACTACCTGCAAAGACAGGAATCAGCATGACAAGGATTAATGAATTACAGTGGTTCCACTATATGACTGACATTCACCTTACAAGTTTCCACCAAGTTTGTCAGCATAACAATTTTGGTGACTTTTTCTTGCCATACCATTCTCCAGAAATCACTCAACATGGCTTTGTTAGGCCCTGAAATCAAGGTCAAAACGGCTCATTTTATAGTGTTTTATGCAAACATAACCATAAAGTTGTTGACAACACCAGTGCACTTAGCTTTTTCCTTTATCTAGGTTCTCTGTAAACTCTTGTCTAGCTGAGCCTTGAATATAGTGGTTTTGGGAGGAAGCATAGAGAAAGATCAGCCTGCACAGATGTACAGTCTGACCTTTGCATACACTACCTGCTTCTCTAGTTAACATTGAAGCATACGCACAAATAAATAGATTGTAATAGTTGTTACTGTAATATTTCAAAGATAATTGGATGTTTCTTATTCAATTCAACAGGTCAAGTGTAAATCCAGATGAACTAATTAACTTGCATAAATGATCTAAATATTTGTTCATTTACTGTTACCCATACCTTCATACTGTTTCAGAATGAATCAAGATTTGGGATGAAAATCCTTTGTAAGTTCCTACAGTAAAAGATATTTTTAGATTTGAAGATCATTTGCATTCAATTTCATAGGAAGAACTATTTAACCCATGAAAGAGGGTTCATACCACAGTTTGATGTAAGCTTTATAAAAAATATTACAATCCTATAGGGTAGAAAATATTGTGAGTAGAGAAAAAATTGCTTGTTAAAAGCAATTTCTTCTTTCACACATTTTCTTAAGGATAAATCATAGGAATAGAAAATCAGGGATTGTACAATTAAGAGTTAACCCTTTCCTGTTTCGCAAAAAAATTAGACCTTACAGAATTCAAAGGTTTTGCAGAACAAAATTTAAAGAGGATTTTATTTGAAAAAAAAAACAGGGTAGAAAATATTGTAGAAACAGAAGAAGTTACTTGTGTCAAGGAATTTCTTTTTCTACAATATTTTCCCAATTATACAATCATAGGGGCGTAAAAAAAACAGGGAATGATTGATTAATTGGGATTTAACGCCACTTTTAACAGTATTTCAGTCATATTGCGGCAGCTGGAGCACCTAATAATAGATTCCTGTAAATTCTCACACCAGAACTACCACTACATCCTTTCCTATCCTCCATTTGCTATCCCACTTAGGTTTACCATTATCTACCCATTGGTGAGAAACAAATTGAACATGAAGGTTTAATAACACTATGGATCCACTTTGTAAAAAAGAATTTAAAGATCTAGTATCATTTATACACTGAATCCATTATCTTTTCAAATACCGGTACTCTTTTTTTTAACCAAATACCACTAGCTCTTTATTTTCAGCTATTGAAGAAATAAAGCTTTGAAAAAATTGTGAGAAATGGTTAACTTGCTTGTAACAAGCCATTTCCCCCTTTCTCACAATGTTTTCTACTCAATATGACAATTCTTTTTTAATTCAACTGCACTTTGCAATGTTATCTGCAATTTCTTTCGATTTGGACCAGCCTCGGTTTTGTTGTGTGGGAATAGATTAGCGAATTTCAAGAATCTTTCCTACAGATTTACACAAGTAAAGTTTAGGAAGTTTACCTTGAGAGGCTATATAAGCATTCTTTTTATTAAATCCCTGAAATGAGAAAGGCAAAAAATTAGTTTATCCTTTTTATCAGAGACTGTATTTGTGCATAATATTTATTTCAGTGTAAGATGGAGCTATCTTTTATTGAGTGAACAAAAGCTTCATTTTCATAAATAAGTAGCAAATATTGAAAAAATAAAGCTTTTTTATGTATGAAATGAAGCAACTTTACAACTAAAGTGACAATTACTTTATAAAGTATTTTTCTACACTGTTTGTCATTTAAATTCAAGTTCAATTTGAATCGTGTTGTTGTGTTAGAGCATGGAAACAAAATAGTCTATAGACAGACACACATAGTGAAAACAATATACCTCCTCTATTTTGCAGGTGGAGGAGTTGACAACAGAAGGGTAAAACAAACCCAGGAAGGGTTTATCATATTGGTTATTCATCTATTTATGAAATTATAGAGAGTTAATCCACAAACAAACTTGAATAATTCCATGAAAGTATCAACCTATTCCCACAAAATGACGCTTTTTAACACCCCTCAATATAAAAACTCTGGAAAACATAATGAAGAAATTGCTTGTCACAAGCATTTTCTTTGTTATCCATATTTTTTTCTACCACAAAAAAAACAAAGATTTCAAGTATTTCACCAACTTAAAATTGTCATCTGCAACTTCTTTGAATTAGGACCACTCTAAAATTTTGTCATTTTGGAATAGGTTAAAGAATAAAGCAAATCTTAGAGAATGATGTGAAAACAGAAATAATCAATTCTTTACCAAATTCCCACAAAATCCCACTTTTTTATGACACCCAAGAAAGCTCTTGAAATCATTGTGAAAAAGGGAGAAATTATTTTCAAAATGTTTTCTACCCAACCGTACAATGATCTTTAAGATTTAATCTACTTTAAATTGTCATCTGTGACTTCATTAACCCATTCCCACACAAGCCCTTCTTTTAAGCCCCTCATGAAAAAACTCTGAATCAAGCAATTTCTTCATTATCCACATTGTTTTGTATCCCAAAAATCGAACAATTTTAAAATTCCATCAACTTGAAATTGTCGTCTGCAGCTTCTTTCAATTTGGACACGTTTAAAATTTTGTTGTGTTGGAATGGGTAAAATTAAGACCAATCTCAAGTATTGTTATCAAGTATGGATAACTAGTTGTAAATACTACTTTTCAGACAATATCTGCTAAGTATCCAAAACAGAGTATAAGCACTGCTTAGCAGTAGAGGCCAAAAGTTTCCCATAAACATGTTAATTCTAATATCAGGGACTTTATATCCTGTTTCCAGCTGCAATCAAATTTTTAAGTTTGGAGACTACATTCAAATATGCATCCACAAAAGCTAATATTGATTTGACCAAAAACCTCAAAAAAGGCAAAATGCTGTATAAAGGCCAAACTTACATCAATGTAGCTTGCATTCACATAGTCAGAATGTGGATCATGCGTGAGAGGAGATAAAACTACTCTAGAGTGATCATCTGAAAGTATACAAACATATAAGAAATGAGAGCTGACAGCTGACAACAAGGCTTGGCTATTCTAAAATCTGGATTGTATCAGCAATTGATCATTTGCTGGCTCCATCAATTTATTCCATTGGCTCCTCCCATCGACTCCCACAGGAAGTTCCACTTCAATATTTTAAGGCATTATTTTACAAAAGCTTTAATCATGACGTATAAACCACCAAACTAACCAAAATGCTTCACAAAAATGACAGCCAATGTCAGAGTTTAAAATTAACTTCCAGTCTAAATGAATGGTTTCATTGGTCTACTGATTATGTGATTGACAGTTGCGATTTGTCAATTCAATGTCAACATACAACAAAAATCCACTAAATGATAGCCAGAGTAATGAATAACATGCCTATAGAGTTAAAACTTAAAACACCTGTGCAATTTCAGTGAGGTAACAAATAAATAGCATCTCGCATGTGAATCTTTAAACAAGAATTTCAAAGTCAAAAAGATGACAAATTCCACTCAAATGAATGTCACAGAACCAGGTAATGAAACTTTGCAAAAATGGATGATTTATGACCCTAAATACATTGCTTTCTATAACAAAGGCTTCAGTACTTCATAAGATACAGCACAGAATTGCTTGGAAAAATTTAGCAAAATTTCAACATCTATTTTTAAGAAAAAGGGTCATATTTGCCCCGGTGACCTTGACTTTTTACCTCAAAATCAATAAAGTTCCCAATTTGCCCATGGCTACCCGAAAGTATTTTGGGGGGAAGGGGGTGAGGGGGTTTGGTGTTGGTTTTTTTTTTCTTTTTTTTCTGAACTAGATGGTTGTCCCATGACAACTGCTGTCGAGCCAGCAAAGTTTTGTAGGCATCATGCTCCGGACAAGCAGAATTTTAGTGTTTGACCTTGAGCTTTGACCTTGAACTTGAAGCTATCCAAAAAATTTTTTCAAGAGGCACATCTGCTCATGATGGAGAATAATTGTGCCAAGTTATTTTGAAATCCATCCATAAATGTAGGAGTAATTGTCCGGACAAACACAATTTTAGTGTTTGACCTTGAGCTGTGACCCTGACATTAGAACTATCCCAAAATTCTTTCAAATGGCACATCTATTCATGATGGAGAATAATTGAGCCAAGTTATTTTGAAATCCATCCATAAATGTAGGAGTAATTGTCCGGACAAATTCGGAAGGACGGACTACAGAATTACTTACTGACTAAAGCAGTCACAGTGACAACTATGTCTTGCTCACCATAAGCGGGCTTGACAAAAACTGTGACTTGAAGCAAAGCGTCAAGTTACTAATGAATTTTTACCTCGTCACTGTTAGACCTCAAAACTAATAGGTTTCCCTGTCTTTACAAGAGCCACCAACATGCAAAGTTTTAAAGAGATTAGATGAAAAATGCAGCCTGAAGGTAGGTCACAAGTGTTTGACAGTTTACAAGCACATTGAAGGACACAAGTACAGCCCCTTAACTATATTCCCCTCAGCAGAGTTGGAAGTTGATAGTTACAAATTATTGTCAGGAATCTTCAAAATCTCCAATTCCATGCAATCATGCACATGCCTAAGACAGTGAATGCAGTGTATCATATAGGTGGCCAGAAGGAGACCAATTTCTATTTCTACTTTCACAGATTACCAATATTTTGTAGACAAACTTCTAAAAAAAAGTCATACAATTTACTTACATGCTATTATATCAGCATATCTATTTTTGGGTTTGTTTTCTGGTTTCAGGGCCTGCTGACACAAAGCAAACATTCCAACTGGTAACTCCTGGAAAAAACATACGTAACCACTTAACCCATTCCCACACGATGAGGCTTTTTGATGCCCCCTGAGAAAAGCAATTGAGAAAACATTGTGGAAATGAAGAAAATGCTTGCAATAAGCAATTTCTTTATTTTCCATAATCTTTTCTCTACACAAAGTTGAAAAATTCAAATTTCATAAACTTTAAATTGTCGTCTGCAATTCCTTTCAATTTGGACCAATCTAAATTTTTTCAGTATGGTAATGAGTTAACAAGTCAGCTAACAAGTCTTGGCCAAAGGTTGGCAAGAATCTTTCGGTCAGTCAGCAACTGTACCATCATCACTAAAGCTTGTTTTAAGCTGAAGGATAATTGACCCACAATTATACAAATTGGCTGTGAGGGCTTCGTTGTATAAAGAAAGGACAAAACAAGCTTTGGGTTACTGTTGTTGTTTGTTTGTAGAAAAATATCTCAAACTAGGCAATCCTTGTCTTGTAGATAGAAATCTTCATATGCACTAGCAAAAAAAAAAAAAACCAAAAGCAAAAAGTGTGTCTTTCTTTTTATGAATTTTTTATCTACTTATAATTCATTTACTTTGAGTAGAAGAATGTACTTTCATTTTTAACCCTTTTCTGTTCAACCCCTGGTTTATAAGTTCTTGTAATTTTAAGTTTGAAAAAACATTGTTGGAAAAGAAGAAATTGCTTGTAACAAGCAATTTCTAATTTTTCCACAACATGTTCTACCCAACAAAATGGTTGATTTTCAACATCTTTAAACTTCTGCAAAACCTTTGAATTTGGGTAGGTCTAAAATTTTGCAAAATAGGAATAGGAATTACAAAAAAAGTCATCAATTCATACCATAGTTAACTCACCCTATGTTCTGCTTTCATCACAGCAAATTCATTTTCCTTTGCATTCTGTATAAATGCTGATAGATCCTCAGGTTTGATAGGGTTAGACAAGTTCTTTAAACTCATATTTACGTAGATGGGCTCTTTTGACGTTTTGTCAACATCTCCATTACCAACATCCCCGTCTCTCATATCAACAAGCTCAGAACCTTCTAGTTGTTTGAAAGAAACATATAATTTATGGGAGTCAAGCAAAAATCTAAATATACATTAAGGGAAATAGATCTTTAAAAATGCTAAAATTGAATCTCACATTTGATGAATATATCAAAATTCTCTTAAAATCATGAAAAAATAAAAATTGATTCAAGGAAGACAAAAGTCGTACTTAACCAGTCTCAACACAATCTAGCTTTTGATGCTCCTCAAAACAAAACTTGAGAAATGTAGTGGAAAAAGAAGAAATTGCTTCATTATCCACCATGATTTCTACCTAAAAAGGCAAATATTTCTCTTATTCCTTGAACTAAAAATTGGGGCCTTCAACTACTGTCAATTGGGACCAGTCTAAAATTTTGTTAAATTATTTTTAGATTAGTTAAAATTTAAAAAGCTGCAGACGATAACTTGAATTAGAAATCTTTCTCTGATTTGGCAAGCAAATTTCTTCATTGTTCATAATTCTTTCCTAAGTTATCTTGAGGGGCCTCAAAGAGGGGATATTGAGAAGAAGGGTAAATCAATTTTAGGTTTCTGATGATCAACCAAACATTAGTTACTGATATAAATTAGATTTATCATAACTTCATAATTACAGGCTTGGTGTATACAAACTACGTAACTACATCAGTCCTAATAAGATGGCGCAAAATGTCATACTGAAGTTCAGCAACAAAAAAAACACATGTAATTCCAGCAACAAAAAGCCATGTAATTCAAGCTTACTCAAGCTGTAGTTAAGAGGTTTTGGATGCCCAACAATGATAAGATTACTAATTCAAATGAAATTTTCAATTATTTTTTTTTTATCAATAAATAGGTAAATCCATTGCCACCATGAATCTTGTTAGTTACACAAAATAAGTAACAAAGCTCCTCTTCCTATTAGTGTCTCTCCTTTAACCCTTACAAAACAGCTACTAAGAAATTCAACAGAAAAACTCATTTACAACATTTCTGATTAGTCATAAATTGTTGGTTATTTTTGAGCTGCAACCTTTATGACAAGAAAGTTATTATGGCTAACCTATTACCACACAATTCCATCCACAGAATCCTGTAGAATTTCACTTAAGAAAACATTGTGTCAAAGGAGAAAAAGCAGTTTTTCTTTTTTACAATTTTTCTACCCTATATAGGTCTGATTATTGAGTTTTCACTCGGTTCTGAATGTCACCAGCAACATCTTTCAATTTGGACCAGTTTAAATTTTGTTTTCTGTTAATTGGTTGAACATTGTCCGCTAACATCGTCTTCAAAAGCCAAAATGATATAGGCTTTCAAAATTTCTTAGTTTGCGCATAAATTGATTTGGCCTGCAGACATTTTCCAGAAGTCTCTCATTCTGTATATCATAATTATAGCAAGGTAAATACCATCTGCTGTGTTTTTCAACAAGAATGCTGTCTCATTTAGATTATCTAGGGTTGTCTCCTTGGTACCATTATTTCTATCTCTACTGTCAGAAACTATCATTTTGGAGTGGAATCTTCTTCTCCTGTAAACATGTAACAAATTACTTCAACACTTTTTTTTGTCCCCAAGTCTCAATTTTGTCATTTAATCAATTACCATATTATTCTATGTAGAATTGAAAGGAGTTGCAGACTACAATATAAAGTGTATGAAGTTTTTGCAACTTTCTGGGTAGAAAGCATTGTATAAAATGAAGAAATTGGTTGCTGCAAGCAATTTCTTCATATTAAACAATATTTTCCCAATTGTTTTTCATACAGGGTGTCAAAATTATCGTTGTGTGTGATTGGGTTAATCCATTACCAGTCAACAAAATTTTAGACTAGTCCAATTTCAAAGCACTTGCAGGCAATCATTTTTTAGTTGGTGAAGTGTTATTTTTTGTCTTTCTGGATTGAAAACCTTGAGGTGCTTGTAACAAGCAATTTCTTCATTATCCATGATGTTTTCATGAGGAATTTTAAAACAGGGTTGTGTGGAAATGAGTTAAGCATGAACAAATATGCTAATGTTGCAGCTTATTGTCTGTTTCTACATTACTTCAGTCATATCATGGGGCCGAAGCACCTAACAAGTTTCCTACTAATTTTCACACTACCATATCCTATTTGAGTCTCCAGCTGCTCACCCTACTTTGGAATATATTCATCCATTGGTGAGAGATAAATGACTATCAAATGCCAGAAAAAATTTGGTCTTGCTTGGCTCAAACCAGTACCCCATGAGCATCAAACATGCATCCAACTAGGCTATGGCTGCAGATCTGTTGAGCAAAACAAGAAAATACCCAGTTTCTGTTTCAGATACGTAAACCATTAATTACTGAATAATGACTTTTTTTTCCAAAGAGCATGACTTTTGACTTTCAACACTTGAACTTACCTATATAACAAAATCAGTAAAATGGCAACTGTGACAACAACACCAATAAGTACTCCAGCTATGATCCCACCTGTGTTGTTTCCTGCTTTGGCACTTGTCATGGGAACTGAAACAATTTATCAATCCATATAGTGGAAGAACCACCCTTGCCAATCAATTGCATCAAAAATAAATTGACTCATCAATATAATTTTCACTTCAAATACTGAAGACAAACACTTGTACAGGATTGCTTTAACATACTAACTCTAGCTTATACAAACTGAAGTTTGGACGCTTATGTTACCCACCAATGATTTACTTTTTATTTTATGTCGAAGACAACACATTTCACAAACTTTTATTTGAGCCTGTGCATGACATTTCCAACAATTTTGCATGTGCGTGACTCGCACACATTGAGCACCCTGGACAGCCATTCGGGGCAATTAGAACATTCGCTGATTGTTTAAAGAAGCTTTGGGTCAGTATCTTTCTACAGAGCGCAGAGTGAAGACTCAGATCAGACTGTGCGGATGCACAGACTGATCTGAGTCTTTACTTGGCACACATGTGTAATGGTTGGAAATGTCACGCACACACTCATTTGATATATAAGACAAAACTGCCTTGTTAGAGAGCAGTGGGTATTATCAACCATTTACAAATGTTTATCTAACAAAGCTGACTACTTTTCAGGTAATCAATGCATTTCAAATTCAGCATAAAATTATTTTTGTTCACACTTCAGCAAATATATACAACTGGATGATGTAAAGGTAAAATTATCTTGTGGTGACTTGCTGCCATGTTCAGGATCAACAAAAGAAAATCTTACATAAAACCGTAGGGTCATAAATCATCGGGGCACAAACAAAATGTCATAACTACAGCTTTAATGCAGCTGTAGTTACTACATTTTGATGGCACACAGACAATATAATATTACAGAATACAAACCTTTACAAAGATGACCAGTAAAACCAGGAACACATCCACCCACACAGTAACCAGTATATGGGTCACATGACTGCCCCTCATGGCATGATCCACATTTCTCTGTACAATTTGGGCCAAAGAACCCCTCATCACAGGCTGAAAGAAGACATATCACTTAACCCATACCCTAAGTTTTCCCAAGCTTCTTTCTTGAGGGACTAAAATAAGTGGGATCATTTGGGAATGGGTTAATAACCTATGTGGAGGTCACATGACCCTAATGACAAAACCCAATTTCTTTGCAAGGTTTGGGCCATCAGTACCTTCAATACATGCTGAAAAAGATGAGAACAAAAAGTATGCCATAGCTTTGACTTTTTGATAGCCCACTCACAACTTTGGAAATGTTTTAACCCATGCCCTCCATTTATGCCCTCAAGGAATAAAAGCTTTGAAAAGCATTGTGGAAAACGAAGAAATTGCTTGTATCACGTAATTTCTTCATTATCCACAACGTTTTCTATAAAGAGGGAAAAAAAATAAAATTCCATCACCTTAAAATTTTCTTGTCTACAACTTCTTCCAGTTTGAACCAGTCAATAATTTTGTTGTGTGGGAATGGGTCAAGATTCTTTGTCAGATAAATAAGGACCTCTAAGTTTTAACAATAAAGACAAATTCATTATCTGAGAGACTGTATAAATGAATTCATCACAACTATTTCTAATAAACCCAAGAAGATGCCCTAATCATGGCTCTCAGTCAAAGACTTAATTGATCCAATCAAATCATTCATTTAGACCAGAAGTAAACTTTTAACTCGGACATTGGTCAACATTTATGTGAATATTTTTTGTTAGTTTAGCGACTTAAGTCTCGTAAATTCTACTTATTCAAGTTGCAAACAAATAATTTTGTTTTTTTGTTTCATGTTACTGGCCATGAATATTGCCAAATAAGGCCATTTAATCTTGAAGTGGAACTTCCTATTTGAGTCAATAGGCATGGCCAGTGGAGTCAGTCGGCAGGGCCAAGTATCCTCAATTACTCAGGTTTTTCATAACTACATGTATATTGCCTATACACCCATAAGCTCATCCTACCAAACTAAACCTGTGAGTTTAACCCTTTCCCATTTTTAGAAATTTTAGCCTAGTTCAAATTATATGGGGTTGCAGACGACACTATTGATAGAATGCAATTTGAAATTAAACCATTCTTTGTGGTAGAAAATATTGTGGGAAAATAAGAAATTGCTTGTTACAAGCAATTTCTTCTTTTTTCCACAATATTTTCTCAAGTATAAAATCATACCAATGTTACATCCTGGGTTTGCACTGGAAGGGTTACCACTGACCTCTGGGGTTACAATAATAACAAAGATATCATCAGAGAGATTCAAGACATACGTTTATCACAACTATTGCCCATAAATCCAGGAGCACATCCTGCTTCACAAGTCCCTGTTTCAGGGTGACATGGACCTCTGTTGTAACAGTAAGGACATCGTTTCTCACATCTCTGGCCATACCTCCCAACTCTGCATTCTGAAATATATCAAGGATTACTGTTTGTTACAATGACATTTCAGTCAATCTTTCACAGAGTGAACAGCAAAGCTAAGAGGGAGAATATAGCTTTTATTGTTCATGAAACGGAAGTGATATCAATCTCAGATGCAAAACAAACAATTGTTCAACTTCTATACTCCAAACCTTTCAATGTGGGTGTATAAACATATGATAAATATGAATTTTGACCAATTCCCACACAGTCATTCTTCAGCAGCCCCTCAAATAACAAGAGAACCTTGGTGGTCCTCTTGAACAAAGAAATTGTCATTGAGGCCCCTTTTTCCATGTTCTCCTATAGAACTTTCTCATGATCAATGGATTTCATTTGTATGTCAATACAACTATTCTGGCCGAGTTTCATGAAGATGGGGCCTCAATCTTCATTAAATTTGGCCAGAATTATTGTTAGGTCGTAAAGATTTTTGCTTCATCCCCGATGATACAACTGAGGTAATGTTCAAATAGTCAATAAGCTGCAACATTACCATATTTGTGCATGCTTAACTAACCTCAAAAAGCATTTAACTATGGCCTACGGCATTAATCACCACTACCGTCCACTCTTAGGTCTGGAATACTTACTATGCTAATACTTACCTGGCTTCAGGTAATTGTCCATTTTCATATGGCTCCCATCATATTCAATCAGGTGATAAAAATTGTGATTAAATCAGCGTTAACATCAAATCGGGACAATAAAGGCAGCAACCAAAAATGGTCACCCAAAATATTTCAGGAGCTAAGCCGACCCCGCATTATATTGGATTTAGTACTGTAACAGGTAGCTCTATAACAGAGTTGCAGTGTACTTACTCTGAGCACAAGTTGGCCCAATGTATCCTGGCTCACACCTGTCGGCTGGACATTGTCCAGTTTTAGGATCACAATGGACACCATCTTCACATTGACCACATCTCTCCACACAATTTCGGCCATAAAATCCAGGTGGGCATCCTGAAGTGTGAAAATGAAATATGTTTGTAATTTCATGAATGCTTTCTAACAGTAAATTATATCATTTTCTTTATGCTTTTAAGTAGAATATGAAAATGTCTAAGTGGATTATGACTTGATAATTTCACAAAACAAGAGGGCCAATAGCCCTGGTGCTCATCTGAGATAAGGCTGTTTTTCTTCAAGGCCTGATACTAATGGGTCTAGAGAAGATCTCCTTTAAAATTTAACCCATTCCTGTACAAACCTTGGATTTTACGTCACTGTGATTTCATATTTGAGAAAACATTGTTGAAAAGTAGAAATTGCTTCTTTTTCCACAATATTTTCTAGCCTACTGAATGTTTATTTTTCAAATTAAATAACCTTTCATTTTTCATCTACAAAACCTTTGAATTTGGGCAAGTCTGAAATTTTGAAAAACAGGAAAGGTCATCTAAAACCAACTTATGTTGCAATTGCAACCAATGGTTTCAACAGATTTAAATCTTTAAGTAATTTTTAATAGGGGGCAATCTAATGGACATTTCTGCCTAATTTGATTGAAATTGGCCACATAGTTTTGGAGGAGATGTTTTTTTTTAAAAATCCTTCTTTATTCTATATAAGCTCCATCTTCCTTAGGGCTCAACCCCTAGGGACCAGAGGGTAATGATTTTAGCAATACTGAAAGAGGTTAACATACTGATGCTTCATGCAAAATATCAAGGCTCTACACCTTCTGGGTTAGGAGGTTTTAAAGATTTTTTTTTTAAATTCGCTTTTGTTGCCATGGCAACCAGAGTTTTCAACTGATTTCAATTCTTTTAGCAAGTTTTAAAGGGCACCACCTAATGAATGTTTCTGCCAAATTTGATTGAAAATTATGAAATTGGGCTGGTAATTTTTGAGGAGATGTCTTATTAAAATTGTTGATACACAATGGACAATGCATGACAAACAATGCACAATGGACAGAGGATGAATAAAATACCTCACCATGAGCACTTTGTACTCAGGGGAGCTAAAAAACTTTGAAGTTATCAAAATGATAAACTCATTGTAGTGTGAAATGATGCACTTTTATAGATTTTGTCCAAAAAATAGCATTTGCTCTTTTTAAAATTAAAGAATAGAATAATTGTTTGTTTTTTGTGTAAGATTGCTAAACAACAAAAGCTTTGTTATCATAAGTGCTGCTGCACTAATGAGAGAGCTTCGATTGGAAAATCAAATTCATTCTTCAATTTTTAAAGGATGGAGCCCTCGTTACAAACATTTTTTTCCAGATTTCACCACTAACAACTCTGGTCTGTCAAATTGACAGATCTCCTCTGTCAAATTGACAGATCTCCTCTGTCAATAAAACTAGAGGAGCTTGAGAGCCAGATTTAATCCACCTTCCTGAATTTACTTATCTTAAATGTAATATAGTTTTTTTTAAGGAAGAATTACTATTTTTTTCAATTAATTTTACCCTATTACCACACAATGACACTTTCTGACATCCTGAAGAAATACAGAAAAAATTTAGTGGCTACAGGAGAAATTGGTTGTTTTATATCCTATTTGGCACTTTTTCCCAATTAAAGCATAATTTGAAATCATTGTCTGCAACTTGTTTCAAATTGGACCAGTCTAATATTTTGTCATCTGGTAATGGGTTAAAGGAGGTAACTTTCTTTTATACATCAAATATTTTCAGTCAGGTAGTAACAATTATTTTGTTTGCTTCATTATGTGATCTCTACCTGAAATTTTGACAATTCTCCATAGCAATGCATGTATTGTTAAACCAATTTAATCTTTTTCAAGAAATCTGATATAGGGTTACCAAACGAGATGATTTTCAAAGTTTTCACCATTTATCATATATGAAAATCAGACTCACCTAAGCAATGTTTTTAACTAAACAAACTCATTTAAAGGAATCCAATAAGAGGTCATCAACAGATTTTTTAACATGAATATAATAAAGACTCACACACAGATATCTCCTAATCTTTTATTATTGAATTTATTAATTGATTTCTGAGAATATTTTTCAAAGCTTTTCCTATATGCCATATATGTGAATTAGCCTAGCCTAAAGGAACTGTGTTTTTACCCAATTGAATAAATCTGATAATAATCTACTGATTTGTTTTCATTGAAAATCATCAACTGGTCTTTAAGTAGACTTTCAAAGTTTCCACAACTAACCATGTTTAGAAACTAGCCCCACCCATAGGAGCTTTTTTTAAAGTGATCATTTTTTTTTTTTTCTTTTTTGAAGTCTGTGCAATACTTCCTGATGAGAAGATTTTTAAATTTAAAGTTTACTGACCTACAGAAGAATGCATGACATTTTAAAATATGTATAATTTGAAACACAAGGAACAGATAGGGTAGAAAATATTGTGAGGAAAGGAGAAATTGCTTATTACAAGCAATTTCTCCTTATCACATGGTATTCTGTTATATCATATTCAGAAAATCAAAAACCAGGATTGTGTGGGAATTGGTTTAAATTTTGTTGTCCAGTAATCAGGTGAAACCTGTAAAATTACAATTCATGAATTAAGATCTAGCCACTGTCCAAAGTTGAAGCTTTTGTCAAACTTTCACAATAGTACTAATGAAAAGCATCTTGAGTCAAAACACATGTATTTTCACTACACAATGCTTAAAATCAAAGTTAATTTAACCCATCACCAGACTACAATAATTCAGATTGGTACAAATTTAGAGAAATTGCAGACAACAATTTTTAAGTGTAGAAATAATAAAACTCTATGTATTTAGGGAAATGAAGCATTGCAGAAAATAAATTAATTGCTTAAAACAAGCAATTTCTTAATTCTCACAGCGTTTCCAAAGTTTTTTCTTAAAACGCATAAAAAGGGGGGTTGTATGGGAATGGTTTAACTGAAGAACCCTGTAAACTGTTAAACATTAGTATTCATGAATCATAGAAAGGATACTTACCTATCCTACAGTGAAGCCCCTTATAACCTGGCTGACAACCATGGCTACATTTGCCTGTTTCATGGTCACAAGAGTTGTACAAGCAGTAACCACAGGTCTGGAGACAATCTTTCCCAAATTTATCAGATGGACAAGCTGAAATGTCAAACAAGATCACCACATGCAGATCCCAACGCTGGGTGTTCAAGTGCTTGATAATGGGTAAAAAACCTTTTTAACCCATTCCCACTCAAGAAAAATTTAGGCTGGTCCAAATTGAAAGGAGTTGCAGACAACAATTTAAAGTTTATGAAATTTTAGACTTTTTCAACTTTCTAGGTAGAAAACATAGTGTAAAATGAAGAAATTGCTTGTGACAAGCAATTTTTTCATTTTACACAATGTTTTCCAAAGCTTTTTTTCTTGGAGGTGTCTAAAAGCGTCACTGAGTGAAAATGGGTTAAGCAAGAAAAGGGGCATGAATCTATTTAGAATTATCACCTTGTTGGTTTGATGGTTCTTTGGATAGTGAGCATAATTTATATTTCAAGTTTTAAATTAACTCATTCCTATTCAGTGACACTTTTAGACACCCCAAAGAAAAACAGCTTTGTAAAAAATATGGAAAATGAAAAAATTACTTGTTACAAGCAAATTCTTCATTTTCCACAATGTTTTCTTTCAAATAAGATAAAAAAAATCTAAAATTCAATCAAATTTAAATTGTCGTCTGCAACTTCATTCAATTTTTGCCAGTCTAGAATTTTGCTGCCTGGTAATGGGTTAATGTAATCTCTAATAACAAAGATATTACAAAATGTCAGAGTTTTTGGACGACCTTGAAACAACAACTTTGCCAAAGCAATACCTTCAGAAACAGCAAAGCTTAATAAATTTTAGTTTGTTTTCAGATATCATGGAAAATCTCAGTGGTTTGGGAGGAGATGTCGTTTAACATTCCCTCTTTATTTCTATAGAAACCCCACCCCTCAGTCTCCGCCCCCTGGTGAGACAAGGGTAATGAATTGAGCAAATTTGAAAGAGGTCAATATACTGATGTTTCATGCAAAATATCAAGGATCTATGCCTTCTGGGTCAGGAGAAAAGACTTTTACAGATTATCAATATTTTAAACTTTCACTTTGGTGGCCATGGCACCCAGAGTTTTCAACAGATTTCTCTTTTTTAAGCTATTTCTAAAGAGGACCACCTAAGGAACATTTCTGCCAAATTAGGTTGAAATTGGCTCAGTGGTTTTGGAGATGTCATTTAAAGAAACTGTTAACGGATGGCTGACAACTGACGACTGAAGACGGATGGATGTCGGACAAAAGGTGATCACAATATCTCACTTGAGTAGTGTGTGCACAGGTGAGCTAAAAATAACAGGCTTATAAATAAGATTCTCACAAAGAGGACACATACCCCCCCCAACCAGAACTTTGTCACCCAATCTATCTATATGAACATTATGCACACTATACAGTCAGCAAATAATTTGAAGGCTATATAGCAAAGCTATAGTAAGTAGCTTATAACCCATTCCCACATTAAAAAATATTTTTAGACTGGTCCAAATTGAAAGAAGCTACAGACGATAATTTCAAGTTAATGGAATTTTGAATTTTTTCTTTTATGAAAAGAAACGGTGGATAATGAAGAAATTGATTGTAAAAAACAATTTCTTCATTATCCACAATGTTTTCCAAAGCTTCTTTCTTGAGGGGTATAAGATGGAGGGAATGTTTGGGAATGCCTTAATACATTATAATTTAATCTTGCGTCATTCAAGGCACTTGATTTATGCATTTACCTATATGACAGCTGATCCCAAGCCAACCAGAATAACACCCATTACTTATATTACAGCTCCCAGTCACTTTATTGCATACTTCAGTGATATCAGCACAATGACACTCTGTGGCACAGGTTTCACCATACAGAAAGTCAGGACATTCTGAAAATAATAACTTTATATAGTATAACTCATGACCACACAGGAAAATTTTAGACTGGTCAAAATTGAAAGAAGTTACAGACAACAATTTGAACTGTATGAATTTTTAGATTTTTTCAACTATCTGGGTAGAAAACATTATGTAACATGAAGAAATTGCTTGTTGCAAGTAATTTCTTTATATAAAACAATGTTTTCCTAATTTGTTTTCGGGGGAGGGGCGGGGGGGCTCAAAAAGCCTCACTGAGTGGGAATGGGTTAATTACTTATAATAATATATAATATAGTTATAATTTTATACAGGAACACTCTAAAGTATTACATGGCAATATCAGGTACCCTACCTGCCATCACTTTTTTTTTCTTTCCTTTGAATATGTCTTCTTCCAACATTACATCTATATCTGATTGATAGATATTAACTGTCAATCAAAGAATCAATTGACCAATCAAATCATTCATTTGGACCAGAAAAGAACTTTGAACTCAATATTGGCTGACACATATGTGAAGCAATCTTGTTAGTTTGGAAACTTAAATATTGTGACTACAGCCAACCCTTTTTTTTTCTTTTCTTATACATGTTACTGGCCACATCAAAAGTCAATTCATAATCTACAGAGAAACTGGCATTTCAGAGGAATTTTCTAATACCAATATACAAATTTGTGTCAAAAGTAATGGACAAGAGAAAAATATTGGTCTGTAATTCATGAAGAATAATACAACAAAAATCACATAACCACAAATCTTTGGAAAAACAGGAGGGCCATTGGACCTGGTGCTTTCACCCCAAACAAAAGGATCCTTTTCTTTCAATGTTAAGTTTAGGATTATAATACATGTCATCCTAATCATTCTTTAACCCATTTTCACATAATGACACTTTCTAACACAAGAAAAGAAAGTTTGGGAGGACATTGTGAACTAGAGGCGCTTGAGCTCCTGTATCACTCCACAGGAATGAATGTACTCATTAAGGAAATTTCCATTAATTTAGAATAAACTGAATATAATGAAGATAAATCAAAACCATTGAAATCTTTGAAATAGTTCTAGAGAAATTAGCCCTATCTATTAAAGCCATATTTTTCATCCAATCTAAATTCTTTTTCATACTCTGATAAAACTTCACCCAAGGATGGTTCCTTTCAAATTTGGTTGAAATCAATCAACAGGTTTCTGAGAAGAAGAATTTCAAAGATTTTACCATATATGGAAATAGCCACGCCCATTAAAGACATGTTTTTCATTCGATCAAATTTATTTGAACGAATCTGATAAAGGTTCACCTAAAGATCATTTCTGTGAAATTTCGTTGAAATCCATTAACCTGTTTTTGAAAAGAAGATTTTCTAAGCCTTTACCATATATGGCAATAGCCCCGCCCATTAAAGCCATGTTTTCCATCTGATCAAAATTCTTTGAAGGAGTCTGATAAGGGGCTACTCATGGATCATTTCTGTGAAATTTGGTTGAAATCCATCCACTAGGTTCTAAGAAGAAGATTTTCAAAGCTTTTACCATACATGGAAAAGAGCCTGCCCGTTAAGTCCATGTTTTTCATCAGATCAAAATTCTTTGAAGGAATCCAGTAGAGGGTCACCCAAGGATCATTTTTGTGAAATTTGGTTGAAATCTGTTCAGTACTTTCTGAGGAAAAGAATTTTAAAGGGAAATTTTACAGACAAGTGGACGGACGCACACATGCACAAGGGACACCACATCATGACAATAGCTCGCTGACTTTCAGCCAGTGGAGCTAAAAACTGGGAAACTATTGTGTAAAAGAAGAAGTTGCTTATCACAAGTAATTTCTTCATTTTACACAATGTTTTCTACCCAGAAAGTTTAAATATACAAAGCCATAAACTTTGTCAGATATAACTCTTTTCAATTCAGACAGGTCTAAAAAAGTTGTGTGGTATTGGGTTAAGGGTGTAAAAAAGCAGAATTGTGTAGGAATGGGTTACGATGGCTTTTAATTGAGAAAAAAAAGACATCTCATTTTTCTCATTAGGAAAAAGTGTAAAATTTAAAATAGACTTGCAAATAAAAAACTGCTTTAAGTGCTTTTTAAATAATTTCATGTTTAAAGTAATTATAAAATGGCATGGAAATTTCCTTCATTAAATTCTAGAAGAGCAATATTTCATGATTAAATCCAAATGTTTTTTATGAGCTAAGCTGTATAGAACCATTTTTTTGCAAAAATATTTCCCCAATCTAATTCCATTTTGGTGGCTTAGTGTTGCTGAGACCTTTTCACCTACTGTAGATAGGTTCACAGAAAACAAGATGTGGGGACCAGTGTGACCTTGATAATTGGCCTTAACCTTGATGGTTGACCTAGCAAGGAACCTATGTTCCAAATATGAGCTATGTATCTATGAGATAAAAGTTAATTTTATTTTCAACTTTTACTTGTCATCTGGTTATAAGTGAAGCCTTCCATTCTTCCATTGCAAACTTTGAAAGCTCTACACTGAAAATTGTAGAGATTTTTAATGGTTTTCTATGAAATTTCTTTTAGTTGTCTGGCAACACGAGTTATGAATTGATTCGAATTATACTACGTATTTTAAAAGAGCATCACCCATGAATCATTTCTCTGAAGACACATTGAAATCTGTGAAGTAGTTCTCTGTTAGCATAATTATATACTTGACTGATTGTCCTCAACTTTTCTCATTGTTTTTGGCTTATAAACAATAGCAATTAACATATTTGTTAATTACTTGAACACAAGAGTAATAACCAATCAGATCTATGCAGGGCCTTCCCTGGGCCAATTTTTCTTTTCGCCATCACTTTCGCCAAATTGAAAAACAATGAAGTCAATTCTGTCTCAAAGAAGCCAAAGAGACACCAAATTAATTTTGCTGAGTTTCATGCCACTGAAGACCGCTCAGTCATTGCGTTTTTCTGTTAACCAGTTACCCTAAAATATTCCTCTGTTGATGCAAAAACACATCTGACATCATAAAAATGTTGGATCTGACCGTTTTACATTACCGGAGTGTAGGGTTGTGATGTACATCAAAGAGACCCTGAGAGGGTTGCCTGTGTTGCACAATTTCCCTAGGGTAAAAATTAGACAAAGATTTGTGCATTAAAATCTGTCATTTGTATATTTTATTTAATTTAGAATTTTTTGTCAGACATGTATTCTGGGTTTATTGTTAACCAACTGAAGTAAGATTTTCTAATTTTAATTTGTTGAATTTAATTTATGTAATGTACACTGTCATTTAAGAAGTCTTCGATCATGGTCAGAATCTGTCACCAGTATTGTAGGTCATATATTGCATAAGTGTTTGTCACATTTCATTTATTGACTGACTCGATGTTTATTGAAATTCTACACGACTTTCACCGTTTTAACACCTAGACTATGATAATCTGCCTTGATTGCAGTCTGATACAAACTTTTAGTGCACGAGTGGTACTTTATATGAAAATCAATATTGCTTCCACAAACTTATTTTTATCGCCAGCGTTTTTGCCAGATTCGATTTTTTATTGCCACTTTAGCTTTAATTTTCGCATTTGGTGGCATTGGCGATCGCCAGCAAAGGTCCTAGATCTATGAGATAGAGCATTGTCCCACTGCAATTAAAGCTAGGAATTCGAGGCAAGGTGGTCTATCTTTTTGTATTCATTTTTAATTGGCTATTTCTTAATAATTCTGTTTCAAAATTTAAAAAAAAAACACCACTACACTTGTGCTTCAATGTTTCTATCCATTTGACTTAAGCTGTTATTTGAAGACACTACAAAATTCATTGATTTCTCAAAAATATTTCAGGATGAAAACATTTTTGTTTGGAGTTGATTTATTGTCAGTGATTGCATACCTATCTTTGTGGTATGGCTTGCACTTGCTGCAGCAATTACACATCAAAGATTATAAAAAAGGCCCCTTTATTGCGGCCTGGTAAGGATCATCAACAGGGATCTGTTAACCCCCAGACTGAAACAATTTATTACTTTTGTGTGGTATTGTGCAGATAGACTCTCTTGCTGCACCCATTATCCCATTACCACTCGAGAAAAATTTAGACTAGTCCAAACTGAAAGAAGTTGCAGGTGACTTCATGAAATTTCAGATTTCCAATTTTTTGTGTAGAAAATTAGTGTAAAATGAAAAAATTGCTTCAATGTCAAAAAGCGTCAAAATTGTAGGGTAAAGGTTTTAACGTCGAGGCAGAACACTGATGTCTCAGCCTTTGTGAAAAATCAATTGATTATTCAAGCCTGATTCACCACTGCAAATAAAAGTTTCCTTGATTCATTAACCAAGATTTCCATTCAGTTGGGGGCAATGTTTTACATTCTCATTAAGAAATTTACAATCATTAATTGATTAGCCTTTTATAAGAAAATTTTGCCAATACATAATTTGGACAAGACAAACATCTACGACACAGTCCAGGCATAAAAGGGGGTAATTTCCATGTTTTTCTTAATGAACACTCTTGGGAGCTATACAAACTAGAGACAGGAAGATTTTATCATTTGCTAGATTTTTTTAGTGACAATTCTGTCAAATGAATATTTTTTGTTAGCCTCTGACAGGTGGAATTAAATTTTTCCTCTAAACATGGCTTCACTGTAACTTTTTTGTTAGCCTCTACTAATTTGAAGAGTGACTTTTGATTATTTAGAGGAAATAATTCTCAAATTATGATAAATATCACATGGGAAGCTACTATAAGCAAGAGAGGATGTTTCAGGAGAAACAACAAGAGGACCATGATGGTCCTAAATCGCTCATCTGAGGCATTTGCAAACTACAGTACTTTTTCGTATAAAAAAGACACCGCTTGAACAAAATAAATTAAACAAATACAAGATTTTGGACATAGAACAAAACTATCGAGTAATGCTATACAATAAATATGAATGCCTATGTCTTTTCAGTTTAATCCATTACCAAACCATCCTACATTTTGATGCCCTTAAGAAAAAATAGGTCTAAGAATACATTGTGAGAAATTGAGAACTTACTAGTTACAAGCACTTTCTCCATTTCTCAAAATGTTTCTACCCTAAAAATTCCTTGTATTCAAATTTCAATCAAACTTTAATTACCGTCTGCAACTTCTTTTAATGTGGAAAAGTGTTAAGAGGAGAAGAATTTGATATTGCTCTAATCGAGCATTTTACCAAACTTTGGGCCTCTGGGAAGAGCCATTTTAATCTAATGGGTATAATTTTAGCAACCTTGATAGAGCAAAATCTATATGTATTATAAACCAAATATGAGTGCATTACAACTCATACATTGGGAATGGAAGAAATTTGAACATGCTCTTATTAAGCGTTTTTCATAACTTAGGATGCCTTGGGAAGAGCCATTTTTGTCCAACGGATATAAACATGGTTGATAACAATAACATGCTATGTTTTAAATAAAAATGCTCTAATGCTCATAAAAATGTTTTTGAATGAATGGGCATATTTTTCTGTGACTTAGTACAAAATTATTTAGTAATGCTACATACCAAATATGAATGTCCTTCACCTTATATTTCAGAAGGAGAATACTTTTGAAGTTGCTCTTATTGGGTGTTTTCCCAAACTTTGGACCTCTGGGGCAGGGCCAATTTTGTTTTAACCTAGGGCTATGATTTGAGCTAACATGGTAGAGAACCATCTGGTTATGCCATATACCAAACATGAATACCTTAAGACTTCATAGATTGGTTGATTGATTGAATGGGGTTTTACGCCACTTTCAACAATCTTTCAGTTATATCGCGGCGGCTGGAGCACCTAACAATGGATTCCTGGTATTTCTCACACCAGTACTACCACTACATCCTTTCCTAGCCTCCAGCTGCTATCCCACATAGGTCTACGATTATCAACCCATTGGTGGGAGAGCATAATACACATCAATAACAATCACATCAATGCAAATGACCCAAGGGCTATAGCAATACTTTAGAAATTGACCATTTGCTGGCCATGCCCATATGTCTCCAACAGGAAGCTCCACTTAGATATAAAACAGCTTTATTTTGCAAAATTTATGGCCAGTAACATGTAACAACAAGAGGACCATGATGGTCCTAAATCGAAAGTTCGCCGAAAATATATTTTAGATACTCTATTACGACCGTATGTTTCCTAAATACCGGTATATAATGTCTATGAACCGCTTGGAAAGAATATTTGGATCCAGACAGGCACCCATTCCAACGCAATCCCGCTTTTTTACACCCCTAAAAAAGCTTTGGAAAACATTGTCGGAAATGAAGAAGTAGCATTATCCATAATATTTCTACCGCAAAAGATGATTATTTATAAGTTAAATCGTCTACAATTTCTTTGAATTTGGACCAGTCTAAAATTTTGCTGTGTGGTAAACTTACAAACTGGATATCTAATTGAATCCATCAAATTCGATTAATTATAATCAAAATACCTCGGCACTTATAGCATTCAACCAAACACGTTGATGGAGTACACCTGGCGTGTTCATGCTTATCTCACGTGTTGAACAGTTTATGCACAAGATTAGCCAGACGCATTATTGAGTTTTTACACGACACCTTTCAGCAGTTAGTCGGGTCTCGTGACCGTTTAAAGGGATATACATGAAGTGCAAATTGGACAATTAAAGGTGACCGCTGGCCACGTACGACAGATTACAGTTATTCACAGTAATTTAAAGAGCTAATTGCATGGGCGGACCTGGGATGGCCGTTATACGCAGATTGGCTGCTAATCTCAGGTGACCGCTGACACAGTTTTGACTGTAGCACTAATTTCCTGAATATTGTAATGCTTTGAGGTTTAGACATCAATACATACCACATATAAAATCTCTAGGCCTGATGGTGTAGGAGAAGGTTTTCAAAGATATCATTATTTATTCTTAACTAAAATTAGGGATTGCATAGGAAAGGGCTAATATCTTTAAGTAATTTGGTAGAGGGTCAATGACTGATGATATGTACCAAGTATCAAAGCTCTAAACTTTATGGTTCGGGAGAAGAAGATTTTCAAAGATTTCTTCTTTATTCCTTTGTAAAATCAGGGATCGCACAGAAAAGGGCTAATTTTCAGAGTATGATAATTCTTTAAAGTATTTTGGTAGAGGGTCAATATTTGATGATATGTAAAAATCAGATATCACAAAGAAAAGGGCTAATTTTCAGAATAAGGTAATACTTTGAAGTATTTTGGTAGAGAGTCAATAGATGATGAATTTTACCAAATATCAAAGCTCTAGGCCTTATGGTTTGTGAGAAGAAGATTTTTAGAGATTTCCTTCTTCATTTCTATGTAAAATCAGGGATCACAAAGAAAAGGGCTAATTTTCAGACTACGGTAATTCTTTGAAGTATTTTGGTAGAGGGTCAATAGATGATGATGTTTACCAAATAACTCGGCTCTAGGCCTTAATGGTTTGGGAGAAGAAGATTTTTAAAGATTTCCTTCTTTATTTCTATGTAAAAATCAGGGATCACAAAGAAAAGGGCTAATTTTCATAATACGGTAAATCTTTGAAGTATTTTGGTAGAGGGTCAATAGATGATGATTTGTACCAAATATCTAAGCTCTAGGCTGTACCACTTTGGAGGAGAAGACTTTTTAAGTTTTTTCACTCCGTTGCCATGGTCAGGTGAGCTAAAAAGTAAAATGGTTGGATGACCACCAGAAGAAGCTGTAGCTACAAGGTTTAAGTTGCCAAGCAAACAAAAATACTTAACATAAATTTGGCTAATGTGGGAGTTCAAAGTTTATGTACAACCTGAATGAATGATTTGATTAGTCTATTCTTTTATTGACAGCCGTGACCCATCAACTTCAAGAAGCTGCTGATAAAAAAAGATCATGGAATTCCCTTCTCCCTTTTTATCAGGCTATATTTCCATTTGTATTCAAACATTGTGCAGGGGAATTAAAATCTAGGAGGAAATTAAAGTTTAATCAAAGTCAATTGGAGTTTAAATTTGATTACTTCACAAGGACAAGTAATTGCGAGAAATCACGTAATTTTCCAAAATAATTGAATTAGACAAGGCTCTAGGCTTATGGGTTAAATTCAACCTTGCAAGAATCAAGAAGACAACATAGTATAGCAGTTTTAGATAAACAGTTAATAAGAGGTTTATCAATTCCGACGTAATCCCCCATTTGATATTGAGAACAGACATTGTGAGAAAAAGATAAATTACTTGTAACTAACAATTTCTCCATTTCTCACGTTTTCTACACTTAACAGCACTTGATTTTCTGTTTTAACTGGCTTTGAATGTTGTTTGCGTCTTCTTTAGATTTATCCCTGTTGTCTGGTAATGGGTTAAACATGTCATTATCAGACAACAAAACTTTAGGTGAAAGTTCACTATTCACTAGAGGCACTTCAGGGCCTGAATCCCTCCACTGACCAAAAAAATGAGGAATTAACCATTGCAAAACAACAAAATTTTGACTGGTCCAAATTGAAAGAATGTAGATGATTTATCAATCACAACTACTCACCTTGAACACATTTTGCTCAGGTGAGCTTAATCCATTACATCACAGTGATGCTTTCCCCCCACCCCTCATTAAAACAAGAGGCCCAGTGGGCCTTAACGGTCACCTGAGTAAAAGAGCACCAAGACAAGTGATTTTGTTTGAAAGAATTAGAAAAAGGTTTGGTTGAAATCCTCTCAGTAGTTCTTGAGAAGAAGATGAAAATGTTTAAAAGTTACCAAAAATGACCCCCTTTTGGTCCCCATTTAAGGCACCCCTGACCTCCAGCCTTTTAATTTTCACAAATCTGTATACTCAGTACCCAATGATGCTTTTCACCAAGTTAGTTTGAAATTGGCTTAGTACTTCATCAGAAGAAGGTGAAAATGTGAATTTTTTAACATGATGAACTTTGACCTCTGGGTGTGGCCCCATACATGACCCCAGGGACATGAATTTCACAATTTATAATATACCTGTCCTAGTTGTCATGCACACAGAACATTTAAGCTTTGGCATTAACGGTTTATTAGAAGAAGATTTTTAAAGAAGTACCAAAAATTACCCCTTTTTGCCCCCTATTTGGGCCCCTTTGACCCCCAGAACCCCTATTTTCACAAACTTGAATTGGCATCCCCCAATGATGCTTTCTACCAAGTTTGGTTGAAATCCGCCCAGTAGTTCTTGAGAAGAAGATGAAATATTTAAAAGTTACCAAAAAACCCCCTTTTGGACCCCATTTTAGGGCCCCCTGACCTCCCAGCCTTTTTATTTTCACAAATCCGAATAACCATTACCAAATGATGCTATTCACCAAGTTTGTTTGAAATTGGCTTTGTACTTCATCAGAAGAAGATGAAAATGTGAATTTTTTAACATGATGAACTTTGACCTCTGAATGTGGCCCCATACATGACCCCAGGGGCATGAATTTCACAATTTATAATAAACCTGTCTTAGTTGTCATGCACACAGAACATTTAAGCTCTGGCATTAACCGTTTATTAGAAGAAGATTTTTAAAGAAGTACCAAAAATTACCCCTTTTTGGCCCGTAATAGGGCCCCTATGACCCCAAGAACCCCTATTTTCACAAACTTGAATTGGCATCCCCCAATGATGCTTTCTACCAAGTTTGGTTGAAATCCCCCGAGTAGTTCTTGAGAAGAAGATGAAAATGTTTAAAAGTTACCAAAAAACCCCCTTTTGGTCCCCATTTTAGGGCCCCCTGACCCCACAGCCTTTTTATTTTCACAAATCCGAATAACCATTACCAAATGATGCTTTGACGACGGACAAACGATGATTGCAATAGGTCACCATGACCATTCGGTCAGGTGACCTAAAAAGCTTTGGAAAACATTGTGGAAAATGAAGAACTTGCTTATAACAAGCAATTTCTTCATTATTCTTAATGATTTTTACTCTGTAAGACCAAGATATTCAAATTCTACCAACTTAAAATTGTTGTCTGCAATCTCTTTAAATTTGGACCAGTCTAAAATTGGTTTAACCAATTACCACCCGGTAAAATTTTAGACCAGTCCAAATTGAAAGGAGTTGCAGACAATAACTTAAAGTATATAAAATATTAGATTTTTTCAACTTTCCGGGAGAAAACATTGCGTAAAATGAAGAAATTGCTTGTTACAAGAAAATTTCTTTATTTTACACAATGTTTTGCCAATCATTTTTCATCAGGGGCGTCAAAAAGCATCACTGTGTGGGAACGGTTTAACAGTGACTTACCTTCAGATTTCAGTAGATCACATTTCCTAAATTTTGATGATTTATCATCAGGAATGTAGCAGTAAGGAGTACCAGCAAAGGCCCCATATTTTGTTTTGGGGTTTCTGCAATAGGGACCAGGAATGGTGTTATCATGGAACTGACGTTTTTCAAAGATTGTTCCAACTAATGGATCATTCCAAGCCAAACATGATGTATTGTCTGGAAATCTGCCATAGTTTCCAGTATAGGCTATTCCACGAGTGTCAGAGCCATATATGTATCTGTCATCTGAAAAATATCATCAATCATTGATTTATCTTTCGTTTTCATACCATTTTACAAGAAAAAAACAATTATATCATGTTAATATACATAGCAACAAAATGCAGAAAAAAATAATTTGGAGTGAGTACAGATGAAAAATTGAGCATCCTATAGAAAATATTTCATATTAAAGGAAAATTTTCTAATAACAAGCATTTCTATTTTGTTCTTACACTTTCCTTTTAACCCTTTCCTGTTCAATGCCTGGATTTTACATCCCTGTGATTTTATAATTGAGAAAATATTGTAGAAAAAGAAGAAGCCAGCAATTTTCTACCATATTTAATGGTTATTTTCCAATCTAAATCTACTTCAAGTTTTTATCTGCAAAACCTTTGAATTTTGACGGGTCTAAAATTTTGCAAAACAGGAATGGGTTAAGATATTAGCCATGGTTCCATGAAAAATAAGTCTGGATCATGAGGAAATAATTTACTCCGTATCCTTTTTTTTCTTGAATAGGAGAAACAAAATTTCAGTTTAAGATATTTAAATCAATTTTTGTTGTTATCCAAAAAATCTAATCTAAACTAACGGCTTAAGAACAGCTGTGAAATATTTCCTTTTGGGCATGTTAACCCATGTCATGCTGATAAAATCCTTTTCAGAATTGTATGAAAATCAAAGGGCTGAAAGCACTGGTAGTACATGTAGCTCAGTTGTCAATACTTCTGAAAATTAACCCTTTCCCGTTCAAATACGGTATTTTACGTTCCTGTGATTTTATACTTGAGAAAACATTGTGGAAAAAGAAGAAATTGCTTGTAACAAGCAATTTCTTCTTTTTCCACAATATTTTCTACCACATATGATGGTTTCATTTCAAATGGCATCCAGTTGTCATTGTTGTCTGCAACCTCTTTCAATTTGGACTAGTCTAAAATTTCCAAAAACGCGAAAGGGTATATTTCATAAACAACTCTGGTTTCAAATGGACAGACAGGAGGTGTAGAGTAAGATCAGACTGTACTTATGTGCAGTCTGATCTTTGTCTATACCTCCTGCTAAAACCGGAATATTCCGGGTTCAGCATGAGAAGGGTTAATGGGTTAACTTTCCATATATCTCCATTCAATGTGTACTCATCAAAAATGATGTTTACCAACATCATATGGTTTAACCTTTTACCACATTTTTTTTCAATCTGGTCCAAATTCTAGATGTTGCAAACAACAATTATAGGTTTACGAAATTTTAAAAATCTCTGTCTAAAATATGGGAGAGAAAACATTGTAGATATTGAAGAAATTGCTTGTAATTAGCAATTTCTTCATTTTCAACAAAGTTTCCAGAGCTTTTTTGTTGAGGGGCTTAAAAAAGCATGATTGTGTGCAAATAGATTAAATTAGAAATAACAGACCCAGATTCTCACCATCCTTTCTTATCTAGATCTCTGTATTCAAGAAATTGTGTATATTATACATGCAAGGAAAGGTCCATTTGATAAAAGTTCTAAATTGGTCATATTTTCATGTCAAGCCTAAAAAAATTTAATGCCTTTCTGCTTAATTGCTTTAAGGGTTTGCCCAAATGTCAACTTTCATTCTTCTCTACTATAAACTGAGTGTGTGTATTTCCATTTATTTACAATCACTACCGTAGCACAAGCCCATATAAGTTACGCCCCAAGAAGTTGGTTAGTTGTTAAGGGGGATAGTGCAAGAATACAGGATTAAACTGCTGAGAGCTCCGACTGTTTTTTTAAAAGCTTGATAGATAGCACCATTGCATGGGGCATTGGTTTAATGTCTCATCCGAAAGACAATTAGTTTGTCAATTGGTTTGGTCACCTTGGGTACGAACCCGTGATCTTGAGATTTGAAGTCAAGTGCTCTACCAACTGAGCTAATCAGGCTGACTAAAAACTGACTGTTTGACACATAATTATATAAAAGAACGAATTCAGTGGCTTAGTGCAAAAAATATTGTCAATGTCTATACAATGTATAGACACTTTCAATGTTTTTTTGCAACATTAGCCATCGAAATGTTGATCCCAAATGAGGACTTAAAAAAAATGTTAAGTGAGAATATCTTACTGTGGAAAAATTTCCAATTTGAAAATCATCAAATTACCCGAAATCAGATAGAAAATCTCACCATGATCTATCTTAACACATTATGTTGATAAAAATGACCTTCAAGCAAAAGTTCTGTTTGAAAACTCAGTTTTTAGCATGTTTCTACAGCAACAAACTCCATGGACTGCTAACAGCAGGGTCTTCATATAGGTATAGTACATTAGGTCTCTGTGAGTGACAACTGACAATACCACTTAAAGGTGACAATTGGAGGGTAAAGGACAGGGTTCATTGTAGACAATAGAAACTCACAATAACACTAATTTAGCTTATTTTCATACTATAACCTTCACTCTCCTTACCCTTACAAATTAACAATTTCTCTTTTATTTTTGAAAAAAATAAGCTCTAAACGGTCACTGAGAGCAGAGGTACAAGATTGGGATAAAGGCAATAAAACTTGATACATGTACATTAAACAATTTGTCAGATTGTTTAAACTGGAGTGACAGCTACATCCAGCTACACAACAAAAACAGGCAATATTTATTCGAGACTTGTTAACCCATTCCCACACAATCCCAGATTTTGAAAGCTGAAAAAAAGTAGTAATTGAAAACTGTGAAGGAAAGGGAGAATTTTTCTCCCCCTTTCACAATGTTAATCTATCTGTCATAGCTCTATTTTCATAATTAAAGTATATTTTGGACTTTGGTCTGCAATTTCTTTCAATCTGGTACAGTTTGAAAATTTGTTCATCTAATGATGGCTTAAAAAGGGCACTTCACTCATTTAGGTAAAACAAACTTTCTTTCAAAAGTTCATCTTAACCCTTGTCATGATGAACCTGGAATATTCCTGTCTGGACAGGAGGTATAGACAAAGATCAGCCTGCACATATGTGCAGTCTGATCTTAATCTACATCACCTACTTGTCCAGTTCAAACTGGAAAAGTTTATAAAATCAGTTTTTGAATGAAATATTGGCCTGCAATTAGTGCTTCCAGTGATTTCAGTCCTTTGATTTTAATGCATTTTTGGATGCCCCTCAAGGTAAACAATTGAGAAAACATTGTGTAAAATGATGAACTTGCTTGTAACAAGCAACTTCTTCATTTTATACAATGTTTTCTACCCAGAAAGTTGAAAAAAACTTAGTATTTCATAAGCTTTAACCCTTTCCCATTTTTCAAAATTTTAGACCAGTCCAATTTGAAAGGATTTGCAGACAACAATCAATAGTGGGTGCAATTTCAAAAGTAACGAACCTACAGGTTAGAAAATATTGTGGAAAAAGAAGAAATTGCTTGTGACAGCAATTTCTTCTTTTCCCACAATGTTTTCTCAAGTATAAACTTACAGGGACGTGAAAACAAGCGATTGTACAGGAAAGGGTTAAAATGTCATCTGCAAAACCTTTCAATTTGGACCAGTCTAAAATTTTGCCATCTGGTAATGTGTAAAATATTAAAGAAAACAATGACTAACTTGTTGCATGATTCTACCTACTTTAAATTTTCATTTGCAATGTCTTAGTAATTTTACCAGTATCCATATTTTATAGTTTTCAACATTTATTGCTATATCAAAAGCCTAGTTTGGTAACTCCAATGCTGCCATTATACATTCATGCAAGAAGGGATAATTAACATATGAAATCAATATGTACATTGTATAATAAATATCTTGAGGCAGTTAAAATCAAATTTATGACCAAAATGCTCATAAAGGCCAAGCTACCTTATTTATCCCTGAAGGCTATAAACTGTGTGTCACTATTTGGGACAATCAGTCTAAAAAGGTGGACAAATTATAGAAAAAGATTTACTCAATTATGCAAAGAACATAATAAATCTTTCATACTGAGGACCAAATGAATGTAACAGTTATGATGTCAACCGGACGATGCTGTGTGTTTTCATAAATGTAAATATTTTCATACAGCTCCATTTGCTTTGAGATGGCCACTCCTCTTCCAGATAATTTAGTTTATACATGTATAAATATAGATCTCTGTTGGATTTTTTCCAAAACTTTTTGATCAAGTGTTGCTCATAAATATTTATGTAAGTTTGTCAAGAAACTGTATATTTGACTGTCTCTATAACAATGACTATTAAAATTTTTGTAAGTTTGTCAAGAAACTGTATATTTGACTGTCTCTATAACAATGGCTATAAATATTTTTGGAAGTTTGTCAAGAAACTGTATATTTGACTGTCTCTACAACAATGACTTAATATTTTTGTAAGTTTGTCAAGAAACTGTATATTTGACTGTCTCTATGATAATGACAATTAATATTTTTGTAAGTTTGTCAAGAAACTGTATATTTGACTGTCTCTATAACAATGGCTATTAATATTTTTGTAAGTTTGTCAAGAAACTGTATATTTGACTGTCTCTTTAATAAAGACTATTTATCAATTTTGTAATTTTATCAAGAAACTGTATATTTGACTGTCAAAACTGTGTTAGTGGTCACCTGAGAATAGCGGCCAATCTGTGCATAACGGCCATCCTAGGTCCGCCCGTGCAATTTGCTCTTTAGAATTACTGTGAATAGCGGTCATCTGTCATATGTGGCCAGCGGTCACCTTTAATTGTCCAATTTGCACTTTATGTATATCCCTTTTAACGATCATGTGACCCGACTGTCTGCTGACAGGTGTCCTGTTAAAAATCAATAACACGTCTGGATAATCTTGTTCATAAACTTTTAAACACGAGTTTAACATGAACGTGAAGGTGTACTCTATAAACATGTGTTTACTTGAATGCATAACAAGTTCCAAGTTTTATTGATTGTTACTTATCAAATTTGATGAATTTAATATAAAGTTCAATAACGTTTCCAGTTTGTAAGTTTGCGAAGATGGGTAGTTTTACAGAACAGCAAAATTTTAGATTGGTCCAAATTGAAAGAAGTTGTAGACGGAATTTTAATTTGATGAAAACTTAATAATCTTTATCTTTTGGGAGAAATTTCTACATCTTCTTTTTCCACTATGTTTTCCAAACCCTTTTTCAGGGCAAAGAAAAACGGGGTTGTGTAAGAATGGAAACAGTCCTAATCTAAATTATTTTTCTACCATGTGTTAATCAAGCGGTTCATAGACATTGTATACCGGTATTTAGGAAACATACGGTCGTAATAGAGTATCTAAAAGTATTTTTTGGCAAACTTTCAAAGAAAATAAATTCAACAGAACGTCGGCCTCGATCATGTGTCTTTGACGTCTTGTGTTGCAACTAAATATCGTACACCGACCATAATGTCCCATAAGTATTAAACACTAGATGAAAATGTCAATGTTCTTCAGTATCTTGATCCCGGTCGGTCGTCACTTCCAAGTTCAGGATTGGGCATATTAAAACATAAATGGAATTACTTTTTTCATAATACATAAATATTGGTGTTTAAATTAAAATACTTGTCTTTTTTGTATTTTGTACATTTTATGTGGCCATTCTGATAAGAAGACATGTCCTTGTATCATGACTACTCTATGTTGACAGGGTTATAAAAAAAAATGATCTGTGTTAAGCAGCCAACTGTCGTATGTGGCCACTTTTGATCTGTCCCTTGGCTGGCTGCATACAACAGGTTCAACTGTATTTGACAGTTTATTACAATAAAGTATTGTCTATTGTAAAAAATATTGTAACTATATGCCCAATATTTCACTGGCTCTATGATAAAATGTGCTTTTGTTGGGTCTTTTGAGGGGGTCATACATTAGATTATATAAATCAGACATTTTTTAAAGTCAAATTGAAAAGACTTGATGTTGAAACTGTGTCGACGTAGTGTCTTATGATTAACCAAACACCACTAAATCCCCAAATCCCAAAGAATCTACGGACAAAAATATTGAAAAAAAAGGAAATTGCTTAAAACAAGCATTTTCCTCTTTAAACTCAATGCTTTCTATCCAGCAAGATTGATATTTTTCACTGCAAATCATGAAATGCATTTAAAAAGTTGTCTGTGAGCTAAACCTCTTACAGCTTGTATCAGTCTTATATTAGTCGTCTGGTAATAGTTTTAGTTGGACAAACCCCAGAAAATGAATGAGAATGTGGAATGCTATGTAATTCATCAGCATAACAACATTACCAGTAATTGTGACACATAATGCACATTAAGTAAGATTATTTACCTTGTGTAATCAGAATCATAAACAACAGGTTGCTTAACCTATTCCAACACAATTCTGCTTTTTGACACCCCCTGAAAAAAAACTTTTGTTAAACATAGTGGAATTAAATAAAGAAATTGCTTATGACAAGCAATTTAATTTCTTCATTATCCACAATGCTTTATACCCCACAAGACAAAGAGCTTCAAGATTTCATCAACTACAAATTATCCTCTGCAACTTTTTTTGAATTTGGACCATTCTAAAAGGTTGTGTGATGGGTTAAAAAACCCTAGGGAGTCAAAGCAGGCTGAAACATTTTCTTTTTATCTAAACTTTTATGGCTTATCAAATGAAGAACAAAGTTTAATTTTTCTTGACCCATTCCCAAGAAACAGTGTCTATGTTGCAATCAATGTTTCTTCTAAATAAAGACAAAGATTTTTGAAAATTAGTTAACTTGAAATCTATGCCTGAAAACATTTTCAATTTTTTCCAGTCTAAATCTCTGTCATCTAAATCTCTGTCATCATATAATGATGAGCTCTAGTCTAGATATGGAGGTTTGAGGATTTTTTCTTTATACCACCAAATGGAATTTATTGTTGGCCCATGAAACAGTGATTTGTGGGTACTTGTTGTAATGGTAATGTTAGGACAATTCAAATGAGTACCCATGCCAAGAAGCCAAAGGCAAACTAACAAATGCTCAATCATTGACCCCAGTCAGCAAACAGGAACATTTTGGAATCATCTGTAGCAAATTTGCATGGTTTCAGTAAAAAAAACTTAGCATTTTACTAAGGAAATTTTCCTGATTAACCCATTCCCACAAAATAAAGTTTTGGACCAGTCCAAATTCAAAAAGTTGCAGACGACAATTTTAAGTTGATGAAAGCTTCAATATCTTTGTCATTTAGTATAGAAAACATTGTAGATAATGAAGAAATTGCTTGTAGCAAGCAATTTCTTCATTCTCCACAATGTCTTCCCAAGCTTTCAAATTGAGGGGCGTTTAAAAGCGTCATTGTGTTGGAATGGGTTAAGGGAAGAAAAATGACTGTTTGTGCAGGAAAAGATCAGGTAATATGCATTACCTGAATTCTTTAAGCTGCATTCAGAAAAATGGACTGTGATCCAAGCACAAGCAAAACGGAAAATAGGTATTTGTTGACAAATATTACTCTATAAAGGTTGCACTTTCAATATGAAACCATTAATGCCTCTTGGCTAGTCTGGGCCATCTACTGATATTTGTAATCTTATTGTAATTCAAACAATGTGACAGCTAAGTCAGACAAACAACAATGATCATATTACCACCTTTCTGAATGTTTTCATTAAATATTTATGAACAACTACTAAACCAAGACCATTAGCTACCTTTACAACTGTCAGCCTGATTAGCAAATTTGGTAGAGAACTTGACCCCAAACTTCAAGATCACAGGTTTGAGTCCTGGGCTGACCAAACTAACAAACTAATTGTCTTTGGAATGAGATGATGAACTAAGGCCCTGTGTGATGTGCTATCCACCTAGTATGTTAAAAAACCAGGTGGGGCTCTCAGCAATTTATTCCTGTATTCTTGCACTATCCCCCACCTTTTGGGGATGTCACTCATATGTGCATGTGCTATGGTAGTAACGATAAATAAATTGAAAAACACACATACATTTATCACTTCATTGAATGACATTACATCTTTTTAACCCTTGTTATGCTGAACCTGGAATATTCCTTTATTTCCAAGGAGGAATAGAAAAAGATCAGCCTGCATATACATGCAGTCTGATCTTAGTCTACATCTCCTTTATGTCTCTGATAAGAAAGACTTGTTTATAGAATTAATTTTCGAAAGAAATATTTACCTTCAAGTATTTTCAGTCCTTTAATTCTGATGCAATGTTGCAAAGGAAATTTATTTGGTATGACTAGGGTTAAGAAAACAAGTTTAGGGGTAGTTTTATTTTACAGACAATGGCATTTTATAAATATAAATGTCTAAATTGGTCATACAGGCTTTTGTACTTTTTTGCATTTAACCGCCAAGATAATCTCTCAATTTGTAGCCTGAGGAATACATTATGGAAATTAACACAACATTTCTTCCGTTCTTAAATTGTTTCTATAAGAAACATATATATTTTTCCTTGCACAATGATTATGTCTTTTGTTTAAATTACTGAGAACTATAGTAAAGGCAACCAGTATGTAACATATCTCTTGTGAACATGATGCAAATGATTATCAAAGTCCTTGTAAACTGAAAAAAAAAAAACATTTAGAGAAGAAAACATTACAAAAATTAAAATTGAAGACTTGTTCAAAATGAAAGGGTAGGCAGACAGCATTTCAAATTTGTTGTAATTGAATAAAAACCACAAGGGGTAGAGACAATGTTGGAAAACAAGAAATTGCTTGTTACAAAGAATTCTTTTCCAACAATGCTTTCTCAAATACTATATTATAACTTGGACTCATCAACCCATTACCAGATGACAAAATTTTAGACTGTTCCAATTTAAAAGAAGTTGCAGACAACAACTAAAAGTAGGTGCAATTTGAAAAATAAGCAACCCAGAGGTTAAAAAAAAATTGTGGGAAAAGAAAAAAACGCTTGTGACAAGCAATTTCTTCTAATCTTTTCTGACATTGTTTTCTCAAGTATAAAATCATAGGGTCATAAAAACAAGGGATTGTAAGGGTAAGAGTTAAATGTTGAGTATGGACACGGGTAGAATTTTGATTCTCAGGTTTGACTTACCAAACAAACAACCTATTCCATAGAACCCATCTGCACAACCATTTGGACACGCTCCTGTCTCTTTATTACAGTCTATTTGGCCTTTACAGTTACACGTAAAACGGCATTTCCAACCAAACTTTCCCACCTCATCACAAACAGCTCCTTCTGTAAATAACAAAAAATTCTTGTTTGATTTCATTTTGTGGAAATACTTTTTTAACCCTTTCCTGTTTTGCAAAATTTTAGAACCTGTCCAAATTCAAAGGTTTTGCAGAGTGGATTTAATTTTCAAAATTACCATAAGGTACTGAAGAAAATATTGTAGTTAAAGAAGAAATTTCTTGTCATCTTTCCCTTCTATGTTTTCTCAAGTATAAAATAGTGACGTAAAATCCCGGGTTTGTACAGGAAAGGGTTAAACTGTTTTGAACCACTCTTTTTACATAGAGTAAAATACTTTACAAATAGCTGTAGAAAAATATTGTGGGAAAAATAGTAACTTTTGACAATATTGCTTATAAATGGTCCTCTCTTATACAAAATGGCCCCCCTTTTCACTCTATTTTCAATCTCAAGACCAATCTAATTGGAAACATGCTTACCAATACATGGTTACATCTATACCTGTTTATATATGAAAGTGCGGAACTTTCAAAGACTTATCATCAAAACTTCTTTTTTTTGATAAAAAAACCTATTCATTTTTGTTTTACTTATTTTGGATAATATGTACCTGTAACTTTATTTCTTGATGGCACTTATTTGGCAAAATGACCTCCATGATTACATGCTATGGGCCCCAAGGTAAATTAAACACTGGAAAAAATTCTGGGCAAAGTTGGAAGGTTAATCTTCTTTACTAAGTTTAGTATAAGCTCTCATTTTGACCTGCATTAGCAGACCATTAATTTTGCATGAGCATTTGTCCAAGATATTTATTTTTTTCAAGACATTTCAGCCTTTAACATAGCCTCTAGAGTGCATTTGACCAAGTGACCCACCTTTTAATCTTTGAATCTATAATCTCGTCTGAAATATCATTCAGAGAAACATCCTGACTATCAATACTTTTTGGGTAAAACTAGGGCCTCTAGAGTGCACACAAGGAATTTATAAGATTTGATGTTATGACCTACTGGTACTTTATAACCCTTTGTTACCTGATTTTGAGCTTGTTTGAGATACCATTAAAAATACGTTAAAAATAACTTTCTATCAAGAAGTCAAGATATTTGAGCAAGAAAATGTTTCCTCTAGAGTGCACAAAAGGTACCGGTATTTCTAAGATTAGACATTGTGATGTATTTTTTTACCCATTGGGACCAAATATAAAACTTGTCCGAGACATGCTGACAAGCATTCTGACCAAGTTTGAAGATAATGAGACAAAATCTGTAGCCTCTAGAGTACACACAAGGTGTTTTTTGTCAATTTGTCATGCTAAGAGCAGAGACTCTGGTTTCCAAAATACTGGTAAGCTAAAAATGTTGATGGAGGTCTTTGCTGTGCTTTTGTAACAATGCAGCTATTAAAAGTTTTGCATTCTTTTTTAGTAAACATTCTAAGGATGGAAAATGTAGAATTCATTTCGAAGACGAAGTAAGTATAAGGAATGATTTTCTTCTGGTTTTTTTTTTTATCATTACTATTTTCTCTTTTACAATCCAGAGATAGGCATCTTCCTTTGTTATAGTTGAAGTGACCCACACTAAAGCAATTTAGCAGCCAATTATCATATCAAACATTCTATATATCATATATCAATCCCTACAGCAAAATAACAAAAGGTAAGGTAATTTTATCGGGCAGACTATCCAACTATTTACTATTTACAAAACATATCCAACTCATTTTAACAATTTATCCATTTATATTTTCCAGTTAAGATAAACTCATTTTGTACTAAAACAAGAGTTACATGAAAAGCAAATAATCAAACAATGAGTAAATTGAGCACTAAATGCTATATTAAATCTTTAAAGGGGTTATTTTAGGAACTTAACTTTCCAACTTGGTCTTAATTAGCACAATACTTTAGGATGCGATTTCTAAGGATTCAAGAAGTTACGAGATACCATGCTCATATTTAAGAACTAGACAATTTCAAAAACAATTTTCAAGGAAGGTCTGACCTAAGGTATATATTCATTCCTGTAAAATTTGGTGTACATTTGCCCAGTACAAATGTAGGTGTGATCAATGGTCATTCAAAATGAAAAACTGCCCACTGACTTTGTCAAGCTCATATTCAAAGGCGTATCAACATTTAATGAACAGTTATTGAGGAGAGTCACCCAAGGTAAGTTTCTGTACATTTTGGCCTAGTACATAAGGGGGAGAATCCATTAAAGGAATTGGGAATAATTAATTGATTGAATGGGGTTTAACACCACTTTTAAAAGAATTTCTGTCATATCACGGCAGCTGGAGCACCTAATTATAGATTCCTGGTATTTCCAAGACCAGTTCTACCATGTCCTTTGGAGCCTACAGATGATCAGCCCACTTTGGCTTAAAATCACCCACCTATTGGTGGCAGACAAATGTCGGAAAGGATATTTGCTGCGACCAGGGATCAAACCTGGGACCCCATGACTAGGAGTCCTACACGCTACCACTGCACTATGGCAGCAGCCAATTGAAAGTGAAAAACTGCCCCGCCCTAAAATGCAGCCCATATATTATTTAGCTTGGCCTTCTAATAAAAATTTCATGATAAATTCTTGAGGAAGGTCAACATGCAAGTTAAGTTAGGTGGAATAAAAATGGCCCAGTAGATTTGGAGAGGAGGATCTTTCAAGAAAAAATTAACAGGTGGACACTCATGAACATGTATGCATACAGTAACACAAAACACATTGCCATTACAATAGTCTGGTGGCCTACAGACAGTGGATATTGACCCTTTACAAGACAGCAAAATTTTAGACTATTCCAATTTGAAATAAGTTACAGACGACAATTCAAGGTTTATGATACAGTCAGGCCGCAATACACCGACCATCGTTAAACCGGCAAACTCAGTTAACGACAAAAAAACACTGGGAACAAACCTCACCGAACGTAATTTAGACCCGTTTGAACGGCATATTTAAGTACCGACACCGACGGACATTTGTCGGAACAAATCTTCGAAATTTAATGAATTTTGCTTCAGTTTATCGGAATTTTCTCAGCCCATGTTTTACGGTTGTTGACATGCCGTAAAGGGTGTCGTAAAATCCTTTATCCGCAGTTGTCGTAAACAATATAGGTTACACAATAGACTCGATTATCGATTTTTTACACATTCTGATTAATAGTGTTTAATGTAAATAAAATGCCTTTGGCAAATTTTTCACACTTAAATTTAACTATGTACCGGTGTTGTATGTTTTATTGAATTCGGTTGTCTTTATTTGAGATGTTTGAGCAATTTGAGAAGTTTGAGAAATCTGAGAAGTTTGAGAAGTGTCCTTAATAAATGCGAGAAACAATTTTCTTCGATATTTTTATTATCATTACCAAAACATGCACATGTTAATATCTATTTTCAATTGTGTTTTTATCGCAAAAATTGCCGACTTGTCCCAATCCGTAACGTGATACGTAAACTTCCCAGCTTTTAGCCTGTTTACAACTTTCACTTCCTGTCTAGTCCGTCATTTCTCGCCAACATCCCGAAAAATCTCCCGTTACCCAAAATCTCCTGCTCCATTACAACGACTGACTCAGTTACCGACAGGAATTGTGTGGGGACAAAGTATGTCCTTATAACGGGGTTTGACTGTATTTGGGTTTTTTCCATTTTCTGGGTAGAAAACATTGTGTAAAATGAAGAAATTATTGAGAGCACTGATGGGAAACATTGTGGAAAATGAAGAAATTGCTTGTAACAAGCTGAAGCAATTTCTTCATTTTCCACAATGTTTTCCATCAGTGCTCTCAATAAGCAGACGTCCACCTATATTACATCTAGAAAATCAGGAAAACAATCCTTCTGACAAAGATTAATTAGATTGTGTAAAAAGTGTGGACACTAGAATGATAGAGAAAATGTTGTTAAAGCCCCTTTTCCAATGCTTTAATATCTTAAGGGTCAAAACCCTATTTTTCAAGTCAAACACATGTCCTGAATGAATGCTTGAGTGTTATGCATAAAACATTTCTAAAAATCAGCTCGCTAAAATAATGATCTCCGATCTGCACAGAAATCAAATCCCTGGAGACAAATGACCAATGGGTTTTAAAAAAGTGGGCAATTTCAGTAAATATGTGGCCCTACATATTGACTAGCTTCCATTATTCTCAATTATCACAGGGTTTCTGGCAGAATTACCATTATTCAAGGATTAGTACGCTCTACACTGCTAGACTCTTATATGTTATGTTTATTTCAGGTGTTTGCCAAAAAATTCATAGGAACAGGTTTCCTGAAAATCCTCAGCTTGGGTTTTTCATACTAGGGTCATAAGTACCCAGTCTGAACTACTGCATCATAAACTTTCACTTCCATAACCTAACACCAAGTAAAAAGTCGTAAATAGTCTTTGGACACGTTTTAGATTGATCCATTGCTTAGAAACATGTATATGCTAAATGGTATACAGTTTATTTGATTTCTGATAATACAACATCAACTTACATAACTTAACATGTGGAACTATATTGATTTTGGTTTCAATTATTCTAAATCACTAATAGAAGGTCAAGGAAGTCGGATTTTAGCCAATTTTGTATTTTAAATCATAATAATTTGGCATGCTCTGTATTAGCACCAATGCCACAAGCGTATATCCTGAGCAGAACCCTAAATGATAAGGGATTTTCACATGTATAGGTTATTATTTATTGATGTATTTAACGGTTTTTTCACCTACTCAAACACAATGACAATTTTTACTCCTCAGGAAAAAAAGATTTTGAAAACATTGTGGAAAATAAAGAAATTGCTTTATACAAGTAATTTTTTCATTTTCCACAATGTTTTCTACCCAGAAAGTTGAAATTAGAGGCACTTGAGCGCCTGTAATGCTCCACAGGCCTGATTGTACTGATTAAGCAAATGGTGTTTTCAGGAATCATATTCATCATATGTGTCTTATTTCAACCTTTACATTGTATTACAATATTCAAATGATTTACCAAGTCAGATGTAAGCGTATTCACAAATTTTATAAAAACAAATAATCACTGGATACCACATATTGCATGAGCCTCAACTATAAAAGCTATATTTTCAACGAATCAAAATTAATTGATGGAATAAAAAAAATCACCAGAAGATCATTCCAGTGAAATTTGGTTGAAATCCATCTACTGGTATCTAAGGAAAAGATTTTCAAAGCTTTCACCATATATGGACATTAGCCCTGCTAATTAAAGCCATGTTTTTCAAATTCTTTTAAAAATCTGATAAAGGGTAATCCAAGGATCATTTCTGTGAAATTTGGGGGAAATCCATCCACAGGTTTTTAAGAAGACTTTTATGAGTTTACCATATATGGAAATAAGCCCCACCCTTTAAAGCCATGTTTTTCATCTGACCAAAATTCTTTTAAGAAATCTAATAAGGGGTCACCAAAGGATCATTTCCTGTAAAATTTGGCTGCAATCCATCAATTGGTTTCTGGGAATTTCTTTTTAAAGGTTTCACCATATATGGGAATTAGCCCCGCAAATTTAGCCCATGTTTTTCATCTGATCAAAATTCTTTGAAGGAATCTAAAGGGTCACCCAAGGATCATTTCTGTGATATTTTGTTGAATTTTGTTCATTGCTTTCGGAGGAGAAGATTTTTAACAAGAGCACCGCCCACAGGTGCCAACATTTGGCTGCAGGTGCTGGATAATGCAAAAATTCTTAGTTGAAAAAGGGGCATAACTCTTACAAAAACACTTTTAGACTTATCCCCCTAGATAGTCTAGATAGCTCTTGTGATGGTCAATACACATGCCAAGTCACATGAGGATATCTTCAATAACAACAGAGATATGACCAAGGTTAAAGTTTGTCACGCCAAAGCCGCTCAGGTGATGACAATACCTCGGGTCTTCAGACAACAATGACAAAGGGTGCAATTTGAAAAGAAACCACCCTATTTAATAGAATATTAAGAAAAATGCAGGAATTGCTTGTTACAAGCAATTTCTTCTTTATCCACAATATTTTCTCAAGTATAAAATAACAAGGCCATAAAATACAGGGGTTGTACAAGAAAGTATTAAATATCTAACAAATCTATAATTTGATTGTCAGGTGCAGGTTACAAGGTTACAGGGCTTGGGTTTTTTAGTTATCCTGATATACAAAGCTCAATAATGACACATTTAAGCCAGCTTTTACTGATTTTATAAGCTAGATATATTCATCTGGTTATACATAGACTACTTTCAATCAATTAAAATATCTATACAATACCCCACCCACTCTTCTTTTCACTGCAGGTCTAGCCGGAGAATTTGACTAACATTTTCATCAATTCAAATCAGCCAGAAATCAATTAACACTAGGGTTTTCCTTTTGCATTTTTATTTAAAAATTTGTTTCAACAAACCTGATTTGTGATGCACAATTATCCCATTAACAACGAAATACGTAACACAAAAACATAACACTCTTCTCCCTGTCTCCATTTTCCAATGTTTATTATACGGATACACTAAGCCTTCATTCATGGTTTCCACCTCAAAAATAAGAAAAAATGCGATTCTGGTGTAAGTGTACTTACGTCTCGAAAAAAGAACTATTAGGCTAGTAAATTGCTAGTGGAAATTTGATTTTGCTAGCAGATTTTATCGGCAAAAGCATTTTTTGCCATTTGCATTTAATGAACCTTCGGTTATTTATAACTCAGTGATTTTATAGCCCAAGATATATGGTTTTTTTTTAATTTTACAAAGTTTGAAATGACTGAGTAATGCACCGAGCATGTGAGTCTTGTATATCTAATGTGTATGATTGAAGGAAGACAGTGCAGCTTGAAACCAGCAGTATGATAATTAAAGAGGAAGCATGCTAGTGGGATTCGATCCGAGTACCGGCAATTTACCTACTATCAATATATAGCCGGTAGTTAAAATAGTTGATTTCAATCCCTAATAACTAACATAATAAAACAGAGAAACCAACTGAAAGTTTATGGATACCACGAGCGGTCGCTATAGTCCCTCGCAACATGAACTTCAGCCCGGTGGTTGACTCAGAGGCCGCCGGATTGTCGTGGAGATTTTACCTATCAGCATTACTAGACTACAAAATTTTGGACTAGTAACCTAAGAATTTCAAAGAAGTTACAGACGGTAATTATTAGATGGTGCAATTAAAAAACTCTTGAGATAGAACATATTGTGGATAGTAGGCCTATAGCAAGCAATCTCTTCGTTTTACACAACGTTTTACTTTTTTTTTTCATGAGAGCCCTTGAAACTTCAGTCACCGGGTTTAACGGTGGGAATGGCATAATTTCTTCGTTATCCACAATATTTTCTTCCAAACAAGACATAGTTTTTTTTTTAATTTCATAAACTTGATATTGTTGTCTACAACTTATTTGAATTTGGACCGGTCTAAAATTTGGTTGTATAGGAATGGGATTAAAAGGCTCTTTAAACGGTTTTTAATAAAAATTTGATGCAGGAAACGTATCTGCTTTTCCAATTGTTACTAACCTTATTTTCACCATGAATATGTTATTCATTCTTTGTGTAAATTTTCTAACTCTAATAGGAATTTAATCGAATGTGAACTATTCCCTGTGCCCTATTTTGAAACGTCGGAGTTTATCAGGTGAGGTCGTTAGTCTTCGGGTGACGGATCACGACTGTATTGCTAGCAGAATCCGCTGACGTCATTGATGCGTCATGGAAACTCCAAATAGAGCAGTTATCGGTGCAATCGACAGATAACGTATTCGCCCGTAAAATTCCGGCTCTATTCAGGACGTGCTTCACTGGCTTTCTTTGCATCTCGTAACTCTAAAAAATTTCTCCCTTTTTTCTTTTTTTTTTAATGCTGTGAACAGTCATTTTCATTACAAAATCAGCTAAATCGCTTTCTAACAAATGTCTGAAAACATGACATTTAGAAATTTGAAAATTGATAGCCAGAATTTTTATTTCAAAATTTATGAAAGAGCCGCTTTAATTAAAGCAACCACTCATACTGAAGTAGATAGTGGACTGTTCAGAGTAACCCGGGTTTATTAACCCCGTCCCTATATCTCATTCGACCGAACCCGACCGGGTCTGACTAGCCCATAATTAGTCGACCAATGAAATCATTCATTTAACCCGAAAGTTAACTTAGAACTCCAACATTTGTCGCTATTTATGTGAAGCTTTTTTGTTGGTCTGGCGACTTAAGCATCGTAACTTGACTACAGCTTATTCACGCTATAGTTAAACTTTTAGGTCGCCAATAAACCATTTTACTTTTTTGTTACAAGCTCAAGTCTAATAATTAACTAACGCCGTTATAAATCGAAGTGGATCTTCCTTTGGGAGTCAAAAGGCGGGACCAACGGAGTAAGTAGGAGGGGCCAGCGTTAAGTCAAGTGATTTTAACCCATTCTCACACAGTTACGCTGTTTGATGCCCTCAAGAAAAAAATTGGGAAATCATTGCACAAAATGAAGAAATTGCTTGCAAAAAAAGTACACTACGTGAAATGTACACTGTCGGACGCACGCACTAACGGGCATGGGATGTTTTGTCTATCACTTTAAGTTTATAAACCATATTGTAAATAATTAAAAAATAGACACCTTAATTTACGAATCCGATCGCCGCTGTCAATCAAAGACTCAACTTAATTATCGAATTAAAAAAAGGACCGGAAGTACATGCTGACCTCAGACATTTATGTTAGGCAATTTTGTTGCTTCGGCATGACACAAAGGCCGTAATGAACTTAAGGATCTGCGACTTAACTCTTTACTGTTTTACAAACTTTTAGATCTGTCCAAATTCAAAGGGTTTGCAGACGACAATATAAAGACGATTTTATTTGAAGAAATAATTATAAAATAAGATAGAAAATATTGTGGAAAAAGAAGAACTTGCTTATTACAAGCAATTTCTTCTTTTTCCACAATGTGTTCTCGAGTATAAAACCACAGGGACGTAAAAAACAGGGACTGATCAGGAAAGGGTTAATGTCGTTTATAGCCTTAATCAAGACTGCTATATTGGAGAACAATGGGTGGGGTAAGCGATCCGTCATTCTTTTTTTCTCCAGACAAACACTCTTACTTACAGCCTGGCATGCAGCCCAACGTGACTCATACAGTTTGCGGTCCTTCAGTAAGCTCAAAATACATGCAAACAACCCCAAACGAATAAAGCAAACAAGCAAAATATCCAGCTAAAATGAAAATTGATGCTCTTTCGCAAATATTACCAGTTATACGGTAAGTAACGTTATTATTCAACATAAAATAAGCCACTGTATTTTAACATCAATAGTGTTTTTATTACAACCCGTAATAACAACCCATATTTTATTACGGAGACTTCGATCAAAAGGCATGGCGAAAATATTTCACTTAATAAAGTTAATGTTACCTTTGACAAAATTATAAACACAATAGTAACATTTGAGTAACAACGCGACAAAAATGGGTAATATTTCGTACTTAGTCCTCGCCGCTTTCCCCGTTTGGTGTTTAACGCCAACTTAACCATTTCCTCTACAATTCCTGATTCTTACGTCCCTGTGGTTTTATAATTGAGACAACATTGTGTGCAAAGAAGATATTGCTTGTAACAAGCAATTTCCTCTTTTCCGGCAATATTTTCTATCCTGTAGGTTAGTTACTTTTCGAATTGAACTCACTTAAAAATAAATGGTCTGCAACTCAGTGTTTCAAATTGGACAAGGCAATGGAAAAGAGTTAACCAACCTTTCGCTTGTGTTTCGACTACGTTCATTTATTGGTGATCTCACTGGGTATTACCAGTAATTGACCAATCGCCGCTGTCAATTAAAGAATCAATCAACTAATCAAAGAATTCATTTAACTTTGAACTCCAAATTGGCCGACATCAGTGTGAAACATTTTTGATGGTTTGGTGACTTTAACGTTTTCAAGCTGGTAAGAAGTCGCCAATCAACCACACTACTTTTTATTGCGTATAACTGATCTTAATTTTTGAAAAATAACGAAGTAAATAATAATAAATAATAATGACGAAGTAAAATTTCCTGTTGGAGTCCGTGATCGTCGGCCCAACGGGTAGTCTCGCCATTTACACTCCGTTCCAACTTGAATGGAGTGACGTAACGTAATTAAAGTACCATGGGTAACTGACGATTAAGTCAGCGGGCGAGACCAGTGAAGTCAGTGGGCGAGACCAGTGATCCGTCAATTACTAGACAGAGGCTCTGTATGTCTTGACGAATATAAACCGGTCATGTGACCAGCTCGTGCAGCTGCGCGCTCGATTCGATTATTCTCGGATCACGAGTTCATTGTCGGCTTACCACTGAGCCACAATGGACTCCATCCTTTACTGGCTTGAGGTCTTTCAATTATAGTACTTTACCTCGATCTACCGCGGCCATTGCAAAGTTGGTAGCGAATAGGACTCTCAATCATGGGGTCCCTGGCTTCATCTCAGGCAGCGGCGAATATCCTTTCCGAAATGTGTCTCCTAGCATTGGGTGGATAATAGGATGAGCTGCTGGAATAATGGAAAGGGTGTTGGGGTAGTACTAGTGTGAGAAATATCAGGTATCAATAATTAGGTACTCCACCCCCTCGATATAACTTAAAAGACTGGTAAAAGCGCCGCTGAACCCCATTCAATGAACAGTACTTAAGCTCAACCATCCACGTTTTTATCTAACTAGCACAAATTAAGCGACTTTCACAAATTTTTAATCCTTGTGGCAGGCACGTTTTTTTTTATTCTATGGGCATAATTTCTAGTAATGAAGTACAAAATCATCAAATAATGCTACATACAAAATAGAAATGCCCCAGGCTTTATAATTTAGGAGGGGAAGATTTCTAAACTTGCTCTAATTTAGCGTTTTTTGAAACTTTGAACCATTTGGGACAAGGCCATTTTTAACCCCAGGGGTATAATTTTTGAGAAGTTGGTAAAAACCCCAGTGGTTATGCTATATGTGAAATATGAATGTATAACACCTTATTCAAATGTAGTAGGAGATATTTGAACATGCTCTTAATTTGTGTTTTTTCCAAAATTTTGACATCTGGAGAGACGTATTGGACCCAAGGAGCATAATTTTTCATATCCCACCACAAAACCATCTAGTTATGTTATATACCAAAAATAAACGCCATAAGCCATACAATATAGGAAGGGCTAACTTTTGAATTTGCTCTAATAAACTATGGACGTCTGGGGCAGTGCCGTTTTTGATCCCAGGGGTATAATTTTTTTAAATTTTGGTAGATAACAATGTGGTACTAAATATGAAATATAAATGCAATTGGCCCTGACAAACCTGAAAAAAAAGCTTTTCAAAGATAATAAAATTTCCTTCTTTCAAATGCCACAGTAACCAGAGTTGTATGCGAAATGAAATTCTTTAAAAACTTAAGTAAATCTTCACCAAAAGATGACCCCTGTAAAGTTTAAGCATGATTGGCTTATTGGTTTTGAAGGAGATTTTTAATGTTTGTGGACAGACAGACGACGGAAAATAACCAATCACAATAGATCATCTAGCACTCAAGTGAGCTTAAAATATTCTAGACAAAATTCAAGGCAAACTGGTTTCCAATGTTGATTTAGCATTACATGATGACCTGAAGAACCTTTTCAATTGAAATAAATGCTTCTGTTGCCCCATTAAGTCTTCATCAGGGCACATCTGAGCAAACTGAATAAGAAATTCCAAACAAATTTACTGGTATTTTTTATGATCTCACACTGACACGTGGACAAATAGGCTGATTCCAGTACATCACAAAATAATTGTTTTGCCAGGGGATAATAAGAAGTCACCTTAGTTTGAAATCTAACACAAGTATGTATGAACATAGCCTAATATTTGTAAGGTGAAAAGCTTTTGGTTAGTTGAACTTTTTCAAAATGGAAATTGAACAATAAGTTAAGCAAATACAATTCCATTCAGCATTTTATTCATTATCAAATCTAAGGAAAGAGCAACTGAAATACTTGTACTTGCAAATCACCCTTGAAAATGGTAAAGTTTATTCTTTAATACTTCACTGCTGACATGAAATCTCAATGAAGAAGGCAAATAATTGGTTGATTTACCCATTTGCAGAAGATGATATTTTGGAACGGCTGATTTGAAAGCAGTTGCAAACAATATTTGAAAGTGCATGTAGGTTGAACAATTATCAGAGAAAAGATTATCTTGAGAAAAGGGGAATTTTTTTCTTTTCCAACAATGTTTCTTCAACATTTTTCTTTTGGAACATCAAAACAAGGGGTTGAGTGGAGATGGGTTACTAGATGCAGTAAATACAGGCAATAAGGAAAAAATAATTTCCATTTTTTTGGCAAAGAGAACGTCTGATACAGAAGTAATGAGTATAGTTCAAAACTGTTTAGAAAAAGGCTTGTGAAAATTGCTTGCTACAAGCAGTTTCTTCATTTTCAAAATTGTTTTCTACCAAGACAAAGATTTTTTAAATTTCATTATCTCTACAATTGTCTTCTGCATCCTTTTCAATTTAGACCAGTCTAAAATTTTGTTGTCTGGTAATGGGTTGAGAGCACATATTGTGAACAGTTTCCAACATTTATATTCTGTAATTATTGTAGCTTTCTTTAAAAAAAACAATCATCTATTTTTCGACAAATTTTTTCTATTATCTCAGATATTTTGCTGAGAGAGAAACAAATCATTAGAGGGCCAACTAAAAGTCATAACTACAGCTTGAATAAGTTGTAGTTACCATTTTATGGTTTCAATCAACAAACTGTATAACACAAATGGCAGAAGTAAATATTACAGCTCTGAGTTGAATATTAGTATTTGGTTGGTCATGGATCTTTGACCCACAGCTGCAGTTTGACAATCAACTTATTGGTTGCACAGAGCAGGAATTTTTTGCAGTGAAAGTTCCTAGGGCACATGTCTGGCTTGCAAGTTTATACTATAGTTCTGTACTCTATTGATAAAACTCTTTTGTTTCCTTTCGACATCCAGTAAGATAGATCACACTGCAGGCTTGTCTTCAGTTTTGGCTTGTTCTTTTGTGTCATCTTTGACTTCCGGTTTTGCAGGTTCTAAAAGTAAATAAACTAAATAACTGAAGAATCATGTCTATCAATCAACCAATTTGTACCCAATCAAACCATTCATTTAGACCAGTTGTGAACTTTGAATACTGACATTAATTTTAGACGAACCCATTCCCACTCAGTGATGCTTTTAGATGCCCTCAAGGAAAAAAGCTTTAAAAAACATTGTGGAAAATAAAGAAATTGCTTGTTACAAGCAATTTCTTCATTTTCCACAATATTTTTGCTACCCAGAAAGTTGAAAAATCCAAAATTTCATAAACTTTAAATTGTCGTCTGCAACTTCTTTCAATTCGAGCCAGTCTTAAATTCATATGTCTGGTAATGGGTTAAGCATTCTTGTTGGCTTGTCAACGCATACGCCTAAACTATAGCTTACTCAAGCTGTAGTTATGGCACACAGGTTGCCAACCATTTAATTTGTTGTTACATGTTACTGACTATAAATTTTTCAAAAAATTGAAGAGAAGATATCTGAATAAACACACATGTATGTATAGACAGATATATACACAGGCAAAGACAGTATCCCTGCTTGCCTTGGCAAGTGGTGCTAAAAATAATGAGTACTGTGAGGAAGGACTTTTTTCTTTAAATATTTCATTTTGCTTCATAACATGTCATTAGGCCCAACCAATAAAGTCATGTTAATTACCCAATTAAACTTCTTCAAGGAATCTGAGTGAGGCCCACCCAAGAATCTTTCCAGCAAAAATTCATGCAAATCCAATTATTGTTTTTTAGGAAAAAAATTAAGTTATCCTTATGTTTCTTATATCTCTGATAAGCCTCCCATAAACGCTAAAATAGCCATGTTTATAATCTGATCTAATTTTTTTTAAAGAATCTGAGAAAGGTCCATCCAAGGAACATTCCTGCCACAACCATACAAATAAAAAGAGTACTTTCAGAGAAAAAATAGACTATCAGCGTATGTAATTAATACCCCCCAACAGCTCAATGTCTCAGAAAAACAACAGCTTCATAGAGCAGCGCATATAGGCCCAAAGGGGCTTGTCAGTAACCTGAGCTTGAATGATAGCTAATAATTTTTGTCATTTTTTAGTCAATAGAAAGATCTTATCATCTGAATAATACTGTTTACACTAGAGAAACAAGACAGCTTTATAATAACTTATCATTCAACATTATGTACAATGGTTAAATTCTATAATTTGAATACAATTGACATACAAAAATGACCTTGACCAATGACCTTGAAACAAGTCTCAGAAGAAAGTACTCACCACAAGCAATAAGAATATGACCTTGAAAAATGGATCATGACAAATAAACAATTACAATGGTTCATTTTAGGTTTTTCAGAGCTAATTGATAGTTTAGGACTCAGCAGACAAGAAAAAGCTGCTGACCCACCTACAGACCAACCAACCAACCAACCAACATAAAAAAATAACCCCTATGCCCCCCCCCCTTAACATAGTCTTAGGGGTTATAAATACAATTGCTTATGTTTCATATAGTCCTTATAAGTCCAGCTCATAAAAGCATTGTTTATCATCTAATATAAAAGCCATTATAGACAGATTATGCTTCCCAAATATAGCACTGTCACAAAAAGTATAAAATAAACAAGAAAATAGTATCAGATAGACAGACAGACACAGCAGTGGCTTTATGCTAACCTTCTCCAGACATGCTTTATTGTACAACCTTGGGCTGTTACCTTGACCTTGTAGCTATCAGAAAATTTCTTTCAAATGTTACATCTACTCATGATAGAGAATAATTGTGCCAAGTAATATTGACATTCACCCATAATTGAAATTGAAGGAGCTATGAAAATTTAATGTCTGACCTTGGACAGTGATCTTGACCTTGGAGCTTTGAATTTTTTTCAAATGATACTTTACTCATGATATAAAACAATTGTGCAAATGTAATTCGAAATCCATCTATAACTAAAGGAGCTATGCTCTGGATATGCTTAGTTTTCCTGTTTGACCTTGAGCTGTGACCTTGGAGATCTCTTAATATTTCTTTCAAATGGTACATCTACTTATGAAAACCATGAAAAATGCTTTGGTGCGATGTCATAAGGAATTTTAAATGTGAAGTTTCAAGTTTCATGCAATTTGGCCAAAGGGTTGTCAAAAAGGTGGACTGACAGACGGAAAGACGGACAGAGTAGGGGCTTTGGGGAGCATACTAAGAAGTCCTACAAGGAACATACCTTAAAAAAATCATAAAAGTCAAATGAACAGTTTCAGAGATGTTTTGACCATTTGGTACCATTTTGGCACCGATAAGTCTCAAAAGCTCTCATGATAAAAGCCATATTTATAATCTAATCAAAATTTCTTGAAATAATCTGAGAGAGGATATCTGAAATCCACACACTACTTTCTGATGAGATGTTTAAAGAAAAAAACAACAGTGAAATATACAAAATGATGGACAGACATACACATCTTGGGACACCAGGTTATGACAATAGTCATGCTGGCCTTCACTAGGTGAAGATAAAACTATTGTTCACAGTGAAAGCCATACATCAATGTATATGCTAACCTTTCTTTTCTGTTTGATCTGAGGCTGGTTTATCTTCACTGAAAAGAAAAAATAAAGAATTCATAGAGGGAAGTCTGAGCTAAAAACATCCAATTTATCTTTAGTGCATTTTACTGATGCCAATATTTGACTTCTTGTGAAGCATTAAGTCTGTAACAAAAAAATTCTGGAGTGTAACATCACTAATTAACTTACCAAGGTGACCTTAGCCATTTTACATCAATGGGTCAGCACAAAATAGTTGTAACTGCCTTTGAATAAAGACAGTTTCAACTGTTTCACGCTGACCCAGCGAATATGCTGTTAAAGGTAACAGATCAAAATTAACAACCTTTGAGATTTAATCTTTATCTTAAGTATATTTTCTACTGCCAGATATTCTTTTTCTGTCACATCCCATTTGACAGTGTGCAGTGATTCTTATTTTACATCAGATAAATATATATTGAAAACTTTATCACAGGATATGATACTAAAAGATATCATAATCACCTCTGTTCCTTTTCTTTGGCGTTTTCATTTGTATCTCCTCCTTCTTTCTTCGGCTCCTTTTTCTCACCCTCTTTTGATTCTGTTGGTAGAAAGAATTGCAATGGTATTGAAATACCACTTCTGATCAGAAAGTTGTTAGCAGATGAATTGTCGCAAAGAAGACCTGTGTCCGCCCACTAGCACTTTGTCACTTATGTAGCATAGCTGATCTTTGACCCTTCATTACCCCAAAACAATTGGGCACCACCTTGGGTCATGGAAAACATTTGTATATGAATCAAAATGTTTATGAGTTATATTTTCAAAACCTTTACCATAAATGGAAATTAGCCCCACAAATTAAACCATGCTTTTCTTCATCAAAATTCTTTGAAGGAATCTGATAAAAGGGGCATCTGAGGATCATTAATGAGAAATTTGGTTGAAAACCATTCACTGGTTTCTGACAAGAGGATTTTCAAAGCTTTCCCCATATATGGAAATTAACCCCATCCATAAAAGCTTGAAATCCATCTGCTTGTTTCTTAGAAGATTTTAAAGCTTTCTGCATATATGGAAATTAGTCCCTCTCCATTGAAGCCATATTTATCATCCAGTCAAATGTTTGTGAAGCACTCAGATGTCAAGGATCAATCCTATGAAATTTAGTTGAAATCCATCCACTGGTGTCTGAGAAGATGATTTTTTTAAGGTTTCACCATATATGGAAATTAGCCCCGCCTATTACAGCCATGTTTTACATCTTATCAAAATTATTTAAAGGAATCTGATAAAGGGTCACCCAAGGATCATTTCTATGTTATTTGGTTGAATTCTGTTCGGTGTTTTCTAAGGAGAAGATTTTTAAAGTAAAACTTTATGGATGCACTGATGGACATATGGACAGACGCACGACGGACACCACGCCAAGGCAATAGCTTGCTAGCTTTCAGCCAGTGAAGATAAGAAAGAAATTGCTTCATAAAGTTGAAATTGTCATCTTCAACTGCTTTTCATTTGCCCCTGTCTAAAATTTTGCTGTCTGGTAATTGGGTAATTCAAAACAACTTGTATAGACATACACAAATTTCCTGATTTTTTGAAAGATTCACTTATTATCCCTGTACACATTTCAAAATTACCTGACAATTCCCAGACCAATTGGAACCTTCAATGAATCAAGTAATTCACTCAAGAACAAGTAGTTTTCTACATCAAATAAAATTGACAGATTCTTTTTCTAACATGAAAAACATTTTTCAACTTTTAGATTTATATTACAATCCCAGAACCAAAGAAATAACGCTTTATTTTATGCTAAGATAACATCATGATAATGTCATTTGAAGACATATTTTACATATGTTTCATGATGACTGTTTGCTATGGGGAAAAAAATATATATATAGGTATATTTTCAATTACATGATTTTCTCCCCTTTATAAAGAGCCTTTTTTAGTCTAATTCTGAAGTATACCCAATTTTCATCTATCAATTTAGCAAAACTATGATAAAATGTAAATAGACCAACCTTTTGCACTATCTGTTGATTTTTTTTCTTCTTCTGTTTTGGGCCGTTTTGCTTTTGGTTTATTTGATCTATCTCTACGTGCTCCTCCTTCATTGGGACCCATTTCATCTTCTGAGTCTGAGAATTCTTCATCACAATGGATTCTTTTGTCACTGGCTCGAACTGAAATATTGTTTAACGTGATAATTTAAAACACCAGGCTGACCCATTTAGGAATAGAGTAAGGATCAATATCATGTGGTAATTCAAAACTATGGACTATTGAAATTCTTTAACCAATTTCCAGGCAGAAAAATTTTAGATCGGTCCAAATTTAAAGGAGTTGCAGATGACAATTTCAAGTTGATGAAATTTTAGATTTTTTCATTTTACTGTATAGAAAAGATTGTGGAAAAAGAAGAAATTGTTTTTGCAATTTCTTCATTTTCTACGTTTTCTATTTGTTTTTCTTGAGGAGCGTCAAAAAGCGTCGCTGTGTGGGAAGGGATAATCACTTTGCTATAGTTGTCATTATTTATGACACTATTTTGAACAAACCGTTTTGATCCTCTGCGGAGTTTTTGGACTTGGGCCAGTCAGAAAATAAGAGCTTGTCACTAAAAGTGGCATAATATCTCTAGCATATTCATATCAACAAGGCACCTGATACCTAAAATAACTACAGTAAATTTCATAGAGAATAATAGTTCCTATATCCTTCTTAATAGTTAAACAAGAGGACCATGATGGTCCTAAATTGCTTACCCGAATCATTTGCTGTTAAAAAAATGTAACTGAAGCCAAATTATTATAATCAGTTTGAGAAAAATTAATCCAAAACTGTGGCCTCTATAGTTTAAACAAAGAAATTATCATTAAGGCCCCTATTTAAGTGTTTTCAAATAGAACTTTTCCATTTTCAATAAGATTCTTCCTTATTACCTAACAAATATTCTTTGGACTCTAGAGTGTAAACAAAGAAATTGTCATTAAGGCCCCTTTTCCTGTGTTTCCTGATAGAACCTTGCCATAATCAATAGGGTTCATCCTCATGACCTAGCAATTATTCTGACCAAGTTTCATGAAGATTGGGTCAAAACTGTGGCCTCTAAAGTGTAAACAAGGAAATTGTCATTAAGGCCTCTTTTCCTGTGTTTTCTGATAGAATCTTACCATAATCAATAGGGTTCATCCTTATGACCCAACAATTATTCTGGCCAAGTTTCATAAAGATTGAGCAAACTTGTGGCCCCTAGAGTGTAAACAAAGAAATTGTCATTAAGGCCCCTTTTCCTGTTTTCTGACAGAACCTTCCCTTATTAATAAGGTTCATCCTTATGACCTAACAATTATTCTGGCCAAGTTTCGTGGTGACTGGGTCAAAACTGTGGCCTCTAGAGAGTAAATACTTCAATTGTTGATGCCCCACAACTCATGACAGACATTCAACAACAGACATTCGACAATCACGAAAGCGCACCATGAGCACTTTGTGCTCAGGTGAGCTAACAAAATCCAGAATTTCATCTTTTTGCAAAGCTAAATAGCTGAATAATGCTTTTTCAAGAATTTCATATACACTGCAAATTTAGATGAGCATAATTTCTAATGATTCATGCAAAGTTCTTTTTCATTCCAAAGTACTCTCAACAAGGTGCCAAATTGTCACAAGATACGCCCGTCACACTGCTTAATATTAACTGGGGGTTTGAATAGAACTGATGTTATTTTAGATGAATATTTTTTGTCAAACAAAGTATGAAAAACAACAAAGGGCAATAACTCAAAAAATAAACGCAAGGTAGAGTTATGGTTCTTGTACACTGCACTCCCACTTGGTGAGCTCTATCCATCCATGAAATTTCATGATTCTAGCTATAATACTTTTAGAGACATACTCCATACAAGATTCAAGTATGATAAATAACAAAGGGCAATAACTCAAAAAATAGGCCAGGTAGAGTTATGGTTCTTGTGCACTGCACAACCCCTTTGTGAGATCTATACACCCATGAGGTTTCATGATCCTAGCTATAATACTTTTAGAGATATACTCCGGACAAGATTCAAGTATGAAAAACAACAAAGGACAATAACTCAAAAAAAGGGCTAGGTAAAGTTATGGTTCTTGTACACTGCACTCCCACTTTGTGAGCTCTATCAATCCTGAAATTTTATGATTCTAGCTATCATACTTTTAGAGATATACTCCGGACAAGATTCAAGTATGAAAAATAACAAAGGGCAATAACTCAAAATAAACGCTAGGTAGAGTTATGGTTCTTGTACATTGCACTCCCCCTTGGTCAGATCTATCCATCCAATAAATTTCATGATTCTAGCTCTTATACTTTTAGAGATATACTTCGCATAAAATTCAAGTATGAAAAACAACAAAGGGCAATAACTCAAAAATAGGCCAGGTAGAGTTATGGTTCTTGTGCACTGCACTCTCCCTTGATGAGATCTATACACCCATGAAGTTTCATAATCCTAGCTATTATACTTTTAGAGATATACTCTGGACAAGATTCAAGTATGAAAAACAACAAAGGGCAATAACTCAAAAAATAGGCCAGGTAGAGTTATGGCTCTTGTGCACTGCACTCCCCCTTGGTGAGATCTATACACCCATGAAGTTTCATGATCCAGGCTATAATACTTTTAGAGATATACTCCGGACAAGATTCAAGTATGAAAAACAACAAAGGGCAATAACTCAAAAAATAGGCCAGGTAGAGTTATGGTTCTTGTGCACTGCACTCCCCCTTGGTCAGATCTATCCATCCAATAAATTTCATGATTCTAGCTATTATACTTTTAGAGATATACTTCGGACAAGATTCAAGTATGAAAAACAACAAAGGGCAATAACTCAAAAAATAGGCCAGGTAGAGTTATGGTTCTTGTGCACTGCACTCCCCCTTGATGAGATCTTTACACCCATGAAGTTTCATACTCCTAGCTATTATACTTTTAGAGATATACTCCAGACAAGATTCAAGTATGAAAAACAACAAAGGGCAATAACTCAAAAAATAGGCAAGGTAGAGTTATGGTTCTTGTGCACTGCACTCCCCCTTGGTGAGATCTATACACCCATGAAGTTTCATGATCCAGGCTATAATACTTTTAGAGATATACTCCGGACAAGATTCAAGTATAAAAAACAACAAAGGGCAATAACTCAAAAAATAAACGCAAGGTAGAGTTATGGTTCTTGTGCACTGCACTCCCCCTTGGTGAGATCTATACACCCATGAGGTTTCATGATCCTAGCTATAATACTTTTAGAGATATACTCCGGACAAGATTCAAGTATGAAAAACAACAAAGGGCAATAACTCAAAAAATAGGCCAGGTAGAGTTATGGTTCTTGTGCACTGCACTCCGTATTGATGAGAAGAATATAACTGCCAAGTTTAAAGTCAATCGGACTTACGGTGACAGAGTTATGCTCCGGACACCGCCCGGACACCCGGACGACCGGACAACCGGACGACCGGACGCCTGGACACCACGGGTGATCCCATAATACGTCCCGTCTTCGACGGGCGTATAAAAATTGTTAATAGTCTTACTGCCAATGAATTAAAAAATTTTAACTCCAAACCTTTAGGCCAATCAAGCTGATTGTTTCCTGCCAGAGAAACTTAGTACTCATTATTTGGATAAACAAGGATAACTGAACTTTTTCATAACTGTCTTTAGATTGTCATTTCATACATCTCTTTTTTTCTGAATTGGTTGACATTTGATGCTATTGGAATTTTCAATACTTTATAATGGAACATAATTCAAAACACATCATCTATTGTGTTGAACTCATGGCCATCAAATAATTTTTTGTGAATTTTTTTCTAATCTTAGGAATTCTACTAAACTGTGTCATGCTCAATAAAATCCTCTACAGAACAACATTAGAATCAAAGGGCTGACAGTACTGGACGCAAACTTTGTGGGTATTTTTTTTTGTTTATCTTAGAAACAACTCTGTCATAAAAGGGACAAACAGGAGAAGTAGACTAAGATCAGATTGTACATATAGGCAGGCTCATCTTTGTATATCCTGCCAACACAGGAATATTCAGGGTTAAGCTTGACAAAGGTTATTATAATAAATAATATATGACTATATATTTCTCATAGTAATTATCTTAACCCATTCCCACACAGTGATGCTTTTAAACACCCCTCAGTATGAAAGCATTGGAAAACATTGTGCAACTTCTTTCATCTAGGACCTGTCTAAGATTTTGTCACTGGTAATTTGGTTAAACAGTAGATACAAGGTTTTGGTTGCCCAATACCAATATGAAAAATATTAATCCTTTTCATGCTGAATATTCCCTTGTTTGTAGGAGGTAAAGACAAATGTCAGCCTGCAAATAACTACAGTCTGATCTTTGTCTAAACCACTTATTTGCACCTTGCAAACCATAGTTGTTTGTGAGATTCATTTACAAAAGAAAAAGTGATCCATAACTAAAGCCTCCAGTGCTTTCAGTCCTTAGATGGAAAAGTAATTCTGAAAAGGATTTTATGACGTGACATAGGGTTTAAATAACACAAACTTCAGAAGTACACCATTATGATTCAGTGTATAAACTCACTAGAGATTCTACTGTCAGGGTTCTCCTTGTCCTCTGTCTCACTCTCATCATTTATTGCATCTTCAGGAATGGCTGAAATATTTACCATGTGTGTGTAAAGGTTACAGTTACAAGTCTATAATTCAATTTAAGTTTTGTCCATCAAAATTCATTCCTGCATTCTGAATGGATGTAAATTTTCTTACATCAATAGAGAATAAAATGGGTATGAAGCTATTTCATATGTTTGAGCACTAAGTCGTTCAATAACTTGTTTGTTTTTGATGTTTTTGATATCAAATCACAAGAAATAAGGAGATTCTTTTTTGTTTCATTAATAACCAATTAAGAGACAGCAGAATGTTAGAATAATAACCAATTAAGAGACAGCAGAATGTTAGAATAGTCCAAATTGAAAGAAGTTGCAGACAACAATTAAAGGATAATGAAATTTTTTTTTTTTCAACAGTATGATAAAAAACATAGTGTAAAAGGAAAAAAAATGCTTGTGACAAGCCATTTGTCTATTTTACACAATGTTCTACCAATTGTTTTTCTTCAGGGGCATCAAAAAGTGTAATGGGTGAGAATGGGTTAAGGTATGAAACAAAAAACCTAAACATACTTTTGTTTGAATATGATTCAAGGCTTCATACAGAGTGGTAAATATTTTGTTTTACAATTAAAATAAATTGTTTTCTCTTCATCTCGCAAGTGAGGACAGGGAAAGTAGGAAGAATTTCTTTTTATAACATGTCAAAAATTTAGAAAGTAATCTTTTTTGGTCTCAAAGTAAGGTACAAGAGAAAAGGCTAATCTGACACTAGAACCCTCTCTTTGTATCAGATTTCCATTTTGTATTTTAAGTACTAAAGTTCCTACCTTGCATCTGAACACCAGGGGCATGTGGCAGCATTCTTAAATTCTCAAATAGTCTTGTTCTGTTGAGTAAAACATGAAATAGTATGAACATTTGTTATGATGAATAAAATATTTTTTATATTGAATAAAGGTACATGTAAATCAAAGGTCTTAAGAGGTTCAGGAAGTTCTCGTTGTAGATCAGTAAATTGCATTTTAAAGAACTCTGATTTGAAAGAGACAAACAGGATGTGTAGACCGAGATCAGATCTCCTATGCCTCCTGAAAAAACAAATGTAATCAGCTTCTTATAATATATTTACATAGATCTGTCTCTACTGAGGGGAATAAATGTTTAACCCCTTCCTGTACAATCCCTTGTTTTTACGTCCATATAAATTATACTTGAGAAAACATTGCAGGAAAAGACAAGCAATTTCTTCTTTTCCCACAATATTTTCAATCCTGTAGGTTGGTTACTTTTTAAATTGCTCTCAATTCAATTTTTTTTCTGAAACTTCTTTGAAATAGGATGAGACTAAAATTTTGGAAAACTGGAATGGGTTAAGCATAAACAAAATTTATTCTTAAGTGTGTGTATGATAGTCACCTATTCCATTAATACTTAACCCGATCCCACACAGTTATGCTTTTGGACGACCCTCAATAAAAACAATTGGGAAAACCAGTCTAAAATTTTGCCATCTGGTAATGGGTTAATCAATTCTAGGGACAGCATCTATCAAAACTTACTTGATTTTTTCCATGTATTCATTTGTATTCTGGTTGGCCATGTTTGATGGACTGATATGTAGTTTGAAGTCGGGTCCATAATACTCAAAATAGTCATTGTACGGCAGTTCTGAAATAATAATCATACTTTAAACTCAAAATAACTATCCTTGAAATATAAATGGGATAATTGACAGATCACCACAGTAAATCTAACAAGAGGGCCTCAGGCATCTTAAGAACATTTCTACCAAATTTGGTTCAAATGAGTCTTATGGTTTGGGAGATGTCTTTGTTTCTATATAGATCCCCCTGGGCTCTGCCCCACAAAACCAAGTTCCATCCTTCACACAATCCTGCATTTTGACATGCTGTTGGAATTATTGTTTGAAAAGGAGGAACAGCTTTGTACAAATTTATCTCTTCCTCAAAAACTTTTCTAGTGTAAAAAACACTTAGTCTGAAATCTAAATGCTTCTTCAAATATCATCTACAGAGTTTTCAAATAGCTCACCCTAAATTTTAGTCACACAAACAGAAGGGCCATTGGCCCTAATAATGGCTCTAAAGTACTTACCACAGTCAAATGGACATAAAAGAACTTATTTTCTACTCAGGATGTGACTTATCAAAATCATGTCTTGGATATATCATGGAGAAATAATGCATAAACCAAGCTTTAACATATCTCAGCAAGAAACGTTGCCTCTATGCTGCATACCAATTTATTCAAAGTTTTGACCTAGTGTTCTATTTTTGACCCCAAATGACCTATTAAATATTTTGGCAGAAATATAATTCAGACAAACATTACGACGAAATATCAAGACTTTGGGGCTAAAAGTAAGTCTAGAGTGCACACAAGGTATTTCTAAGATTTGACCTTTTGACCTACTTTAGACCCACATGACCAAGTTTTAATGTCCTTGATTGAGATATTATGAAGACAAATATTCTCACCAAATATCTCAATTTCTAAGATTTTGACCTAGTGACCTACTTTCGATCCTACATGACCAAATATTTCAAACCCAACTTTAGCTTTTCCTTCACTGTCTATTTTCTTAGTTTTTTTTATTTCATTGAGTCTCAAAATGTCTTACCATTAGCTACTTCAACACCTAGAGCTATGGAGGTTTCATAAGTCCAACATCTGGCTACATTTCTAATGGTATAACCTCCCCCACCAAGTAACATCAATGGAAGATTCCATTTCTTCATAAACTCTACCGCTTTTCCGTGACCTAAACAAAATATAAATTAACTAATTTTCTTAAACAAAATACAATCTTCTATGTACTTTATATAGGTGTGTGATTGCTTCATCTTTCATTGAGTGAACAACAAAAGCTATATTTTCATTAGAGGTGGAGTCATGAGTGACACTATAGCTTTTGTTATTCACTCTATGAAAGATAAACAATCTACATAAATGGTTAGTTGTTTCTTAAATGCAAACAAAAGCATTAATGTGAATTTTTAGACGAATTTTTTTGCCAGGGACAAATGTCAGAAAGGATAGTCGCTGCAACCAGGGATCAAACCCAGGACCCCATGAATGGAAGTCCTATGTGCCAGCATTACACTATGGCCATGGTCTGTTTCAGTGTGAGACTGCTTCATCTCACATTGAGTGAACAACAAAAGCTATATTTCAATTCCTGATTTCTACATGTGAATTAATAATTGAGAAAACATTGTAGTAAAGGAAAAAAATGCTTGTAAATGCCTATTTTTCAAATTAAACCCATTTTATATTTTCATCTGCATATCCTTTGAATTTGGACAGGTCTAAAATTTTGCAAAACAGGAAAGGGATAGCTTTTATTATTCACTCAATGAAAGATAAACAATCTACACAATATGCAAACGACTAGTTGTTTCTTTAATGCAAGCAAAAGCATTAATGTGAATCTTTTACCAAACAATAAAGAAATACATCTTTTTGCATGTGATTATACAAAAAGTTAATGATGTCATTAGTGGATTTCGTATTGCATAGCAACCCATGACTATAAAATCAATTTTTTTTTGCCTGTCTTTAAATCAAATTTTTTTATGCCTCTCTAAAAAAGGAAAAAAGCCTGGAAAAATATTGTGTAAAATGAAGAAATTACTAGTAACAATTTCTTCTTTTCTCACAATGTATTCTACCCTGAAAGACATTAAAGGTCATTGATCGGATATTAACCTCTGCATAATCTTCAATATAGACTAGGTTAATATTGTCATAATGGTAATAGGCTATCATTAAGTATTGCAACTTGAATGAAGGGTGGATAAAATCAACCTAAAACACCGAGAATATCATTTTCATAGTGTAACTCATCTATAAGTGGAACTTTCAAGTTTTTTACACATAGAAATCTAGATAAATAGCTGAAAGTATAAGAAATATACATATTCATGAACCAAGAACACATGAGTATTTGTGTTTCACCTTTGTCACTACATGCTTAAAACCCTGTCCCGTACAAACCAGGGATTTTTCGTTGCTGTGATTTTATACTTGAGAAACATTGTGGAATTTCTCCTTGTCCGACAATATTCTCTACCACATAGGATGGTTTCATTTTAAATTGCATCCAAATTTTTATTGTCATCTGCAACCTCTTTCAATTTGGACCAGTCTAAAATTTCAAAACAACGGAAAAAGGTTAACAGGTAATTGATCACCATTATTATTGTAGCTTTGTTAAAAGTTGCATTATCTTACCTTTAAGCGTGAGATTAAAACAGCCTAATCTATCCCCTGACAGTGAATCTGCCCCACACTGTAAAACTATTGCACTGGGCTGATACATCTCCATTACTTTTGTCATGACCTGTATTAAATCAAATGGTATATAATGAACAGCATGTAAATTGAAAATAGAGCTTTTTTGTACAAAGGGTGAACTAATAATTAGAAAGAACATATTTCCAGGACCTTGAAATGTCTGTTTTCCCATATATTAGTTCCACTATCATTTTTGTTTTTTAATCTAGAAAATTGATCACTTGCTGGCCCTGCCCACTTACTGGGTTGACCATGTCCATCGACTCCAACAGGAAGTCCTGCTTCAAATTTAAATGGTGTTATTTTGCAAAAAATAGCTAGTAGCATGCAACATAAAAATAGAATAGCTTGTTGGTGACTTAAACGCCGTAACTACAGCTTGGATAAGCTGTAATTATGAAGTTTATGTCGCAAAACCAACAAAAAAGTGTAACAAAAATGGTGGCCGATGTCGAAGTTCAAAACTCATTTCTGGTCTAAAAGAATAATTTCATTGGTCACCTGGTCATACAATTGACAGGCACAAGTGGTCAATTCCTATCCAAATAATTGTTTTTGCTTACTTAAACCAAGCTTCAAACAATCACATATAGAACTTTCTTACCTGACAAAACTCAAACATCAAAAAGTCAACAGTTATCAAGTGACATATTTTTACATTTAGTTGCACCTACTACATTCATTGTTTGTACTAAGCAGGGCTCCCGCTGCCAATTGCCAATGGCGCCAAAATAAAAATTCTGGCTCTAAAATCGTCGAATTGGCGATTTTACTGGCGGCAACTTTCAAAATAAGGCAAAGGGATGTTGAGTCCATTTAAACGATTACCGACGCGCAACTTTATCATTCACACATCCGCTCATTTGTTTGGGAGACACGCGACCATCAATATCCATTGCATATCTGTGTCAATCAAGACAGATTAGTTACGCATCGCTGACCTTATGGATTCTTACATCACTCGAGTAATTGGGATTTTCACCCCGCCGGGGACCATCATGTAAACCAATATAGCGGAGAGTGACATCGCTTGGGCTAAAAAATTGACGATCTTTATTCCTCGATCACTTTTTGAGATTCATTAGAGTGCCAAAAAGAAAGCAAAGACAACATTTTGCTCATCTATTGATGATTTTAGCAACAAAGTCAAGTGAATTTCCGAGAAATGAGAAATATCGGACATTATTAATCAAAGTACTGCGGACATTAGTAATCAAAGTACTATGGGTTACCATAAATTTGACCTGTCGTCCAGCATAGCTCTAGGTGTTCTTGGAATTTTATTTTCAAATGACAATTCTCTTGTTTTACACCTTTTAACACATTCCCAATTTAATCAACATAATATATATAAATAACAGGTTATTTGTTTTCAATATAGATTTCTTTCATTCACTTATTCATACTGGCTCCACTTTTGTCTCCAATTGGCACCAATTGGCCCCAAATTTTTGCCATTGGCGATTTCATTGGCGCAAAAATAAAATTTCCCAGGGGGAGCCCGCTAAGCTGGTAATATGGAATGTCTTGCATGTAATTCTAGACTGTCATTCCTTATATAGCTTTGCCAAGAAAGAAACAACTTCAAACTTATCTATTTGTACATGACCATATTACTTACTGGCTTAAATATTATTTCATAAGAGTCATCATCTATTCCATCTCGTAGAGGAAAATTCACAGCATAATATTTACCCTTTCCTGCCCCTATATCCTGGAAAATATGAAAATATTGCTGATGTTGTAATCACCTTAACAAAACTTACTATAAAACTGATATTGTAGAAAAATTGGGATGAAAGGATACTTTTTGGGCAATTTTCCCTTTTACTGTGATATTTCCATTATTTTCTTAAAGAAAAATAATAAACCTGAAAGTGCTTGTTAAGCCATATTTATAGACATGGTTGTTAGAAAGATATATAACCAACTGACTTCAAAATTCTGGGAAGAAAAAGGGTCAAAATATCATTACATAAATGTCAGAGTACTGGAACTTTGCCTTGATGGTTGAATTATGACCCTCACAAGAAAACAAAAGCTTCAAAAGTTATAGATATGACTTGTTGCATAGACTTGCACATAAAACCTTAATATCTAAGTAGTAAAATGTTCAAAATTCCACTAAAATGACTATCAAAAAAAATTGAATTGTTTCCAATGTAATAATTTTATGGTCACAAAAGTATGTGCAAAGTTTCAGAGCAATAGTAAGAACAGTATTATAACACTTCCATGCAACACTATTATTACCACAGGTTTATTCTGATGATGATAGTTGAATGGGGTTTAACACCACTTTTAACAGTATTAAAGTCATCCTAGTGATTGAAGTACCTAACAATGGATTCCAGGTATTTCTTGCACCAGTTTTACCACTATACCCTTTCCAAGCTGTTCATCCCACTTTGGCTTATGATTATCCACCCATTGGTAGAAGATAAATGTCAGAAAGGATATTTGCCATGACTTGGTCAAATCCTGGACCTCATGATTGAGAGTCCGACGTCTGATGACAAAGCCTGCACTGATGCCAAAGTGATTTGAACAGCCACTATATTCTTCATATAGTCAAGCTGAAAAGGCCTCTTCTACTCCATCTCAATGATGACTGTTATATATTTGCATGGAATTCCTATCTATTCAACCTACCCTGAGATCACCAGTTCCTGGGAAATACTCCCCATATTTATGAAATGAGACAGTCATAACTCTATCGGTGGTATAAAAAGCTTCTTCCACTCCATCTCCATGATGTATGTCAATATCTATATACAACACTCTCTGGTGGTATCTGATCAAGAAATAGAGTATCATTGGCTGTATAAACTCATGAACCATCTACTAATCCAAATTGACAGATATCCATTGTTCATAAGGATAACATCTTGGGTCAGTAAATAGTTACATAACTTAGGTTGGATGATTTGCAAATTATATTCTTCATATCGTATAAACTTTAATTTATTCCAAACAAATTGATTGGTAAACAGTAAATCAAGACTTTTTTCTGTAGAAGACTTTGAATATGTGTTATTTATATGATTTCACACAATCCCCCCATTTTTACGTACCAAAGGAAAAATGGCTCTGTAAACACTAGGAAAAAATTACAAACAAGCAATTTCTCAATGTCTAAATATGTTTTCATCATTTTTTGGTACTTATTCTAATTTTAACACACTTTTAAATTGTTGTCTGCAGTATCTGTTGATTTGGACCAGTCTAAAATTTTGTTGTGTGGTTATGGCTTAAAACTTACTTCAATAACTCTAAAATGGCAAGTACAATATCATTTACATAACAGAAGCCTGATGCTTCTGATTTCTTGGCATGATGAAGACCTCCGGCCCAGTTTACTGCAATATCCGCAGCTTGTTTGTTCAGTTTTACTGCTCCAGCTAAAAAGGAGATGCATACACACATACATTCAAACTCTTATTTAGAAAATATCCAGACTCTGCTATTTAGATTAGTTCAAGCTGTAGATGACAATTTGTGGGTGCAAATAAATACAAAAGGATTTCATAAAGTTCTATACTTTGAAATGAAAGGGGTCATATTGTTACAATTTCCAATATTTCTAGGACATGAGTTTATCTTCATAAAGTAGTTGAAAAAGAAATGATTTAGACCAAAGTCAGAGCAGTCTAAATTTTTGTTATTTGGCAATGTGTTAAACAATTGTTGTCAGGACCCTGATGACATTATAAAAACTATATACATGTACAATTACCAGTTCACAAATTGAAAATAACAAGGTTTTTGATAAAAAAGCAACAGAATTGGATAAAGCACTGTTTTGTATACTGTTTCAATAACTAATTAAAGCCATGTTTTTCATCTGATCAAAAATCTTTTGAACAGATCTGATAAAGTGTCATATGACATCCTGTAAAATTTGGTTGAAATCCATCTACTTGTTTCTAAAAAGAATTTCTTAAAAACTTTCAGTAAACATGTACACATTATATGGAAATTAGTCCTGCCAATTAAAGCCATGTTTTTCATCGGACCAAAGTTCTTTGAAGGAATCTGACAAAGGTTCACCCAATGATCATTTCTGTGAAATTTGATTAGATTCTGTTCAGTTCTTTCTGAGAAGATTTTTAGAGATTATTGATGGAAGGATGGATGCACGATGGACACCACTCTATGACAATAGCCAGACAGCTTTCAGCCAGTGGAGCTAACAAAGAAATATCCTCTTCATCTTTGAAATGAATAGAACAGGTTTGTTCACTGATTAATACTTAGTTTAAAAAAAAATGTAACATTTTATGAAATACAGCAAGCTGCACATCATGGCCCATTTAAGAGCATATAAAATAGTAAATTTCATATTTGACAAATATAGAGATTGCATCATAACATACTTCCAAGACGCTCAACATGGCACACACTTCTTCATGTGTGTGAATTATAAATAAAGTTAGGAAGCTCTGTACCAATACCAGAACACAATTTTAGCCTGGCTCAAACTGAAAGAATATGCAAATGGCAATTTCAGAGTAGATGTAAATTGAAACCAAGGAAAATAATGGGAGAGAAAAGGAAATTGTTTGTATGCAAGGAAAAAATTCTTTTCCCAAAATATTTCTGCATTGTTATCCTACCAGATTTTCAAAACAGCAGATTGTATTGCTATTGGTTCAGAAATAAACACTTACCAACAGATCCTCCAGTAGACAGCTGGCAAAATTCATACATCCCATCAAATACAGGGCAATCTTCACCAACATTAACTAAAATGAAAAATTATTCTGTAAAGGTAAAAAATAATGACATTACGCAAATCCGCATAAGTCACAGAGTAATCCCATTTTATGTTGAAGTAAAAATATGTTGCACTTTTTCTATTTCTTATTCCTTTTGAGCATATAGTACCCCTACACAATGTGTGTGAGGAGAGAGAAGCTATGCACTGCATTCAGAATAACCACTAGTTGTCCCAGAAATGTTGACTTAAAAGCTATAAAACTCTACGTTAAATGTTGTCAAAGTTGGTCATGTCTGAAAAGGGTTTACTTACACCTCTGCATCTGTTTGTTGTATTCAGACATATTGTCTGGTCGAATGCTTCGTAGGAATTTGATGTAATCATCACTGTGGAATTTGGTCATTTCTTCTTGAGTAGCTTTGTGGGGTCTCTAACAGAATAAAAAAAGGATAAAAGATAATTATAATCTTTATTGAGAGGTTTAACCCATTAGCAGACGGCAAAATTGCAGACCAAAAGGATTTGCAGACAACAATTTTTCGTCGATGAAATCATTAAAATATTTGTCCTTTAGAGTACAAAACATTGTGGATAATGATGAAATTGCATGTTACAATTCTCCACAATGTTTTCCACAGCTTCCATATTCAGGGAGGTTTAAAAGCGTCATTGTAGAGGGAATGGGTTAAATACTACTATACCAGTGTAATATGTTTTGGTCAAAATTTGACGACTTGGCAATATATATTCTATAATCTTTACCACTTAAAAAGCACATACAAGAAACAGGTACACTTACATATATTTCCATTTTTCTATACAATCCATAGTTAAGAATAAGATTGTGAGTCATCCTAATTCTGTGAGGCTTCATGGGGTGGCCTTGTCCATAATAATAATTCCCAATATCCCCTGCAAATAGATTGAAAATTTCCCAATATTCCCTATAAATAGATTGAAAATTTTCAGATATCCCCTTCAAACAAATTGAAAATTTCCAAAATATTCCCTGCAAATAAACTGAAAACTTCCCAATATCAAATGAATTACCGGTACAATTACAAGAACATTCATGAGTAGTAGCAGTGATAACTAACATAAACCTTGTACAGACAGCAAAATTTTATGACTGGCAGCTGAAAAGTATAGTAAAATTTAATAAAAAGTTAACTCTTGTCACGCTGAACCCAGAATATTCCGGTTTTGGCAGGAGGTATAGACCAAGATCAGCCTGCACATAAGTGCAGTCTGATCTTAGTCTACACCTAATGCTGTATTTTTCCTGTCAGAGTTGTTAATGAAGTTGATTTCTAATAGAAATATTGATTTTTGAACAACAAATTCTATCAGTGCTTTCAGCCCTTTGATTTTAAAGTAATACAGTAAGGTAATTTATACAGCATGACAAGGGTTAAGAGCTGTTCTTCTTGACCCAAAACCAGATGACAAATTTTATGACTGGTCCATGTTGTTAGAAGTTGCAGACAGCATTGCAAAGTTGCAATGAAATTTTAAATAAAGTTGTTAACATTGTGAGCAAAGGAGAAATTGCTTGTCTCAAGCAACTTCTCCTTTTACGAAAAGTGTTCATCAATGTATTTCTTTTGGGCATCAAACACACCATTAAGTGGTAAAGGGCTAACCCATTCCCACACAGTGACGCTTTTAAATGCCCCTCAAAATGAAAGTTTTAGAAAACATTGTGGAAAATGAAGAAATTGCTTGTTACACGCAATTTCTTTATTATCCACAATGTTTTCTACCCCAAAAGACTGAGAATTGAAAGATTTCATGAACTTAAATTGTAGTCTGCAATTTCTTTGAAATTTGACTGGTCTAAATTTTTATCGTTTGGAAATGGGTTAAGCACTAATTTTCTCCCAAGATACATTTTTTGTTCTAACCATGCATGAAGTTTCATGTTTATAGATATTTGAAACAGCCACCCTCCAAAATTTCAGTAAAAAAATTAAGAACAAGAAATAACTTAGTAAAAAAGAAATTTGGTAATAATTCAAACTACAGATTTAGCTAGTCTGTAAGACAAATGTTTTTCTCCACACAGAATCTATTGAATTTTGATGAGTTTTTAGATAATTCTAATAAAAAAATGAAAAGCTATGAATTTAATCTCGAGTATATGTCATCCATTTTAAACAAATTCTGAAATGTGGCTGATGTACCAAAAACAAATATAAAATTTTGAATTATCTTGAAGATTAAACCAGGTATTAAACCAGGTTAATACTACTTTAAATAGTATTTCATTCATATCGCAGCGCTGGAGCACCTAACTATGGATACATAGTATTCCTCACACAAGTAATACCACTGCATCCTGTCTGAGTCTCCAGCAGGTCATCCACTTAGGTTTAGAATTATCCACCTATAATTGCTGTGAGACAAATCTCAAAAAGGCTATTTGCCAAAACCAAGGTTTGACTGTTAATTGAATGGGATTTAACGCCACTTTTAACAGTATTTCAGTCATATCGCAGCGGCTGGAGCACCTAACAATGGATTCCTGGTATTTCTCACACCAGTACTACCACTACATCTTTCCTAGCCCCCAGCTGCTATCCCACATAGGTTTACGATTATCCACCCATTGGTGAAAGACAAATGTGGGAAAGGATATGTGCCGCAGGGCATCAAACCCATGACATCTCATGTTTGAAGAATAGGAGTCTGGCGCACTACCGACTGTGCAATGATGGTGGCTACCAACCAAGATTCAAACACTGGGCCTCGTGACTGAGAGTCAGACACACTGCTGTCTTGAAGAAACAGGAAAATAGCCTACAACACTTAACCCATTACAACTCAATCCCTCCTTTTTACGCCCCCCAAGAAAAAAGCTTTTGAAAACATTGTGGAAAATGAAGAAATTGCTTGAATCAAGCAATTTCTTCATTATCCACAATGTTTTCTACCCAAAATGACGTAAAAGTTCAAAATTCCATCAACTTGAAATTGTCGTCTGCAGCTTCTTTCAATTTGGACCGGTCTAAAATTTTGCTGTGTGGGAATGGGTTAAAACATCAAGTTCAAAAGACACTATTCTCCCTTTTAATAAGACAACCGATTGTAAAATGAAAAATTATCATAATCTTGAAGGGTAGAAAATATTGTGGTAAGTAAAGAATATGCTTGTTTCCAGCATTTGCTTCTTTAACAGCAAAGTTTTCTCAAAATTCATCTCTTCACTTTTTGGCGTCCAAGTTAATTTTAATTCTGGATAAGTAGAAAATATTTTCTAACTTGTCCGGGGACAAGAACACACAAAATGTATTTCCACACCACTGATTAATGACATAGCATCAAACTGGAAAACATGACATAGATTTTCAAATAAGCAGTTTGAGAAAATCTTGATCATATAGTACTTCTAGTAAAACATTTAAAATATCATGGAATAAGAAAGATCGAATATTGGTTGGTTTTATTGACCTGATCTCAAAATTTCAGACTACTCCAAGTTCAAAGATGTTGCAGATGACAATTATAGTGGAAAAACATTATTTAATTGGGTGGGGGCATCAAAAAAAGGTATGGAATGGCTTAAAGTAGAATTGTATATAGGGTCATGAGTACAAATTGGCGACACTCACTCAAGTTATAAAAGGTCTTTCAGCAAGTTGAGCTAACAAGGACAATTGAAAAAAAAATCAAATCAATAAAAAAAATGAAGACTATTATTATTATCATAGCTGTCAAATATTTTGTGTACCTTTACCCAAAACTTTGCAATCATAATTATTCATGTTATGAAATCAATATTTCTATGATAAAAAAAATCCATGGTCAATGTTTGACACAGTCAATGATTCCCAAACCTTGAGAAAAGACCATTATTTTCTTGTTATTAACTCAATGTTCTATGATAAACATAACAAATCCATGGTCAATGTTCAATACAGTCAAGGACTACAAAACCACAATAAAGGGCCATTTTTTTTCTGACTGTTCATCACATATTATTTGAAATTGAAATAAGTTGTACAGCAAATGGTTAACTTTCTTCATTGTCCACATTGTTTTCTCAAACCCATATTGAGGATGTAAAAAAGTCAGGATTGGGAAAGAGTATATCTTTTTAAGGAATGAGGCAGAGACTTTGGAAAAGAAAAAGCATAGAAAAGCTGTGTACATTATTTTCTCCGTTTCCCACTAGGTTTTCTTAAAAAATCACAGGGTCATGAAAATAATTGATCATAGATTTGATATGGAATATTGACTAAGTTTGAAATGAAAAGTTTAGTTCATCTCCATCCAAATAAAGGTGTATATTCATCAATGAGCGAATTTTAAATGAAAAAAAGAAAAAAAAATACTTATCAATAAATGTGCTTTGATAGATCATTTTCATTTTGGACTGGTCTATGCTGTATGGTCTTCAAAGAATATATGTAGCCATTCATCTTGATGATATGTAATCAACTTATTTTCCATCAAATTAGTGCAAGACACTTAGGTCAGTTGAAAATTTGGTAAATCTGGGCCTCCATAGTTTTTGAATTTTTGAAAATGTTTATAGATAAGAAAGAAAATTATCGTAATGATTTCATTTAAGATATTTGTTTAAAATGAATTTATTATTTCTATTTTCTATTTAATTATAGTTATTTTTTCTGTAACGTGAAATACAGTTTCAATTAAGATTATTTCGATACATAGAATTTGGGTATCTGGGCTTCCATAGTTAACAAAAAGTCCTTTGTTTCTCAATAGCACATAAATTGGGTCAGCCGCCAATCGATCACTTTCAAATGAAAAATACCAGACCAAAGACAAACGTATGAAGAAATTATTGTCTATATATTATCTTTCATGTAAATAGAACATAGATAATGCGACTTTAGACGAGAAACATTAAAATCGAAGGCTAGTTCGTTTAACAGCGCGGAACCAGATAGGGAATTCCAATTAGGCCTGACCCACGAGTCCGAAATAATTGATGATAAAGAAGTTAATGCATGTATTTCGACGATCTTGAAGAACCATAATTCAATAAGAAGCCTTTTAATTTAAGAAAAGGTAGATATACTCACCATCATAATAATAACATATTCTCTTTTTGCTGTGAGGTTGGGATGTCATTTTGTTATGTTGAATTTACCACTGCCTCTGACGTCACAAATTAAACTGCGCCACCTGTCGGGAAAATACCTTCGGCGAGTCAGCGCTTAAACCACCGATAAATCGGAAATATGATGATTGAAACAAATAAATTTAACTTTCATCTGCCTCCTCGCAATGTGAGATACAGCATTGTTATGGACCAAACTCCACCATCATTCACGTTATTTAAAAAGTGACAGACACTGGGAAAACCGTTGAAGTCAGGACAGACGGATAAATCCGGAGAGTCCTTTGAAGTTTAAGTTTTGAATGAACAACGGAAAAGTATTTATATCAATGGCTTCTTCAAAATGTGTTTTATATTCTATAATCGGATTCCTCGTCTGATAATCCCATAAATTATTGAAAGAAAATAAGCTTTCTGAACTTATGTAACAAGCACATTCTCCTTTTCTCACAATATGTTCTACCCTATTCGTCACCTATTTTCGAATTTTAACACAATTTTAAATGCCATCTGGAACATAATCTAGACCAGTCTAAAATTTTGTTGACTGGTAATGGGTCAAGCCTCAAATCGGGATGGTAAAAACTGTTTGGATTTTACCAGCTTTCCCCATCTCCATTTTGCAAAAAAACGGCCCAAACATTAGCCTTAAGAAGATGAAACAAGGATTTTACTAAATCGCAATTTCATACTTTTACAACAAAGATTATTCATTTGTTTAACAAGAACTGACTGTGTTGTAAAAAACATTTATTCCGGCGAATCATAATTGTTCAAGAAGACCGGCTGAACCAACAATGGTCACTCGGAATTCATCCCAACGAATGACCAAGTGGTATCGAGATCATCTTTTTCCCGACCAGGTAAGAAGAACGTTCGCCACCCATGGTACGGGAACATGCGGGAACTGACGATCGTGACACATATCCATGGTTGGTTGCACCAGCCTCCACGAACCTATCTGAGAATTTGACTTAAGCATCAAGGGACCCTTTACAGTAGCCTATCTGATGTGATTATCCGGCATCGGAACTTCAACATAGGCCCTGGAAATTTTTATCTGGATTCCAGTATTGCAGCCTTCCATTAAAAGAAAACATAACTAGTCGACCGTGGTCCTGCAGAGTCGCATGGTTTCTTTCTTTCATCCGATTCAATGGTGTCGGTATTTTTCTGCAACAAGGGCATACCAGTCAAGTTTTAGCCGATAATGACATCAGTATTCCGACTGATGAGCACTGGGCAAAATGACGGTTTGTGAAACATAAATATGTTTGCCGTCTCTGTGGCAACGGCAAGTATTTGATGGAAACAACCGTTGAGCAGATCGATGGGTCAGCGCGAAACACTGCTTATATGTTTATAGGCAGTTACAGCTGTTTTGCGATGACCCGGCATCGAGATGGGTATTTACCCGATCGATAATGAACTAAGCAAGTGCATTTATTTTGTTTAATAACCGTTAAAAATGTTGCTGAGCTTCGACGGACATTCGGATAGAACCTAAGTAGGCCATACGAGACAAATTAAAGGTCGGTGAAAGGTGAGAAAATTGCGGACGTCAAAGTTTAAATTGGGGAATAATAAGTGTCATCCACTGTAGAGTGGTGAGGAGCATTTTTTTGTTGTTGTTACAAGCAATTTCTCCTTTCTGACAATATTGTTTCTCAAAGTTTCTGAATATATAGCCGGCACGGTAACGGTTGCATCTGTCTTGCCGGGACGTCATTGATCCCTAACTTAAACTGTTAAGAACCGCCCTCTTTCAACTGTTTTCTGAAAAGCTGCAACGTTAGAATATCAACCCTTGTCATGCTGAATTATAAACCCACAACAGAATTACCGATCAAAGGGCTGTAAGAACCACAAGTACCAATTTTTTGTTCAATTTTTATAATTGAGAATTCATCTTAAAACCAATTCTGTCTTAAAAAGACAAGTAGGTGGTATGGACTAAGATCAAACTGCACATACGTGTAGGCTGATCTTTGTCCATAGGCTCCTGCCAAAACAGGAATATTCCGGGTTCAGCATGACAAGGGTTAATAATCAAATAGATCCTGGAAAAATACTTTTCGTGCAGATCTATACAACGATCACAAGTTTCAGGTATCATTTTCGGGTCCTTTAACGATTAGGGAATTTTCCTCCAGTGTCTTTGAGTTTTGTTTGAGGATTAACCCTTTACCACACGAGAAAATTTTAGACTGGTCCAAATTGAAAAAAGTTGCAGACAACAACTCAAAGTTTATGAAATTTTGGATTTCTTTCAACTTTCTGGGTAGAAAACATTATGGGAAATGAAGAAATTGCTTGTCACAAGCAATTTCTTCATTTTCCACAATGTTTTCTACAGCTTTTTTTCTTTGGGGCGTCTTAAAGCGTCTGTGAGTGGGAATCGGTTAATCCTCTTTTACAGATTTCCACAAAGCATGCCGTTGAGAATTTGACGGATCGCGTTGGTCAATCAAAAAATGGATGGCCCAATCGATTCATCATTCTGATTTACACCAACGTAACTCCGACGTTGGTCGATATATTAAGACTGAAGTATTTTGGTGGTTTGGCAGAAAGAACGTCGTCACTACAGCCTTTTCAAGGTGTAGTTACGATGCTTAGGTCGCCAATCAACTCGGGTTTTTTTTTGCAATTTGATGATTGCTCTAACGCAGTTTTATACCGAAGTCGAATTTCCCGCTGTTGGAGATCGATGGGCCGACTGCGGCTAGCGATCAGCGAATTTACCGGTCTTTTTGACATGGATAAAAAGTGCCCGGATGGTCATTGCGAGTCATGGTAATGCACCGTAACGTGAAAAGGCGGTACGTCAGCCAAACTATCATCGGTCGGCCTTGTTTGATAACGCCAAAAAAGTTGACGTCCGAAGAAAACGGCATAAAATCACGACCGATACATTGACAAATTAGCTGTCTTACTCACATCATGGAGAAAAAATATTTAGACTATTTTTTAAGATATCGAAGTCATAAATGTAGCCTCTGTGCTGTGTACAAGGTTATTCAAAAGTTTGACATAGTTACCTGCTTTTTGACATAAACTTATAAACAAGAGGCTCTTGAGCGCCTGCATTGCTCCGCAGGCATGAAAGTACTGATAAAGAATTTTTTTTCACGAGTTCAATATAACTGAATATAAGGAAAATATATCTAAGCCACTGAAATCTTTGAAATAGTTTTACGGGAGCATTTTATTTTTTTTATTTATTTTCTTTAAATCTAGTCAAGTTATGTAAAATTCTTTTACTAGGCCAGATGAAAAGTAATTAACAGAATTTCAGAATTTTCACTGTAAATCAAATATGGATATAAAACACAACCATAATGGCTCTGTTTTTCAACCAATCAAAATTTTTGGAATGAATCTGAACAAACAGTTATCTGAGGATCAGTCCTGTGAGAATTTTTTTAAGAATATACAATATACGGAAATAAGCCCTACCCATTAAAGCCATCAGATCAAAATTCATTTAAAGAATCTGATAAAGGAGTCTTCTGCGAAATATGGTTGAAATCCATAAAGAATATCAAAGCTTTCACCATATATGGTAATTAGCCCACCCATTAAAGCCATGTTTTTCACCCGATCAATATTCTTTCAAGGAATCTGACAGAGGGCCACCCAAGGATCATATCTGTGAAATTTGGTTGAAATCTGTTCTGCACTTTCTGAGAAGCAGATTTTTAAAGGAAAATTTACAGGCGGACAAACGGGCAGACGACTGGAATGGCGCACGACGGAACCTTGTCATGACAATAGCCCTATGGCTTTCAGCCAGTGGAGCCAAAAATGTGACCTCCAGAGCGCACACAAGGTTTTCTAATAATTGATCCAGTGAACTAATTTTTGACTCCGCCTTACCCGATATTAAGTTTGTAAGAGGTTTCGTGGACACAAACATTTTGACCACGTTTCAAGACATTTGAGCTAGATTTATAGCCTATAGAGTGTACACAAGATGTTGACACAGGACAGAAGGTGTACACAGCTAGATCACAAAAGCTCACTTAAGCATGAAGTGCTTAGGTGAGTTTAAATTGAGGTTCGACTCCTAAAATAAATGTAAAATTATTAGAATTTTAGCAATTTTAACAATAAGACAGTGTGTAAATAACCACTGGAATTCAGTACTACCGATATAGCGATTTTTACAGTGAGATTTTTCAATTTTGTGAAACTTGATGCATCTGCTTGACTATCATCTTCAACCGTTTTCATTCAGTGAAACTCTGTCCCACAAGTATTCAAACAGAAATGAATATAAGAGGACCACAATGGTCCTAAGTCGCCTACATAAGTCATCTGCCAATTTAAGTACTCTTTGGTATTAAATATAACTCTCAACTGGAGCAAAATAAATATAACAAATAGAAGATTTTGGGCACAGTGCAAAACAATTGACTAATGCTAAATACCAAGTATACCAATTAAGAATGCCTTAGGCTTTATAGTTAAAGTAGTTACCAAACTTCACAGCCTCAAGGTAAATAGGTTTAAAAACATTGAGAAAAGGAGAACTTATTTCCCACGATGTTTTCTACCCCTAAAATTATCTATAATTAGATATCAATCCAATTTTAATTGTCTTCTTCAACTTCTTTCAGTTGGGACCTGTCTAAAATTTTGGCGCCTTTTAATGGGTTAAGAGAAGGCTATGAAATTACTGTAATTAATCATTTTTCCAAACTTTGGACCTCTTGCGCAGGGCCATTTTTGACCTAATGGGTGTAGTTTTAGCCATCCTGGTAGAGAAATATTTTGATGTGCTTTATACCAAATATGAATGACTTACCCCACATACATAGGGGACAGGTAAATGAACATGCTTCTATTGAGCATTTTTCCTAACTTGGGTCATTTTCTATCCAAGGAGTATGATTTTTGAGAACTTGGTAAGGAACCATATGGTAATGCTATAGATGAAATATTGATGCATTATACTTTATACAATGGAAACTCTGACATTGGTTGACAAACTTGAAAAAGCTGTAGTTATGACGTTAAGGTGGCAAAGCAACCTTTTGTTTGGAAACTAATGATAATGCGATTTCATAACTAAGTCGAACTTTCTGCTGTTGCTTTAATTGAGTGTGTTTTTTTTAACTATGGTGGAAATATTTTGACCCAAAGGGCATAATTTCAAAAACATTGAAGATAACTTAAGTTATGCTACACATTCAATACGAATGCTTCAGGCCTTATACTTAAAGATATTTTTTCACCTTATTCAAATTGAGTAAAATTCTACATTTTAGACCCCAATGCTGTTTTTGATTCCAGTTGAATAATTTTGATAACATACTACAAAACCATCTAGTTATTTTACATACCAAATATGAATGCACTACGCCATATAGTTAACCCATTACCATTGTGGAAAATGAAGGAATTAATTGTTACAAGCAATCCCCTCCTTTTCCAAAACGTTTTCCAAATTATTTTTGTTGATGGGCATCCAATTGGGTGGGAATGGGTTGAGGAGAAATTTTTGATGGATCTAAATTCTTTCAACAACTTTTGTAATACTTCACTAGATAAACATCCCTATCAAGTTTCAGATTTTGAAAGAAATCATAGACAGACAGACAAATGGACTGATGACTGACAATGGCCATTGCTAACCTTGCACTTTGTGCTCAGGAGAGATAAAAACTGATGAAACTATGGGATATCAGAAATAGGGTCCTAACTCCTTTTTTTAGTAGTACACATGTATTTTATGTACTTAAACCAGTCCCACAAAATAATTTCTTTTTACACCCCTAAAAAACGGATTTAAAAAATATTAAAGAAAATGATGAAATTCTTTGTATCAATCAATTTCTTCATTATCCACAAAGTTGTTCCTTCCAAAAAGATTGAACAATTTGAATTCCATCAACATGAAATTGTCGTCTGCAGCTTCTTTCATTTTGGATTATTGTAAAATTTTGTTGTGTGGGAATTTGTTAAATGCATCTAATTAATTTCAATCACGTAAATATGTCCAACAAAATATTGTATATCATTAACCCATTCCAACACACCGATTTTAGACTGGTCCACATTGAAAGAAGCTGCAGACAAAATTTCAAGATGATGGAATTTTGAATTCTTTTGTCTCTTTGGATAGAAAATATTGTAGATAATGAAGCAATTTCTTTATTTTCCACAATGTTTTCCAAACTTTTTTTCTTGAGGGGTGTAAAGAGGAGATCGTATGGGAATGGATTAAGATTTGGCTGCAATCGATTATTTGTAGATAATTTAAATAATATTACATGATTACACAATGAAAGAGTTTACTGGAAATCACACAAGGATTTCTCATCCACAAATATGTAACCAAATGCAGGACCATGTACTAAACTAGTCCCAAGTAAGCGATTTGGGGTGGCTTAAACTAGAGGTGCTTGAGCACCTCATTTGCTCCACCAGCCTGAATTTACTTATTCCTTGTCCTGCTGAAAATTTGTTTCTTTGCGAAAATTTCAAAAAGGTTTTAAAAGCTATGATCAAAGGTCAAGGTCACTCAGTAAAAGCCTACAATAGGATGAAGTTCTTTGTTTTCTTAATCATACAAGATCTCAGCTAAGATAGCAGGGTCACTGTACTTGATGCCAAGTAAAAGTCAATCATTTGATGACTATATTTTTCTGATTTGGTTGTCATAATTGTAAGGAAGTTAAAAGGGTAGGAAAGGTTAAAGCTCCTAAATATGAATACAGGTCTCAAGATCACAATACATCACAAGTAAAACAAGAGTACTGCCCACTGATGACAGTGGTCGGCTGCAGGTGCTGGATAATGCAAAAATTTTAAGTAAAAAAAGGGGCTCAACTCTTACAAAAACGCTTTTAGAGTTTCCCCATTTATAGTCTAGATAGCTCTTGTGATGGTCAATACACACACCAAGTTTCATGAGGATATCTTCAATAACAACAGAGATATGATCAAGGTTAAAGTTTGTAACGCCAACACCAACGCCAACGCGAATGACGCCAAGGTGATCACAATACCTCAGGTTTTCTCCAAAATCAGCCGAGCTAAAAATTAGTGAGAAAAACATGCTGGTCATAGGAGTCAAGAATGTGAAACATTGGCAAGTTCATGCAAGATACAATTTCATTTCAATGTAAGTCAATATTGGGTGTTACCAAGTATCCATCTTTAGATAGTATTATCTGAATGAGCAAGGCAGAGGTCAAGTTCTTTGCTTATAAAGAATGACCAAAGTATTCTCCTTGTAATATTCCAAAGAAGGGTTAACTCTATAAAATGCACAATTTACTTGGTCAAACCCAACATGTATATTTGGAAGCGATTCAAATCATTGTTTTTGTTATTCTTGGTTATTTTAGCAATGCAGATTCTATTGATTTTAGTAGAACTGCACGCTTGACACTTGTCAAAACAGTCTATTTGATTTTACCATTGTTTCGGAGAGAATCCCTAACACCTGCGTAAACATACGGGTTGGGATGAGATATTTTACATGCAGTATATATGTATGGTCAGTCATGACTTGGAGAGAGAGGCGAAAAGACTGTTAGGCCTGTACTTAGCTAGCTAAATGTAAACGTTGTAAATAGATCAACTTTAATTTTGAAATGACTTTTGTTTCCCTATACGATCACCACAAATAAGATGTTGTAGACTACGGTTCACAAAGTCAGGGTCACTATTCCAGATGTAAAGTGGAAGCATATGACCCTGGTCGATTCCATAGACTGGAGAATATAACCATCCAATGTTTTATACTAGGATGAGCGAGTCAAATGTCAGATTCAAGATAGCAGGGTAACTGTACTTGGTGCCAAGTGAAGTCTATCATTTGACTATATTTCTGTTGTCAAAGGTAAAAGGTTAAAAGTGCAGACAAGGTTCGAGGGACAGAATATTTATGATAAAAAAATAAAGAGAGTGAATATACATGTATTTAATTTATTGGTCCTAGGGGTAAAGAATGTAAAACATCAGGGTTAGAGTCTATGGAAATTTTCAATGATTGAATGGGCCTAGGCTTTAACACCACTTTTAACAGTATTTCAGTCATATCTGGTTGGCTGGAGCACCTAATCATGGATTTCTTGTATTTCTCACATCAGTACTACCAGCTGCCCATCCAACTAGGTCTACACTTATCCACTCATTGTGTCAGAAAAGATATGTAACACCACTGGGAATCAAACCCATGACAATCCATCTTTGAAGATTGGTTACAGACAGATGGAAGGACAGAAAAGGGTAAAACATTTAACCCCCTCATCTTCGAAGCAGGGGTATAATAAATCAGACAGAATTCTGTTAAAGATTTCAAAGATCAATGGGAGATAATTGCTTGCAATATTGTTCTGAAAATTGCTAATGTATATCAATAATAATTCAGTAGAAAAAGTTTTGTTACAAACAAATAAGACAGCAACAATCACAACTGGTGAGCTAAAAAGGCTTTCCAAAAATATCGACCTAAGTTCGAGTTCAAAGTTCATTTCCAACTGAAATGTACAATCTGATTGATCTATCAATTTTTTAATTGACAACCTAGATCCGCCTTTCAGATTCAACTTGAATTTCTATCAACAATATTATTTAGTTCTGACTTGTCAAAATTTTGCTGTCTTGTAAAGGATCAACACAGAACTATTCTGCTTTCAAAGGGTTTTTGGGCAGGTATGATAAAGACAAACAAGACATGTAGTCATAAATAGTTTACTCTGATGTTGTCACACTCCATAAAAGTTGGGCATTCAGTGTATTTTCAGTTATTTCCTTTAACTATAACAAGAATGACCTGATAGTGCAGTAAAAAGAAAAAGATCATATTTCAGTCATTTTTTTTTGGGGGGGGGGGGTCAGAGGTTAAAACCGTTCCAAAGGTATACTACTAAAGGTATACCTCTTTTTCAAGTTTCTATTATCATTTTTTCAAATAGATGAGTTGAGCTCAATATTACCCATCCATGGAAGGATTTGAAGAAGTCAAAATCTAATACAATTTTAAAGTGGACAAGAGCATGCAAAAGTCTACGCAAACAAATGAATGCAATTTTGATGTCAGAGATATCACAAATTTAACCCATTACCAGACAACAATATTTTAGACTGGACCAAATTGAAAGAAGTTGCTGATGACATTTCCAAGCTGATGAAATTTTAAATATCTTAACTTTCATGGTGTAAAACACAGTGGGAAATGAAGGAATAGGTGACTACAAGCTATTTCTTCATTATCAACAATTCAACAATGTTTTCCAAACACACTTTTCTTGGTAAAAATCATGTGGGAATGGTTAAAGTCAAGTCATCAAAGAAAGCGCACTGAACTATACAAATACAAGAGGACCATGACGGTCTTATATCACTCACCTGATCAACATAGATCAACACAGAATTATGGAAGGATGCCATAAGGCAACACATTATACAGTAAGTTGCCAACATTGTGAACTCTAGTGTGGTAACAAGGGACTTGTCATAAGGCTTCTTTTTCCCCTGATAGAAGTCAGAATGTGTCATAATTCAAATAGGGTTCGTCCTAGTACCAATACAAACATTTTCAGCAAGTTTGAGAAAGACTGCCAAAATTGTGACCTCTAGGGCGGTAATGAGGAACCGTCAATAGGGCTCCTTTTCCCTTGATACTGGTCAGGGTATCACCTTAACAAAAAGGGTTCTTCCTCCTGACCATACATATATTTTCAGAAGGTTTGAGAAACATTGAGCCCTGGAGGTGTAACCAAGAAATTGGCAACAAGGCTCCTTTCACCTTGTTATTAGTCAGAATGTCACCATATTTAATAGGGTTCTTTCTCATGACTATACAAACATTTCCTGCAAGATTGAGCCACATTTGTGACTTGTAGAGTGATAATGCTTGAATTGTTGATAATGCAATATGGATGATGTACAATCAAGTATCCAAAAACTCACCATGAGCCTATTGTGCTCAGGTGAGCTACAAATTCATAATATCACTTTCTCTTGATACTTTATGCATATGAATACCTAAAAGTGCTGGTGATTCCTTTCAACTGACATGGCAAATGTTCCATAAATTTGTTACCCTTTGAAAGAAAGTCAAAGGAATTACAAGTAAAATGTTGATGCACATAGCAAATATGTATGTACAATTACACAGAAAAGAGGTTTTCTATGAATTGGCAAACACCATAGGATGATTTCTTTTTCTTACCTAGCTTTTTTGCTACAGATACTACATTCTTTTTGGAAATGTGAATAAAAAGAATCTTTTATTTGGCTGTACATCTTTTTCTTCTCCCTGATTCAATATTTCCTAAAGTCCATTAGTTTTTTTAATTCCAAAATCACAATTCATAACATTAATTTATTTGGTCATTTTTCATTCATCAGCATCAGCATCATCATCATCTCCTTTTTCATCATTCTCGTCGTCATCATCTTCATCATCATCTTCGTCATCGTCATCATCACCACTGACTTCCCGATTCTCGTCTTCCAACTGTTGTAGCTGTTTGGCCAATTCTTGCTCATCAACATCTGAGACAACTTTGGGCTGAAATAGATTTTGGTATAGATTCTCATAAGCCATCAGGAAAATCGAATTACCAAAAGATCCATTTTATGAATCAACTTAACCCATTACCAGGCAAAATTTTTTAGACTAGTCCAAACTGAAAACAGGTATAGATGATAATTGAATGTTGATGAAATCTTTTGATTTTTTGTGTTTTTAGCGAGAAAATATTGTGAGAAATGATGGTATTGCTTGTTACAAGCCACAGGTGTGATATATGAAAACTCTTTCCTGAACCATTTAACAAGATTCTTAGGGAACAAGTGGACAGGACAAATACAACATGGCCCCATCTGTAAAGTGGAATATAGCAAGACAAGGATAAACCCTTTTCCATTTAATCCCTGATTTTCACTGTCATGTGATTTTACATTTGAGAAAAAAATGTGGAAAAAGAGGAAATAGCTTGTAACAAGCAATTTCTTCTTTTCCTACAACCTTTTCTATCATTTAAGATGGCTACTTTTTGAATGATACTTTTTATGATGCCATCTTCTACCTAAATTGAGTTTGGGCAAGTCCAAAATTTTGAAAAACAGTTAATGGTTAAACATTCCTCCTGATTACTCCTTTACAATGTTTAACACATTACCTGACCAAAGTTTTAGAATGGTTCAAATTAAAAAAGATGCAGACAATGGGGTCCTGCGATATCCTTCCATAAGGAAAAATGCTAATTATAGTTCAATCACTCTGTTTAATTCTAATAGATAATCTACACATATGGTGAAATACCTGTAATTTGATTTTAAACATTCCTCCCGATTCCCCTATACTTTCCTTGATAACATTCAAGGCCTGATTTAGTGCAGCTAATGTGGGTTTGACATGTGAAAAAAATCAATTCAAATAAGAATCCACACCAAAGAGAAACATTGTTTCCATTCCCTTATCCCTGTTTATCCAGACCTCTATTAGTCTAATAGATAACCTACACATGATGACATACCTGTAATTTAATGTTAAACATTCCTCCTGATTCCTCTATACTTTCCTTGATTACATTCAATGCCTGATTGAGTGCCGCTAAACCATCTGACCTCTCTAACGTCTGTGTGGTTACTACATACAGTGGTGGTGCTATCAAATTTATCTGTGGACAAACATAAAAAGATGATAAAAGTACATTCTTTAGGTAAATAATAGTTAATCTAAAACCAGGCAACCCTTCATTGTGATGCAATAAAGGAAAAGAATGTTCAGGAAAACATTTTAATCAAAAGAGAAAATTTATCCTAATTAATATTTAACCCATTACCAGACAGCAAAATTTTGAATGGTCCAAATTGAAAGAGTTGCAGACGACAATCTACAGCTAATGAAATTTTAGACTTTTTCAACTTTATGGTTAGAAAACATTGTGAACAAGATGTGTTTGTGAAACACCATGCCCACGAAACAATAATTCTTAAGAAACAGGTGATTTTTTCCCTTTGTTTTAGGGAAAAGGGTTAAAATTATGACCTTGACCTTCATGAAATGACCTTCCCCAGTTGTGCCTTGTTGAGACCTATCTATATACCAAATATTAGCATGGTAACTTAATTGGGGTAGAAGTTTAAGGAAAATGTTTAATTGGCAGGTTAAGTTTTTGAGTAACGTTTTAAAGAAAAGGGTTAAAATTTTGACCTTGATCTTGATGAAATGACTTTCCTGAGTTGCATCTTGTTTAGACCTATCAACATACCATATATTAGCATTGTAACTTAATTAGGGATGAAGTAATAGGAAAATGTTTAGTTGGCAGGTTAAGTTATTAAGTAAAGTTTTAGGGAAAAGGGCTAAAATTTTGACCTTGACCATGATGAAATGACATTCCCCAGTGGTACCTTGTTGAGACCTATCTACATACCAAATATTAGCATTATAACTTAATTAGGGATGAAGTAATAGAAAAATGTTTAGTTGGCAGGTTAAGTTTTTGAGTAAAGTTTAAGGGAAAAGGGTTAAAATTTTGACCTTGACTATGATGAAATGACCTTCCCCAGTGGTACCTTGTTGAGACCTATCTACATACCAAATATTAGCATTATAACTTAGTTAGGGATGAAGTTATAGGAAAATGTTTAGTTTGCAGGTTCAGTTTTTGAGTAATGTTTTAGAGAAAAGGGTTAAAATTTTGACCTTGACCTTGATGAAATGACCTTCCCCAATTGCCCCTTGTTGAGACCTATCTACATACCAAATATAAGCATTGTTACTTAACTAGGGATGAACTTATAGAAAATGTTAAGTTGGCAGGTTAAATTTTGCAGACAGACGGACAGACCAACAGACACCGGTAAAACGATATGCCCCCGATCTATCAATGCTGGGGCATAAAAATGAAGAAATTGCGTGGGAATTGGTTAAGAGACTGAAATTTTGGTCAATCAGATACATTGCTTTATGTACTAAACAAAGGTTAACAATATTGACACAAGGTCAAGCATATTCATTATTGGTCAAGTTGTATAAACTCCTGAGTAAAGTGTAAGGTATGAGAAATGTTTTGCGTATGTCACAAACCAAATTTCAGTAAAAGTAATATTTCAAGTAGCTTATCCATTACCAGATGAGAAAAAATTAGACTGGTCTAAACAGAAAAAAGTTCTAAAGAACATTTCAAAATGTGCCGAAATTTGAAAATAGGTGCCAAATAGAATAGAAAATTTTTTCACCATTTTTCTTTTGACACAAAGCTTTCTATGAGCATGTTTTTTCAGGGTGTCAGAAAGTGTTGTAGTAAAAGGTTAATTGATTTCTATATTGCCCACAAGGCTGTGTAATATTTGTAAATATAACCAGAGTTCCAGTACATAACTGGTCTTCCAAATCACAAACAATGTCAGTTAATCATAGCATGTACAGTAAAACCCATTCTTACGACCACCACGGAAATACAGGCACCACCCAATTACAACTGATTTTGACAGAAAGGATTTATTGTTCTTTATTTCAATGGTCGCAAACCCCTCTAAAACGGGCACCCTGCTATTCCTAATAACAACAACTAAATTCAGTACCAACTCCAGATGATACACTATTTTGAACCCCACTAAAATGACCAGTAACTTCACACCTTAGGACCGACCATCCGAATTTCACAGTTGATAAGAGTGACACTAATTGGGTATGAAAGCATCGCCAATACTTTATCGGGTTTTTGATTATGTGACATCGAACACTTATTATGTTTTCATTTAACAGATTAACTTAAAAGATCGATCGTAGAAATTACTGATTGTATAATTTTTAATTGTTATTTTTCATTACTGTTTGTATTATCTTTAACTATTATTTGTGTTTTTCACGGGTTTCACCTGGGTAATTAAACTGCAAATAGAAATGTGTCTGAGCGGTTGTGAGTGATTAGTTTATTGTGTTCTGAGTTGGTGTTAGCTCATTAGAATCTAGTTTCAATTTGATTTGTAATTGCTATTGGCATTAAAGAAGATTTCATATTAATAATTTCACACTTTGAACCTGTATTTATATATACGTAATCCGGGTCAGATTTCCGAATCGAATCAAAATGGAGAAAACACAGACGAAAGACCAAAATCTTAAAAAGAACGTAGAACCTAGCATGTAGATTTGTGGTAAATAGTAAATTTGAAAATGACATAAGATTTTTGTAATACATTTTTAAGATTATTTTGTTGTTTGAATGTACAGTATATTGCATAATTAACAATTTATATGAAATAAACATCCACAGCTTCTTCTTAATTAGTCAAATGACAATTTACATAACAACAGCTAAACATACGACCAGGACCCCCTACGACCAAACCTCGGTAATAAGACCACCCCACTTTTAAATAGTACAGTCAGTACTGAAAGTGGTCTCATTAGAGGTTTTTTTTGTATTTTTCAATGGTTTGGGATATTTTCATTAAAACCTAATCATTAAACATATAATATACTTTATATTTCTTTTATTTCTTCCTCAGACCAAAACACCAATCCATCTAGCCTAAAAAGTGTTATAACTGTGTTGATAAGGATTATACTGGTGACCGATTATACTAATGACCTGAAACCAGCAGACTTCTAGATGAAAAATTAATATGGCTAGAAGTAACTTCAACTTATCAGAAATTGTCTTTTAGATTCAACGTACCGTAAAACATTTAATTCTTTATGAGGCACAGGGGAAAAGTATTGATTGGTTGATTGAATGGAGTTTAATGCCTCTTTTAACAGTACTTCAGTAATATCAGTGCCGCTGGAGCACCTAACAATGGATTTCTGGTATTTCTCACACCAGGCAGTACTACCACTACATCTTTTCCTAGCCTCCAGCTGCTATACCAATTAGGTCTCTGATTATCCACCCATTGGTGAGAGACAAATGTCAGAAAGGATATGTGCTGCTGCCTGGGGTCGAACAAGTGACACCCAATGTTCGAAGATTAGGAGTCTGATGTGCTACCAACTGCGCTAAGGGAAAAAGTAGGAAATACCATAACTCAGAACAGATATCAACTTTCCCAAACTCACGACAATTTGTGTTCACTCTATTTCCTGAATTCTTAAGAATTGTGTAAAGCTCCTATTTTCTATGGATAAAAAACAGACACAACATTAACCAATCCCACACAATCCCACCTTTTTGTGCCCCTAAGGAACACTGTTGAAAAATTAGTGGAAAACAAAAAAATCTTGTTACAAGCAATATCTTCATTTTCCACAATGTTTTCTACAAAGAAAGTTATGAAAATCTAAAACTCCATAAACTTTAAATTGTCATCTGCAATTTCTTTCAATTGACCTGTGTAAGGTTTTGTTGTGGGTAATGGGTTAAAAAAATTGATAAAGCAGACCAACCTTCACTGGCATGTTTTCTGTGGATAATTCTAGACCTTTTCGTAAAGCCTTCTTCACAGCATCAACTCCTTCAAAGTTAGTACAAGCCACTTCAACATCTGTAATAGAGTTGTTTATCATAGAGCTGAGAAAATTGTTTCTATTTAATCCATTCTTACACAATCAAACTTTCTTACCCCCCCCCCTCCCCCGATTAAATTAATAAATTGACCTTTGGAAAAAGTTATGGAAAATGAAGAAAGTGCTTGTTGCAAACAATTTCTTCATTATCCATAAGGTTTTCTACCCAAAAAGGCAAAGACTGTAAAAACACATCAACCAAAAACTGTTGTCTACAAGTTCTTTGAATTTGAAATAGTCTGTAATTTTGTTGTATGGTAATGGGTTTTTCATTACTTCTCATCGAAATGCCATTTACATAGCTCTACATGTTATTCTCTAAGTAGCCTCATCTGTCAAAAACAATTTGGTGTGTCACTGTTTTTGTAAATGTTGTTGCTATCCAGAAACACATCTGATATGTTCTTCAGATAAAATTTTTATCATATTAAAAACAAGAGGCCCAAGAGGGTCGGTATCTCTCCTTTGGCTAAAATATGTCCACCAATACCGTGTAGTACATTTTCAGCGATGTTCTTTACCCATTAAGACAAACATTTTCATAAACTTAATATTTCAATCTTCAACATCTTTGAATATCAAAATTCTAATAATTAAATTTTGTTGTCTATTGATGAGTTTCAATATGATCTTTTTAGTAATAAAGCAACTCTGTATGTGATATGAACAACAAGTCTTCTAGCCAACTTATATCTGAGGTATAATTGACTTAATCCAAGAAGAGATTTTATGGTGCATTAAAATGACGGAGACATCTTTTTTCAAGCTGTGAATAATTTGTCATATAACCTGGCAAGAGATATATTTAACTTAACCCTTGTCATGCTGAACCCAGAATATTCCGGTTTTGGCAGGAGGTGTAGACTGAGATCAGACTGCACTTATGTGCAGGCTGATCTTAGTCTATAACTCCTGCTTGTACTTTTCCTGCCAGAGTTCCTTAAGAAGTTGATTTCTAAAAAACATTATTGATTTTTAAACAACAAGTTCTATCAATGCTTTCAACCCCTTGATTTGACAGCAATTCAGTAAAGTAATTTATACAGCATGACAAGGGTTAAGTATCGGCTAACAGAAATAAAACCATGATCCCATTAACCCAATCCCACATAGTGAATCTTTCAAATGCCTCTTAATATGGAAGCATTGGAAAACATTGTGGAAAATGAAGAAATTACTTGTTACTTCATTATCCACAATGTTTTCTACCCCCAAAAGAAAAAGATTTAGAGACTCCATCAACTCAAAATTGTCTTCTGCAACATCTTTGAATTACGACTGGTCTAAAATTTTGTTGTGTGGGAATGAGTTAAATGAAATCAACAGTAAGAAGACAAAGATCAAACAGTTATGTGCAGATTGATCTCGGTCTGTCCTGCCTGACAACTCAGAAATATAACAGCAGAAGGGTCAATCAATTACTAAATAATCCCGTTTTATGAACAAACATTTGACTTCTTATGTTTTCAATAATGTGTTTCTTTAAAAGTTTGACCTGCCTAAATGAAATACATAATAAGACGATTTTCCAACAATAAAATTTCAAAAATGGAGAAAAAAGGTGTGTTTAACCCATTCCCACACAAGCCCTCCTTTTTTACGCCTCTCAAGAAAAAAGATTTGGTAAGCATTGACGAAAATGAAGAAATGGCTTTTAAAACAAGAGGGCCGTTGGCCCGGGGGCGCTCACCTGAGATAAAGGCTCTTTTTCTTTCAACAGTCTAATTTCATGTTTGGGTTAAGATTATGAAACAAGTGGGCCACAATTACATATAAAGACTATTGACCTGGGGATCCAAAAGTCTAAATTACAAATTCCAAGGCTTGAGTGCTGATTTGAAAAAAGGAAAAAACTTTTTCCATGAGTTATAATTTCAGAAATATGAAAGAAGTCTGTGAACTAATGCTTCATGCCTATAACAACCCCCCCCCCCCCGGGTCTGCCCCTGGAAACCCTAGGATTATGATTTTAGCTATTTTGTAAGAGATCAATATACTGATGCTTCATGCAAAATATCAAGGCTCTATGCCTTCTGGGTCTGGAGGAGAAGATTTTTAAAGATAATTTTAAAACTTCACTTTTGTTGCCATGGCAACCAGAGTTTTTTTTACAGATTTCAATTCTTTTAGCTATTTTTGAAAGGGACCACCTAAACAACATTTCTGCCAAATTTGGTTCAAATTGGCCCAGTGAATTGGGAGGAGATGTCATTTAAAAATAGTTCTTTATTTCTATATAAACCCAACCCCCCTGGGGCTCCACCCCTGGGGACCTGAAGATCATGATTTTAGCTATTTTGAAAGAGGTCAATATACTGATGCTTCATGCAAAATATCAAGGCTCTATGCCTTCAGGGTCAGGAGGAGAAGATTTTTAAAGATTATTTTCAAATTTCACTTTTGTTGCCATGGCAACCAGAGTTTTAGACGGATTTCATTCTTTTAGCTTTTTTTGAAGGGGACCACCTAAGCAACATTTCTGCGAAATTTGGTTCAAACCGGCCCAGTGGTTTGAGAGGAGATGTCATTTAAACAATCGTTCTTATTTCTATATAAACCCCACCCCCCTGGTGCTCCGCCCCTGGGGACCCGAGGATCATGATTTTAGCTATTTTGTAAGAGGTCAATATACTGATGCTTCATGCAAAATATCAAGGCTCTATGCCTTCTAGGTCAGGAGGAGAAGATTTTTAAAGATTATTTTAAAATTTCACTTTTGTTGCCATGGCAACCAGAGTTTTAGACAGATTTCAATTCTTTTAGCTATTTTTGAAGGGGACCACCCAAGGAACATTTCTGCCAAATTTGGTTCACATTGGCCCAGTGGTTTAGGAGGAGATGTTGTTTAAAGAAATTGTTGGCGGAGGACGCAGGACACACGACGCACGACGGCCGGATGCCGGACAAAAGGGGATCACAATAGCTCACTTGAGCACTACGTGCTCAGGTGAGCTAAAAATTCAATTTGGAATTGTCGTCTACAGCTTCTTTCAATACAGACCAATCTAAAATTTTGTTGTGTGGGAATGGGAAATCACTGATCTTACTCTCTCAAACCATAAAAGACTGGAAATAGGTAACATATCAAAAATATATCATGTAGACTTACCTGCCCTAATTTTTACAGATTGAGGTGTCAGTCTTCTTTTTATATTTTCTATTAAAACTTCTTTTGTCTTTTCATCTATTTCACATTCATCTAATAACTCAGGATTCCTAAAAATAATCCATTGGGACAACGATTGACCAATTGCTGCTGTCAGCCGAAGAAAAAAAACCCAAACACTTGTTCAAGCTGTAGTTATGATGTTTGGGTCATAATCCATTTTTCTTTTTTGTTACATACTACCAGGCATAAATTATGCAAAATAATGTGTTTAACCCTTTCCTGGACAAACCTGGGTTTTTATGTCACTGTACTTTTACACTTGAGAAAACATTGTGGAAAAAGGAGAAATTGCTTGTAACAAGCAATTTCTCCTTTTCCCACAATATTTTCTACCACATAGGATGATCAGGTTTCAAATTGCATGCATTTTTCATTGCCGTCTGCAACCTCTCTCAAATTGGATCAGTCTAAAATTTCATAAAATAGGAAAGGGTTAAATTGAATTGGAACCTCCTGTTGGAGTCAATGGGCTCAACAGAGTAAGTGGGTAGGGCTAGTAATTGTTCAATTAAACAAATACTGATCATCTAATTGATGGATTGCAACTGTCAATCAGATAATGTATTGACCAATCAAATTGTAAATTTTTACCAAAACGAACTCTGACATTTTTCCTATGAATTTTTGCGACTTAGGAAATGTTATTACAGATTATACAAGATGTAGTTACAACAGTTAGATTGCAAACCAACAATTTGCCTTTTATTTTACATCCCTGGTGTTACATTTTACATAATGATGTTGTTTATTATCTTAGTCAAACCTTGCCTTGGAAGAGTTCAGTGGTTTGGGTTAGTAATCTATTATTTCAGAGATGGTAACTGTTGATTAAAAAAATTAACTGATCAACAATCTATTTTGAGACATTGACTTTAGGCATTTAACCCATTTCCACACATTGCCACCTGTTGGGGCCCTGAAGAAATATACTAAAGAAAAACTTTTTGGAACAAGTAGAAAACGCTTGTAACAAATAACTCTCCTATTCTACAATATTTATATTATCATAATGTTTTCTACCTTTTTGGCCCTTTTTCCCTTTTTCAGCACACTTCAAATTATTGTCTGCATAGTTGAACACTATACACCAGTCTTAACTCTTGTCATGCTGAACTCGGAATATTCCTGTTTCGGCATAATGTTTAGACTAAGATCAGCCTGCACATATGTGCACCCAGGCTAATTGTAGTCTACACCTCCTGCTTGTCCCTTTTTCAGCCAGAGTTGTTAATAAGATAAATTTGTAATATAATGCAGTTTAACATATCAGACAAATTGCCTTAATGGAGGTCAATGCGTATGGCAACCCATCTGTCAATATCCACTATCCAATCCAATTGATTTCAATGCTGTTATTTTGTTTTTTCCAAGAACAACTGTATTGATGAACTGTAGGCAAAAGACTTTTTCAATAAAACCAACAAATAATCATTGTACGGCATTGTACCATGTAATTATTGTACCACAATTAACCGATCGCAGCTGTTGATCAAATAATCAGTTGACCAATGAAATCATTCATCTAGACCAGATATTTATTTTTAACTCGGACATTGGCTGTCATTTTTGTTAACTTTTTTTGATGGTTAGGCAACTTTAAAGTTGTAACTACAGCTTATTCAAGCTGTAGTTATGACCAGGGCATAGGAAATATTGGAATTTAAATCGGTCCTGGACAATGCCATCCCACCCTGAGGTATCAACGAATACCCCCACTCCAGCAAAAACAAATACCCCGGCCATTTTTCTCACCTTTCCCACAAGTAAAAGGGGTCATCATTCATTCATTGGTTGCTTCTTTTCCAGAATTTTCCTATGATAATTATAATCTTCAACGAGAGGAAGATAGATAAAAACAACTGACAGATCCTACTTTCATTTTGTTTTTGATTGATTGATTGAATGGGGCTTAATGCTTCTTTTAACAGTACTTCAGTCATATTGTGGCTGGAGCATCTAACATTGGATTCCTGGTATTTCTCACACCAGTGTTACCACTATATTCTTTCCTAGCCTCCAGCTGCTATCCCACTTAGGTTTACGATTATCCACCCATTGGTGAGAGACAAATGTCTGAAAGAATATATGGCGCTGCCGGGATCAAACCTGTGACATCCATGTTTGAAGTTTAGGAGCCTGGTGCTCTACTGACTGCACTATGATGGTGGCTCGATTTTGTTAATGAATATTCGGTTGTGTATAAACTACACTCATGCATTGAACGGCAGTCCACGAAATTCCAATACTTTGTAAAGTTAGATTAACAAATACATTATATTTTACAGTGATTTACAGAATATTTCCCGGAGCATATGCTCCTATTCCCCACCCCCGATTTAATTATAGCTGTAACATACTTTTTCATAAACTAGTTATCTAAAGTTCTGTTAATTTAACACAGTCATAGCGCTTTTCTCTCAACACGAGCTTCTGCTGATGGGAAAGCACAGCTGATGTCACAAAAATGTCGGGTCAGTCCATTCTACCCAATGGGATTGCAGAGTTGTGATGTACATCAAAGAGACCTACAAGTCAAAGTCGAGAGGGTAGCCCCACATGTTTGGCTTTTTCCCCCAGAGTAGAATTTGTGCACAAAACTTGGTCATTTATTAATTGTTTGAAAGATTTTATGATTTGTTGTTTCTTTACTTTTATTGACGGAACTAGCGATTTTAGTAAGCAGTCGTTTTCGTTTATATTCACATCTGCATTCTGGGGATATCCACATATTGTTTGAATTCTATTCAGCTATGTTTCTTGGCGTGAATGAAAAACTATAAAACATATATTAACATGTTTTTGAGAAATAAGTGCAACACGTGGGCGACCACAGAACCACAGAACTTTGGATAACTAGATTATGACAAGTATATCATTACTAAATAAATTTGTGTTACTCGGGGAGGGGGGTATGGCACAGAAATAATCTGTAAAATCTGCAAATTTTAATAATGTAGTTTATTTGTCTATAAAATTGAAATTTCGATGACTGTTGAACATTGCTGAAATTGTAATTTATACACAGCCAAATTTTCAAAAACACAAGAGGCCCATGAGGGCCTGAGACGCTCTACTGGTTATCAAGTTTACCGTTAAAGAAATCTGATATTTAAGGAAGTTAATTGCTAAAAGAAGAATGCATAAAGAAAAAAAAAGGGGCTTTATCCCCTTTATCATTTTAAGCAACAATCCTCAAGGCCCCTTTTCCCATGTTAATCTGTGGAATTTATTGTGTTAATGAGTTTTTGTGAAATCTTCATGGGGCCCCTTTTCTCATGATACTTTACAGAACAAATCAAATTTCAAAAGGAACAATTCTAATGAAGGTAGAATCATTCTTTAAAAGTTAAAGAGAATCAATGAAAACAGTGGACTGAATTGTGTCAAGAATTTTTGTAACAAAATTTTCATAAGGCCCCTTTTTCCGTGAAACTTAACAAATCAGACCCAATGTACAAAGGAACAATCCTAATGATAGTTTGAAGAAAATGATAAAGACTGAGGACTTTATTGTAATAATGATGTTTTGTAATAAAATTTTTATAAGGTCCCTTTTCTTGTGTCACTTAACCAATCAGACCTAATTTACAAAGGAACAATCCAAATGATGGTACAATCATTCTATTAAAGTTTGAAGAGATTCTGATAAAGACTGAGGGCATTGTTGTGTTTATGAGGATTTGGTAATAATTTTTCATACAGACCCTTTTCCTATGATACTAGACAGATCAGGCCCAATTTGGAAAAAAACAATCCTTATGATGGTACAAACATTCTGTGAAAGTTTGAACAGAATCTGATGAAAACTGCAGACTTTATCTTGGTGTCAAATTTTTAAAATAAAATTTTCATAAGGCTCATTTTCCTGTGATACTTGAAGGATCAGGTCTCATGTCAGCATCAACAATCGTGATTATTGTACAATGATTCTGTGAAGGTTTGAAGAAAATCCAATGAAAGCTCTGGACTTGGTTACAAGGATTATAGATAAAATTCTCTAAAGGCCTCTTTTCCCATGATACTAGACAGATCAGGCCTAATTTGAAAAGAAAGAATCCTCATGATGGAAAAATCATTCTGTGAAAGTTTTAACAGAATCTGATGAAAACTGTTGACTTTATTGTGGTACAATGATTTTAAAATTAAATTTCATAATGCTCCTTTTCCTGTGATACTTGACGGATCAGGTCTAATGCAAACATCAACAATCATTATCATTGTACAATTATTCTGTGAATGTTATAAGAAAATCCTATGAAAGCTCTGGACTTGGTAACAAGGATTTATAAATGAAATTTTCATAAGGCCCCTTTTCCTGTGCTTCTTGACAGTTCAAACCCTGTTATGAAAAGAATGATAGTTATGACCTTCCAATCATTCTGTGAAAGTTTCAACAAAATCTGATCAAAGCTGTGGGCTTTAGTGTGTTAACAGGGTTTTATTAATTGAATTTTCATATAGCCCCTTTTCCCATGTTACTTGATGGATTTGAACCAATTCCAAAGAGAACTCTTCTTACAAAAGTATAATTATTCTGTTTGAGTATAAAGACAACCTCATCTCATCTGTGGACTTACAAGCATTAATTAAGATTTTTTTAATTGAATTTTCCTAAGGCCCCTTTTCCTATGTTTCTCAATGGATCAGACCCAATTTGAAAGGAACAATCCTTATGATGGTACAATCATTATGTGGAAGTTTGAAGTCAATCAGGTGAAATCTAGGGCCATTACGTGTTAACTAAGATTTTTTTTCTTAAATTTTCAAAGGGCCCCTTTTCCCATGAAACTTGATGGATCAAACCTACTTCCGAAAGGAACAATCCTTATGATTGTACAATCATTCTGAGAAAGTTTGAAGAGAATCCGATGAAAACTGTGGACTCTATCGTGTAAACAAGGGTTTTTAATGGAGTTTTTAATTGAATTTTTCATAAGGCCCCTTTTCCCGTGTTTCTTGAAGGATCATACCCAATTGCGAAAGGAACAATCCTTATGATTGTACAATCATTCTGTGAAAGTTTGAAGAGAATCCAATGAAAACTGTGGACTCTATCGCGTAATCGAGGATTTTTAATGGAATTTTAATTAAATTTTCATAGGGCCCCTTTTCCCATGTTTCTTGACGGATCATACCAAATTTCGAAAGGAACAATCCTTATGATGGTACAATCATTCTGTGAAAGTTTGAAGAGAATCCGATGAAAACTGTGGACTCTATCTTATAAACGAGGATTTTTTAATTGAATTTTCATAAGGCCCCTTTTCCCGTGTTTCTTGATGGATCCTACCGATTTTCAAAAGGAACGATCCTTATGTTGGTACAATCATTCTAAGAAAGTTTTAAGAGAATCCAATGAAAAATGTGAACTCTATCGCTTAAAAGAGGATTTTTAATTTAATTTTTAATGAATTTTCATTAGGCCCCTTTTCCCGTGTTTCTTGACGGATCATACCAATTTTCGAAAGGAACGATCCTTATGTTGCTACAATCATTCTGTGAAAGTTTGAAGAGAATCTGATGAGAACTGTGGACTCTATTGCATAAACGAGGATTTTTTAATTGAATTTTCATAAGGCCCCTTTTCCCGTGTTTCTTGATGGATCATACCTATTTTCGAAAGGAACGATCCTTATGTTGGTACAATCATTCTGAGGAAGTCTGAAGAGAATCCATTGAAAACTGTGGACTTTATCGCGTAAACGAGGATTTTTAATTGAATTTTTAATTAAATTTTCATAAGGCCCCTTTTCCCTTGTTTCTTGACGGATCATACCCATTTTCGAAAGGAACGATCCTTATGATGGTACAATCATTCTGTGAAAGTTTGAAGAGAATCCGATGAAAAATGTGGACTCTATCTTATAAACGAGGATTTTTTAATTGAATTTTCATAAGGCCCCTTTTCCCGTGTTTCTTGATGGATCATACCTATTTTCGAAAGGAATGATCCTTATGTTGGTACAATCATTCTAAGAAAGTTTGAAGAGAATCCAATGAAAAATGTGAACTCTATCGCTTAAAAGAGGATTTTTAATTGAATTTTTAATGAATTTTCATAAGGCCCCTTTTCCCGTGTTTCTTGACGGATCATACCAATTTTCGAAAGGAACAATCCTTATGTTGCTACAATCATTCTGTGAAAGTTTGAAGAGAATCTGATGAGAACTGTGGACTCTATCGCGTAAACGAGGATTTTTTAATTAAATTTTCATAAGGCCCCTTTTCCCGTGTTTCTTGATGGATCCTACCGATTTTCGAAAGGAACAATCCTTATGATGGTACAATCATTCTGTGAAAGTTTGAAGAGAATCCGATGAAAACTGTGGACTTTATCGCGTAAACAAGGAAAAGTTTAACGGACGGACGATGGACGGACGGATGCCGGACGGGAAAAAGCCATCGCTATAGCTCTAGTGGCCTTGGGCCAGTAAAGCTAAAAATGAAAGTAGGATCTGTCAGTTGTTTTCATCCATCTTCCACTTCTTTAAGAATTTAATCATGTTCGAAAAATTTGAAAAAGAAGACAACTACTGAATTAAAGACGAACACTTTTACGTACAGGAAAGGTGAAAAACGGCAGGGGTATTCGTTTTTGCCGGCAGAGGGTGTGTGGGTTATTTTTGCTAGCTGGGGGGGGGGGGCATTGTCCATGACTGATTTAAATTTCTAAATCTCTGTTATGAAGGATCAAGATTTCTTCACTTTACACAAAGTTTTTCAGGGTTAAAGAAATATGATTGCTTGAAATAGGTTAAGATATCTCTTATGATACAATCCCAAATCTTATGATATATGGAAGCAAAAAAGTATTTAACCCTTGTCATGCTGATCCCGGAACATTCCGGTTTAGGCAGGAGGTGTAGACCAAGATCAGCCTGCACATAAGTGCAGTCTGATCTTGGTCTACACCTTCTGCTTGTACTTTTCCTGCCAGAGTTGTTTATGAAATTGATTTCTAAAAGAAATATTGATTTTTCAACAACAAATTCTATCAGTGCTTTCATCCCTTTGATTTTACAGCAATTCAGTAAGGTAATTTATACAGCATGACAAGGGTTAACCCTTTCCTGTTTTTGGAAATTTTAGACTAGTCCAAATTGAAAGAGGTTGCAGACGACAATGAAAAATGGATGCTATTTGAAATGAAACCATCCTATATGGTAGAAAACATCATGGAAAAAGAAGAAATTGCTTGTAACAAGCAATTTCTCCTTTTTCCATGATGTTTTCTCGAGTATAAAATCACAGGAACGTTATATCCCGTATTTTAACGGGAAAGGGTTAATAAAGCAGGATATGGGTAAATACATTAACTACTTACGTTACAGCATGTTTGAACACATCATAACAGGCTGTCGGTTTCTTGAATTTTTCATCAAACATCCATGCTGTCTTTTGATATAAATCCTCTAACTGTGTGTCGTTTTTATATCCTAACAACTCTCCCACATGTCGTAAGATGCTGTTGACCTGACATTAAACAATCATTTTCATTACTAAATAATAGCATAAGCTATTTATAACCCTCAAGTAAAAAGATTTGGAAATTATTGCAAAAAATAATAAAATTGCTTGTTACAAGCAATTTCTTCACTGTCCACAATGTTTTCTACCCCAAAGATAAATAGCTCTAAAACTGCATCATCTAACTAAAGGTGCATGAGTGCTTGAGTGCAGGGCCTTCCCTGGGCAGATTTTTCGCCATCACTTTCACCTAATTGAAAAATGGAGCCAAATCCATCGCAAAGAAGCCAAATGAGAAGCCAATTATCTTTGCCGAGTTTCATACAACTGAAATCTGCTGAGCTGGAAGACTATTGACTGCAAAAAAGATCCTAAGCACACACACAAAAAAACTTAATAACTGAATGTATAATCAATCTTGTCAATTTGATATTCAATCAGACAAGCCATTATTTTTTAAGCATTTTCGGGATATTTCACTAAAAATTTGTATCCCACCCACAGTGTTCCACCCATGCACAGAGAATCACAAACAAGGTTTTTCTGTTACTGTTTTGAACCCTATCAATTGTCGAATCGATCAATTTCATAAAGTGAAATGGAGATCAAATGACATTAGTGCCAGTATAACTCTGTAGGCCTTAATTTCCTGATTAACCCAATTCAAAATACCCCCCTTCTACCATTATGGTAGGGGCATATAAAGAAGAAATTTGCTTGTTTCTAGCAATTTTCTTTTTCTAATGTATTTCACTACTGTTTATTTGGTATGTCATCATGCAGAATTGGCTGATCACAGCAGTCAATCAAAATTCAAAAACATGAATGACTTATCAAACCATTCATTTTGAAAAGAAGTGGACTTTAAACTCAGACATGACATTTCATTGATTTGGTATCTTAAAAGTCATAACAACAGTTTATTCAAGCAGTAGTCCACAATGTTTATGCCTATTATTCTCTTGAATCTGTATTTGCCTATCATTCAATGTCATTCACTACATAATGTTACACATTAATGGCTTTTATTACCCCAGTAGTACTGCCATGTTGGAGTCAGTGGGCTTTGGGCAGCAATCTTTTAATTGTGAGGTAACCAATCATTCCACCAATTGTTCAGGTTTGCATTTTTCTAGATCCTACCCCAATTCAATTTCAAAAGAAAATCTGTCTTGATGTATACAACCCACATCTGCTATCACAGTAACTTTATCCTATTATCACACAACATAATTTAAGTCAAGCCCCAAATCACAAAGTTTACGTAAACAATATTCTTGTACTTGTATTAAAGTATAAAAATCAAATGTGTAAAAAAATGTTGGAGGAGATTCATGTACAATTTCTTATTTTTACCACAATTTTTCTCAGTTTGGACAAAATCAATAAGATGTGTTCGTGAAACACCATGGTCCCTGGGACTCTCGTAATGGCCTTCATTGGAAATGTGACCTTGATGAGTGACTTTGACCTTACAACAAACTGATGCCTATCAATACACGGCACTTATGTCCTAAATATGAGATATATACCTTGAACAGTATTTAAGTAACAGCAAAATGTAAAGTTTTTGACCCTGATAAGTGACCTTGACCCTGATAGATGACCTTGACCTCACAACTAGCCAATGCCTATCAATCCAAGGAGCCTTGTCCAAAATATGAGCCATGTACCATGATGAGTGTTCGAATAACAACATAGTGTTAAGTTTTTGTGTTTACTGCTTAAAGATATTAGAAAATCAGTTAAAAACAATATAACCATACAGGGGCATAAAAAGATAATTGAAAATGAAAATCCTTCTCAAAGTTTGGTAGCATTGCTTTGAAAAGCAGAAAATATTTGAAGATACAACTTACTGCTTTTGCCTTTGCAAATTTTTCTTCACATTTGATGACTTCTTCAGGAGAAACTCTTCTTTTGGACAAATCAATGTAACCTGAATAGAGGTAAGTGCAACTAAAACAAGAGCACAGCCTACAGATGCCTACGCTTGGCTGTTGGGTGCTGGATAGTGGACAAAATGCATCTAGACTTATCCCACTTGATCTTTTGATAGTGAAACAAAAAATACCACAAAATGTCAAAGTTAACACACACCACGGACGGCGACGACGACACTTAGGCCATTGCAATACCTCGGATTTTCTCAGAAAACAGCCAAGCTAATAATTGTGAAAATGTAACAAATGATCAATTTCCTTCCCCCTGTAAATTAAGAAGTAAAGTACCATGTGAATTATTTTTAATACTGTCGACAACCACTGGATCTAGGCTCATTCGAGCCCTTGAAATTTAGGTGCCATTGACTCCCTTACAAAGAAATTCTAGGGGTCAATTTGAAGGTTTAAGTTCTAACAAACCTTTTCTTGTAAAGATATGAAGTAAGCAATTAATCTGCATAATTTTCAATAGTAAGGAAAATACATCATCAAAAAATTGTGGGATCAAAACCCCTTTCTTGAATCTAAGAAATATCTCTCAAAGGATCAAAATGACTCCCTTTAGAGAAATTTGTAAGGGTCAAAATAGGATATTTTCAAAGTTTTGAGGATGAAAACTTTGATTCAGGAGTCAAACACAAGCCCAGAGTCTACTAGTATTTATAACTTTAAACAGATAGAAGTGATGTACAGCTACTTCTCTCCCAGTTGCCCTGTTAAGCAATAGCAAGCAGAAGTATTTGCAGCAAATATTTTATCCATTCCTACACTATCCTGCTTTTTTATACCCCTCGAGCACTAGAGGCGCTTAATCACCTGATCTGCTCTACGAGCCTGATTTTATTTATCATGAAGGATATTTAGTTTTTTCTTAACAAAGAAGGCAAATTTCTACCTGATTTAAAAAAAGAAATCACTTTTATTGCAATGTTCTTTAACACGTTCCTACACAACAACATTTTGGCTTGGTCCAAATTGAAAGAAGCTGCAGACAACAATTTCAAGTCGATAAAATTTCAATATTTTCCCCGTCTTTTTAGACAGAAAACAGAGTGGATAGTTAAGAAATATCCTGTAACAAGCAATTTCTTCATTTTCCAAAATGTTTTGTAAAGCTTTTTTAGGGACTTGAAAAAGAGGGATTGTTTGGAAATGTATTAAGGATGGGAATAGGTTAAGGATGGCAGTGCTCTTTTATGCAACAAATATTCTCAGTCAAGCAGTTTAAGTTATATCTCTTGCCTCAGGATGTGACTCATTGCCTTGCTGTTTTCTGAGAAGTATATTTTCAAAGATTTTTCTTTATTTCATAATGGAAATTACCCCAACCCATAAAGCCATTTTATATCCAATCCAAATTCTTTGATGGAATCAGATAAAGGGTCACAAAAGAAACGCTCCCATGAAATTTGGCAATTGATTTCAAGGTTATCCCCATAATATGGAAACTAGCTATGTCCACAATATCTTGTAAAAAATCATCTGATGAAGGGTTGAATTCTGGTAAGTACTTTCAGAGGAAATGAATTTCAAGGTTAATAATGAATGATAGATGCATGGACGCATGACAGACACTCTGCTATGACAATAACTTTGCTGGCTTTCATTCATTGGAGTTAAGGAAAATTCAGTAAACACAATGGAACAAACAAAAACTACAGAATGATTGTACTGCATATAAATTACTGAAATTCTTCTATCTTAAAGGCTAGGTATGTTGTAACATAAAAAGTCTAACTTCCTTGCACATATATTTTGCTTGTCTATATTTGCTCTTCAGTTACATTTCTGACTATTTAGCTAGCTACTGCCACAAAGTTTCTTAGGTAAATCAGCATATATCTTACCCATTCCCACATGATCCTGCTTTTAAATATGCCCAAGAAAAAAGCTTTGCAAAACATTGTCAATAATGAGGAAATTGCTTGTAATTTTCTTCATTATCAACAACGTTTCCTACCCAAAGAAACACACGCAGAAAAATTGAAAATTTTATCAATAGAAATCATAAACTGTAACTTATTTCAATTTGGATCAGTCTTAAATTTGTCTTTTGCTATGGGTTTATGCGTGGCTTTTTATGGCTATCTGGGTGGCTAAATTTTACTGCTTCAAACTTGTGCAACAAACATGTGGTTAAGACATTTCAGATCTAGGAAACAGTGGAACAAACTACAAGAGGAACATACCTTTATCTTTATCAACTCTGATGACAACAACACACTCATTTCTACCAACCCGTATCAGTTTATTGATAGATCTTATACGCCTTCTTGAAAGTTCACTGAGCAGTATCATGCCCTCTATGTTGTTATACTCCAACAGATGCACATAGGCACCCATTTCAGCTATAGATCGGACATTCACCATAACAACATCTTCAACTTCGGGAAATTTATTCCCATAAAAGCGACAGGATAGCACCATTTTAATCTGAAATGTAGTCTACCAAATTCTTGATCTGTAAGTAAAGAAAATCAAAAATTGGATAAATGAATATTATCTTGCTTGTACCTACGTCTTTATGTCAGTTAAGTAAAGTGATAAAAACTGATGCAACAAAAGTTATTGCAATATTTGGTATTGTAACTACCAAACTGATGTCATCTATTGTAAGCCATAGGTACGATTGAACAGAGGGCCGAACACGTCAATTTCATACCGGCTGCTAGACCAACAAGTTATATCTATTACCTGATCCTAATTGCAGGGTATGACTTGTTTTGATAAAATGCTCCTTTTAAGAACTTATGAAATAAGATCAGAAGAATAATAAGATTTTAAGCGGGTGAAATCTGAAACAGTGAAAAGTATTTTTACGAACGTTTGAAAGCTGTCAGACAAGGTGACAGTATTTACGACCAGAATTACTCGGAAATTAATGTAAAATTTACATGGATCGTTTATAAACACATCTAAGATCGAACAAGTTTATCTTTCGCATCGAAATAGCATTAAAGTTAAAACTAACCTGGAATTGATTTTAAGGTTTTCCTGCTCACACAACCCCTGTCAATATCGGTCGTCCATGTGTATTAATATTGGGGCCGTGTGCAAAAGGAGAATCCAATATTGGGAATTTCCCCTTAAATATAGAAAAACCTATTTTTAGACACATTTGAATGTACTGTTTTGCGCACGACACCAATCTTATCTGATGCAATTTATAATGTCCCGATTGGGTCAAGGTCGCAACTACACGAGGGCGTGTATCAAAATAAATGAAAGATGTGTTAGCGCAATAGAAATCAAAGGACTGAGAACTCTGAAATACTGAAAGGGTATAAGTAAATACAACTTCTACTAATTAAAAAAAGATTGAATATTTACATAAAATCCAGTGTTGCCATACAATACAAAACAAAGAGCAAAATTGCATGACAACGTTTATTAATTTCGATCAGCTAAATACATCTTAAAGATAAATAAAAAAGATAGAGCCTATCGTCGATGGGTGACAAAACTTCGTAAATTCAACCTGAGAAACCCAGTGCTTAAAAGTTTGTGTTGCCAACTGACATTACTTTCAATATTTACTTTAGACCCCTCGGAACTGTTGAACAGCTAGGTTTTTAAGTCAAGAATACCAGTGGCTAAAGTAGACCACTGTATAACGGTATTTAGCCTGTATACCTTAGGGAAATTATGTCGCAAAATCTAGTATGGATTAATATAACATGCTAACAAATATAGTAAATATTTCTTGTTAAGGGCATGTTTCCTCTTTCAACATTGTTTTTCATCTCAGCTCTTTCAACCACGAACAGCTACATAATACAAGGTTGCTTTGAAACTGAACATTCTTCTTGGACAGTCATACTGAATATTGTATAATTAGAAGAAGGCACAAAATAGCTAGAACAAGAATTGGTTTATCCGAAATATTACCACCCCGTATCACTGGGAAGGGGGGGGGATAAGAATGGCGAAATCCGACTAAGGGCACATTCAAACGGAAACTCTGTAGCATAATTGTGTGTGTATTTCCGTTTATTTATCGTCGCTACCGTAGCACATGCCCATATGAGCGACGCCCCCAGAAGACGATTAGTTGTAAAGGGGGATAGTGCAAGGATACAGGACGAAACTGCTGAGAGCCCCGCCTGCTTCTTTAACGTGCAAGGTGGATAGCACCGTCACACGGGGTCTCGGTTTAACTCGGTTTGTTAGTTGATATGGTCAGCCCAGGGCTCGAACCCGTGATCTTGAGGTTTGAAGTCAAGTGCTCTACCAACTGAGCTAATCGGGCTGACATAATAATTAGATATTGAACAGCATCAGTAAGAAATATGCATTTTGTTGAAACATATGTAAAGTTCCGAGCTCGAAGACAAAGCCTATCCATCCAGAGAAAAGGATCATCAACCTTAAATGGGTCGACCATGTCTACATATAACTCCAAATAATCACTTGACTTATTGAAGGTTCCAATGATTTGCATATCACGGCAAATTGCCTCCCCCGGAACCGTTACACATAGACCCCTATGAATTCTATCAAGTCTCGCTAAAATGAGAAGCGGAAGAATAATTTGAATGAGCATTGGGACAGACCAACTGCTTTTTGAAAACCACTGTCACATATGTGAACTTTAAATTTGCACAAAACGTGTTTTAACTCAGAAAGTGTCAAGCTTGTTGTCTTTATCTTTGGAAGGGAAGACCGGGGCAAACTGAAACAAAGGACAAAGACAAACTAGGCATTCAAAATGATTCCTTCTGGCACTTTTGACCCTTTCCCCCCTAAGAAATCGGACCATGTTTTCTCTCTTCTATCACTCTTTTGTGCCAAATCCCTTCTTTTACGGGCAAACTTTGGATAAGACAGCGTTTGGTATAAAGTGATTAATTCAAGTTAAAATTACATGATGTCGATCAGATCATACCAGATAAATTACGCAACGACGCCTTTCTGAAGGTACTATGAAATTTTTCAGGAGAAAAAAATAATTGAGGAACGAATCAACATTACTACATATGAATAAAATTTGCCTTTAATTTAATATTATTCAAGATGAATAAAATCAAAGTTTGACAATTTCAAAAATAAACAACAGACACGTAACGACTTTTCACGCAAAGAGTTTGTTTAACTTGTCTACATTTGTGTATACAAGTTTTTATTCAGAGTGTTACAGACTTTTATCTAATCACAGGAGTTTGAAATTCTATCGATATGTTATGGTATAATTATTTATTCTCGGGTGTAAAAACATCATATAACATCCCTATGTGTATGAATTATAGAAAGGGATGATATATGGTATTTTTACACCATAGAATGAGTAAGTATATCGTGTTTTTACACCATGAGATGAGTAAGTCTACCAAAGCATATCGATAGAATTTCAAACTCATGTGATCTAAGAAATCGCCCCCTAAATCACTCACATGTTGATACTCTTTCCCTGTGTTTCACAATGGTTGAAGATTTCTCGTTTTAACAGATACGAAATGGAACGACATAAAAGTTGCAGCCTTTATTCATTTGTATCTTTCTGTATTGTTATTATTTCTTAGCCATGTTTCATTCAATTAATTAATAGCATAATTCTTAGAATTACTTAAATTAATATCATAATTTTTGTATTCAAGAGTTGTGTCTGCATATAAAGCATATAAAGGGTAGAAGGGGATTGACTTCAAAAATCTTAAATCTTAGACTGGTCCAAATTGTTGCGCTTCATAATCAGAGTTTGTTTTGATATTGTTTTAAAATTAAGACTGTTCTGATGTTGGTCTTCAATACCTACGTTATGAAGTTAATGCCCTTATTTCAACCATTAACTGATAAGATAATTAATGCATGATTTCTCTATACATGTCACTTCCAATATTGTTTGCTGAATCTTTTGTCTTTCCCTGTGGAATCGTATTTGCGACTTATCTATGATATTCCACTTTCATGCAATCTGTTTCAGTTCTCCTCTAATAATAAATTGCGGATGTTATCACACTACCTTATAAGCACCTAGTACCAGGGAATCATCTTGATGGTTGCAAACATTTTCTTCTTCAACACTAATTCATACTCACAATGAAATATTATCAAGACCATGGTCAGACAGATCTAAATCTTAAAGGGTTACATACAACATTTCAAATTGGAGTTTAAAAGTTGCAAAAATTCCTATTCCTGTTATATTTTCCATGATATTTTTACTCAACAGCACCAAACAAAGACAAGTGTGGTAATGGCTCAGACATTTTTTACGCCCACGCATGGTTTTTTTTTTGTTTTGTTTTTGTTTTTTTTTTTTTGTCTATAGGTCTGTCCGTCTGTCTCATTACTGAAATCTCAACCAAAAACACATTTCTCTCTTTTTTTTCAAACTACTTTTACCAATCATGGTCGTATGTCCGAGGACAAATTTATATTTCAACACGTCCTCATAACTTTTTCTAAAAATTCAAGCAAACATTAAAGCAGCAAGAAATCTCCAAGTTAAAACTTACCGAGTATACCCCACTTAATTTATCCCCAAAGGAACATATTTGTTTAGTGCCATGTAGGACCCCTGGTTAACATCTATACTAAGTTTCAAGTTGACCCTATTTTTTTTTTTTTTTTTTTTTTGCTCATAAACGCGACGAAAATAGATCGATGTATCAGGCAACGCCAGAAAATAAACTAAGTAATAGAACAGGAAGTTGGTAACTTGCGGGCTAAATTCGGTAAGCACCATGTAGGTACTCTATTTGAATCTCCGTACCACTAGTCAAGGTAATAATTTCTAAAAAAATCACACACCATAAAAAGAAAAAAGCCAAGGTTCTGTACGGAACATAACCATACAGTGGTACGAGTATGTAAAAATAAAATCAATTTTATTCAAATAGGATAAAGGTTAGGGTCTGGACTCAAGTTAAAACAATTAACCTGTTGACATACGCCAAACAATTCAAATTCTTAGAATGGTATATCAACATGTATGTTAAAGAAAATTTGCTAAACGGAATCTGACTGGAGCACAAAACACTTTGATTTCATTTTTTCAGAAATAATGCAACAAAACAAACCCCCCTTCCACCCCCTTTTCCCCGAGAACCAGGTTATGATGAACGACGTTTCTGAAAGATACATTTGATTCTTCTTCATGTGGTCTTCACGCAGAAGCTATAACCGGAACACACTCTTACAGATGCACTTTATTGCTATAACAGGTATCGTGTAGGCACACCTTATCACAGAGACCGTCACGTAGTTCTCAGTGAGTGATGTTAGTATTTCAAACTTTAACCTTATTAGATGACATAGACTTTGCCGAAGACCTTGACCCTTGCATGTCAAATGTGAGCATTTGTTAATTCTTTTCAGAATTAACAGAAATGTTAAGTTTATTTTTCATTACGTTGGATAAGGGTCGAAAACTTTACATTCACCTTGATAATTTGAATCTCTTCATATGCCGTTTGTCGAGAGCTACCAGCATATCAAATAAATGGAGTTTTCAGAATAAGGGTTAACAATTTGATGTTGATTCGATGGTACTCGAAAGAAGCCAATTTGTGTAAACTACCTTCATAACGAATATGAGTTTTAACTTTTGTACCTTAACCAATTAACAGACGACAAAATTTAAGCTGATCCAAATTCAAAGATGTTGCAGGCAAATTTTTAGTTGATGATTTTTTATTTCATTTTATATTATTTTCATTCATTTATTTGTTTTTGATATTGAAAACATTGTGGACAATGAAGAAACTGCTTGTAACAAGCAAATTCTTCAATTTCCACATTTTTTTCCCAAAGGTTTTTTTCTTGTGGCATTTAAAAGCGTCATTGTAAAACACCGGTAAAGCAATATGACTATATGCCTAATAGTACAAAATGTTGATATTTAATATGTATAACTGTAGATTTCTATCTCTGATTCAAAATAGAATATTTTGATTTGTTCCCTAGGGAATGTTGTGTTATAAAGAAAAGCAAGGTGTGTTTGTGAAAAATCATAGCCCCGTAACAGCCTTTTTTCAGAAATAATACCTTGATTAGTGACCTTGATCTTGATGGATGACTTTGACCTTACAAATAACTGATACCTACCAATGTAATGAATCCATGTCCCGTATACGAGTCATGTAGCTTGAACTCTGTTTGAATAACATCAAGATTTTAAGTTTTACGTTAAGTTAACCTTGACCCCGATGGATGACCTTGATATTACAACCAGTTGATGCCTATCAATGCAAAGAACCTATGCTCAAAATATAAGCCATGTATCTTGAACGGTGGTTGAACAATAAGTTTAATGCTCGCAGACAGGCGGACTTGCGGTTATACACATGTAAAATAATATGCCCCGATCGATGTGGGGCGTAAAAACGTTGCAGAAGACAATATAGACTGGTCTTAAAACTTTAAAACTGGGTGAGAAAATGAGAAATTGCTTGTCACCAACAAGTTCTAATTTTATTCGTAATATACTGACTATCTAGGTAAATAGAAATCCCATTCTTGGGTTATATCTGAATATAGTTAAATTCAACAACACTCAGTCTGGACACATGTCCAGCGAAGTGTAAACATATTGGGAGTGCCATTTTCGCTTGGCTGGTTAACCTCTCTGAATTGTATGTTAATTCATTTTAACCCGTTACGAGGCGAAAAGATCTAAGACTCGTCCAAATTGAAATAAGTTGCAAACTACATTTCAAACTGCGCTGAAAATTTGGAAGTAAGTGCCAAATAGGTTTTAACACTTTGTGAGAGCAGGAAAATTTGCTTGTTACATCCAGTTGCTCCTTTCAAAACAATTTTTTCGGTGAAAATATTTTTCGAGGGTGTCAGAAAGCGCCACTGTGTGGTAATGGGTTAATGGGCATATAGTAGTGGTCCAATTGTTTAAGTTTGGAACAGAAAGATGAAGGAGTGAATATCGCTATTTGTATATATTTTATAGACAGACCACTTAGACTTGTGAGTCATGTTTTTCTAGTTTTCCCAAAAACGAATCTGATTCTACTTTCATATCACTATTTGTATTACTTTTCACTTGTATCGTTATATGGGTTCTTTGAACAAGGGTTTTGCATTCAAAACTAATAGTAAGAAAGGAAGTTCTCAGGTATCTTTTTATTTTACTTTATTTGTTTGTAAAATAATGCCATCGATCTTATAGTATACACACTAGTAGATTTTAAAAAGACTAATAATTTATTAACCCATTCCCACACAATGCCGCTTTTGGACGCCCCTCAAGTTAAACTATTGGGAAAATATTGTGTAAAATGTTTGCTACCAAGAAAGTTGTAAAAAATCTAAATTTATATAAACTTAGATTTGTCGTCTGCAACTCCTATCAATTTGGAACATTTTAAAAGTTTGTCGTCTGGTAATGGTGAAATACCCTATTTTGGAGAGTTGTAGTCTCGGTTGTAGAACATAACATTCTGTGGAACTGCATATCAGGATCGAGCCTGCGTTTCGGCTACACTGTATCAGTTTAAACGGTCAAATAATGTGACAGTCCGGGTCTTCCGTAAAACAAAATCTTGAACAAGAGGGCCACGGTTGTCCTAACACCTAATTCAGCTGTCTAGACAAACAGTCTGGTCCTTTTAAGCGCGCCATCCACAGTTGAACGCCCTCCTCCTGATCTTGCCATCAGATTCTAACTAAACTTCACTGACATTATTCATTGGCCATCCTCTTTCAAAATACTTTAAAAATTAAACTCAGTGAAGAATCCTGGTTGCTATGTCAACAGACTGGAAGAATTTTAAAAATCTTCACATCACAAACTGTAAAACCTAGAGCTTTTTGGTATATTTCATTTCCTTTTGATCCTCTGTCAAAATCCGCAACGAATTACTCCACTCTGAAAATTTGACTGGCGATCCTGTCCTAATCGGACGTTTCATTTAGAGTTGAGGATCCTTTTCTCTGAAAGGACTAGGTTAGCCTGTGAGCTCTGTACGTTACAACTGTAACGATTGCATAACTCTTTATGTCTACAACTCTTTTTGTTTTACCTCTCTGTTTTGTTTCATTTTTCCTGGGGATATTGAACCCTTGTAACTTATGTTTAAATTCAGAATCGTGCACAACATAAAGCCCAAGTCATGATGCGAGAAGTTTTCGTATTGACTTTCGTTGTTAAGATAATCTCTGGACAGACATGTTCTCTTGCAAGCAAGTTAGAAGTGGAAGCAGAGTCAATAAGATTGGAACATGGACTGCTGAAGGTAAACCGAACTTTAAACCGTTCCTACACGATCCCGCTTTATTGCATTCATAGAGAGGAAAATAAAAACAGCGAAAAAGGTAAAGAAATTGCTTGTTACAAAAAATTTATTGATTCTTCAATAGCTTTCTGTATATCCAGGAAGTCTTCAGATTTTTGTCTACAAGTTCTTTGAATTTGGACCAGTCTAAATTTTTTAGTCTGGTAATAGATTACATATTTCCTGCTGCATGTAGTTTTTCCATAACAATTAAAAAGAAGCAGTGGTAAAGGCGATGGGAGAGGTGTTGAGAGGTTCGGTCTTGACATCCGGTCGCGCCGCTAGTCAAGTAGGTGTGTACTTAGCAAGACATTCAAAGCCCGAGCCTGGTAATGGTGGCAGCAAATGAACAAGTGAACTTCAGCTCGATATATCTGAAAGAGCAAACATCTCTCCAAACAAACTTTATAATGGTGAACTCATTCCTACACAGTCCCGGTTTTTGCGCTCCACAAGACCGCTATGTTTTACAGCATATAAAAGATATAAAAATGGTTAAAAGGTTCGTCAGCTATAAATTGCCGTCTGCATTTTTTTTTTTTTCAATTTGGACCAGTCGAACATTTTGTCGTCTGGTAATGAATTAAACAGTCTATATTCTCGGCAACAGTTAAAACTCACTTGTTAATATTTCAATGTCTACTTTTCTACCTTCACAATCTAAGTGAAAATTAAAGAAAGTTTACATAAATGTCACTTAAGATTATTTTTCTTCCAACTGGCGCCAATGATTAAAGACCTTTGTTGATCTCTGAAAGAAAGATTTTTAATTTCATGTATATATTTTACAGTCTAAAATATTTATTGCCGCTGACTGGAAGCTTAGAATGCTGAATGTAAAAAGTTACAGCTTCGATCACTCATATCACTACAAAATACGAGTGCTTCAGGACCTGGCTCATGTAAGTTTACTTTTTTATTTTTCGGTTTACTTCTACCCGAACTTTCGGTCCTTTGATATAATCACCAATTACCGAGAAGGAAGACAACGTGCAGAGTGGTACTTAAAAAGTAATTTCCTGTACAGAATTGTATTATGTTTTTAAGCATGTAATTAACCTTTACCCCGTGTTTGTGCTATCATATGTGACCCATCACAAACGGGGACAATCAAAGAATTCCGTTGACCCTTTCCCGTTTTTTTCAAAATTTTAAATTTATCCAATTTGAAAGAAGTTGCAGACGATCATTAAAAATGGGTGCATTTTCAAAAGTAACCACAAAAGTAACCAACCTACAGGTTAGAAAATATTTTAAAGGCAATTTTTCCGTTTCCCACAATGTTTCCTTTAGTATTAAATCACAGAGAAGTAGGAAAGTGTTAAACAAATTTTTAAATATAAACTGGATCAAGGGGACATACTCAGGAACGACAATTGAACAATAATTGGTTTACTTAGCGGCAAATACAGAAAATTTTGAGCCCAGTGAGTCTGAACGGTACGGCTGTACAAAATGCTATTCCACTTCAAAGATAGTGTCGTTTAACAAGATGGGTGAACCCCGCATAGAGGGTCACATATGTAGAACTTAAACATGCATGGCTAGTTACATGTGTATGAGAGGACATGTATGTCTGGACACGTATGTCTTTCAGAAACATACGTGACAGGTTACATATGTGTTCAAGCAACGGGCATAACTGCCGAATAAAATTGGTTTTTAAGAAACATGTATGATACGTCACACATAAAAAAACACGCGGGACAGGTCAAATGGGTATTTAAAAATGCATGACAGGTCACATGTAATTAAAAAATTTACACTCGATTAATTCCCATTCAAGTCTGGGCCCAATATCTCGTTTATAATACGCCATGTTTATTGTTATTCTTTGAAACTGTAAAACATTGTAAATTTTGTATGACAAGAAGCTCGAAAGAGCTTACGTCTAATAAAATTGTCTATTGTCCTATTGTCTATTGTCTCATCATTTCATCACGCCATACACAACAACTGACTTCAATTCAAAAACTACATGTATCGCATGAATATGACAGGTCTTTCCGTTAGATTTTTAAACGATTTTTAATCAAAAGTAGTTCGTTGGTTTTAAGGTAAATTTATCAAGTTTTGATGCACATATAATGTATCTTGAATCATATTTATTATGTCAAAACCGTTTTATTTCTCGCGAATCAAAAGATTAATAACAAATCTTTCATTACTTGGTTTGACAAAAATATTGACATTTAGCCCATTGCACAGGCGTCTTGTGATGGTAACGAACGTACGACAACTCCGTTTTGAGATCGGCGTGACGGGTCATATATGTATTCCAAACTTATACATGACGGGTCAAAATGTATTCAAAAGATGTATAGCAAAACATGCAAGACGAGCCATAAAGGTATCGAAAACATACATGACAGATCACATATAAAAAGACAGCATGCGTGATATGTCATATATGTACTACAAAAATATGCATGACGGGCCGAATATGTATTTAGAAACATACACGACGGATCAGAAATGTATTCCAAACTCATGCATAAAGGGTCACATAGGTATTCACACTGGTAGTCAAAGACATGCATGGCGGGTAATAAATTTATTTAGATAAAATAAACAAAACAAAACAAAACAAAAGACATGACGATTCGCTAAAAGAAAAAAATTCGCGACGGGTCACATACACATAACAAAAACATGGTGGTACACAAAGGCATTTGAATAAATGCGAAACAGGTCCCACGAAACAAAAATATCCAAGACGGGTCACAAAAGTCATTTCGGGCCACATAGGTAGTCAAAGGACATGCAAGCCGGCTAGTAAATGTACTAAAATATGCGTGACAGTTCACATGTGTATTAAAAACACGTATGACGGGTTAAATACATATAACAAGAATATGAATGACGGGCACAGAGGTATTCAAAAAACATGTTTGACGGATCATACGGGTATTTCAAAACATATTCGACGGATCATACCTGTATTCAAAAAGAAATATGCATGAAAGGTCAAACACACCTCAAAAGCGCATGCTGGGTCACATATGTATGGTAAAATACTTGACGGTCCACATATTTATTAAACAATCAAGCAAAACGGGTCACATGTGTATTTAACAAACAACATCTACGACGGATCCCATATGTATTGAAAAAAATATGCATGCTGGGTCAAATATGGGAAAAACATACATGGACGGTCGAAGATATATTCAAATAATAACATGCATAACTGGTTACACATGTATAATAAATTAGCATGAAGGGTGACATATGTAATAAAGACATGTATGACGGTTTCACACATGTATTCTAAAAACATGCACGACAGGTCACATATAAAAAAAATACCTGACGGGCCGAATATGTTTTTCAAAAAACCACGCACAACGGGTCACATATAGTCATTGAGAAAAAAAAACATGCAAGACGGTTCATTTATGTATAAAAAAGTGACATGCATGATGGGTGACATATATATCAAAATATGAATCACGAATCACATATTTACTTTAAAATTATGTATGACGATCACATATGTATTCCAGGAAAAAGAAAAAAAAACATGCACGACGGGTCACATATATAAAAAATCTTGCACGACGGGTCACATATATATTAAAAAAGCATGCATAATCTCGAATTCCGACCACGATCTAACCGATTCGTTGATAGTAGACTTACCCTCCTATCCTACTGTACATCCGAGTTAAAAACCCAAATCGGCCTTTGCTGGACCTTATCTATTTATTAAGTATTTGTTTTAGGGAACATTCCGGAGGTCTTTTCGCCAGAAGGGTCACTTGAGTTGACGGATCGCTGGTCCTGCCCACTGACCTCCAACAGAAGGTTATATAACAGATAATAAACGACGTTATTTTGAAAAAAAGTATGGTCAGTAAAATGTGACAAAAACCAAAATTGTTGTTTTGCAACCAAAACGCCGTTACTACAGCTTCAATAAGCTATAGAAACGACGTTTAAGTCGCCAAACAAAAACATTCTTAACATAAATGTTAAGTTCAAAGTTCACTTCCGGTCCGAAAAACTGATGAACAGCGGCATTCCGTCGATTGATTTATTTCAGAATATAACATATACGGAGAACTTGGACACCCATGAATGTGTGAAGAAAAAGGACCAAATTCCTATTATTCAACAACACTATAAAGGTATGAAATATTATCATAGGAACGATTTATACCGGGGTTGAGTGGTATAGCTTGGCTATTCCGGATTATCAGATCAGAAAAAAGGTCACATTATGTTGGCGTTGTTGTCATTGTCATAGTATAAAACGATCAGTTGTTCTACAGCAATGTCAGTCCCATCAGCTCAGTAGAGGTAGAGAACTCGACTACAAACCTCCAGATTGCGAGTTCGACCCCAGGGCTGACCAAACTAACAAACTTAGTTGTCTTTCTGATGAGACTTTAAACTGAGGCCCCGTGTGATGGTGCTATCCGCCGAGCTGGTTCTAGAACCATGCGAGGCTCTCGACAGTTTCGCCCAATATCCTTGCACTATCCGCGTAGCAACTAGCCGTCTTCTTAGGGCTTCATTCATATGAGCATGTGCTACGGTAGCGACGACCAATAAATGGGGGAAAACCGGACTACCAATCCTTCGGTCCGTGGCCCGAATTCCGAATGCGTCAGGATTTCTCAGAGCTACTTGCTGTCTGCTATACAACTGAAAGTGAACAGGTAAGAAAACCAAAGGTAGCTTCACTTGTATCAGTAAATTTCAATGGGCACGTTTAAGAGCCAAGGAGGTCTATGCGTAGAACAGCTAAGGGCATATCAGCCCGGGTCTTCTTATATCAGGTTCTTTCTCTCTCGTGGTCCATAACAAATATGCCTGGAGCAAGGGGGTCCTGAATCAAATAATTGTTCTTCCAAAAACAACGTGGTTTATTGATCAGGAAGAAAAAAGCAAGGCAGTATTTGAAATACCCATAATCTATCGGTTGATAAAGGAACCAACTAATGGTCAAATTGATATAACATATCTGTCTTTCATTTGGTAAACCAAAATATCTGCATATTAATGATTTCCAATATTTAAAAATACGATTTGAAAATTTGTAATTGTAATTGATAGCTAACGATTCTGAGGAATTATGACCAATTTTCATAGTGGGGAAATTTTAATAGTGGGTTAATTTTTCGAGCAGGGGCTCCCAATCGACATAATTTTAGAAACTGGGTTTCTTCTCTGAATTCATGTAAAACAAAGGGGTCACGTTTTGAAACCGGAGAACGAATCAAACCTGTGTATAGATCGCAGATGGTAGAGTGTCACTTAAGCTGAAGCGAGGACCGAACTGCGGCTACGCTCATAATAATGTTTTGTAGTTTATAAAGCGCAGAAACTTAATAAGTGGTCGAAAGACACTAATTGGTATTAATAAAATCGTTGCTTATGAAGGATCTTGTTTGTATACAATTGACAATTTATTCCCGGTAAAGTATAATCATAGCGGGCCAGGTAGTGGCAGCGAACTTTCAAATATTTCAAAACCCATTCGGTAGAAACTACCTTCCAAATCTGTAAGCACAAACAAATCTTCCCATTATTGTATTATCAACCTTTAGCATTATAAATTATATAACATGCATTTAAATCTTCTGTAGTTAATGCCGCTAATGGCAATAAATTGCTTAAAATTGTCTACCTTCGGATGTGGATAATTTCAAGCTAATCTGTAACATTCAGATGCTGCTTTTTTGATAAAATTGTCTATTCATTTCCATAAACCATTTCTAAATATTTGGACCGATCAAAATTGATAACTTACGGAATTTGTAAGTTGAAAAAGAGTGAATACTAAAAGTATTGTATAAGGATGCTACTGATGCTTGCTATAAATACACGTTATTCCATTGCCTTATTTGTAGTTTCTAAGACGTCTTATCGGCTTCCGCTAGCAATCCAGTCATTATCGACATAAACCAAAGACTAATGGCTTCACTGGATGAATTCCGATGTTTCAAAGTAGGGCACAAGGAATATACTACATTAAATGAAATTTATAGCGAATTTAGTAGATTCAACACCGAGAAAGAACTTTTATCTCGAAAATGGTCTATTGAAAAAGTAGATACTTTTCCTATATCCAATTTTCATGAAAATCTATTGAAGAGCTGTTTTAACCCCTGTCATGCTGTATAAATCATCTTACTGAATTGCTTTCAAATCAAAGGGATGAAAGCACTGATAAAAATTGTCGTTAAAAAATCAACAGTTCTTTTAGAAAACAACTTCATACAAAACTAAGGCAGGAAAAGTACAACCAGGAGGTATAGACTAAGATCAGCCTGCACATAAGTGCAGTCTGATCTTAGTCTACACCTTCTGCCCAAACCGGAATATTCCGGGTTCAGCATGACAAGGGTTAACATTCCGAGTAGCCGGACACCCCTAGATAATGGTGCTCTATTTTTAGACGCGGAGAAGCTGGAAACACTGTACATGGGGAGACTGGATCATGGTATCAATGCGACAGTGTACCGGGTACTTTTTGTCGGTACCCGATTTGTCAACTATACACTGTCTGCTGACTGTGTGCCACTGTATTTGACGATGGTGAACAAAGCGGGTAAGTCATTGAAGTGTGTCACCCATTACCAGACGGCAATATTTTAGACTGGTCCAAATTGCAAAGAGATGCAGGCGACAATTTAAAGTTGGTGATTTCTTTAACTTTCTTGATAGAAAATATTGTGTAAAATGAAGAAATTGCTTGTTACAAGCAATGCTTGATTTTTCACAGTTTTTTTCAAATTGCTTTTTTGGAGGGGCGTCAAAAAGTCTCACTGCTTGGAAATGGGTTAAATGTAACTAGAATTGTTGCTTAGCGAGCGTATACGTTCACCAGCACTTTGTCACTCAAGTAGCACACTTGACCGTAGTCCAAAAACAATAGGGCATCTCCGTGGGTCATGGATAATATTTGTATTAAGTTTCAAAATCATTGGTCAAATAGCTTAAGAGCAATGAAATGGTTTTCAATAAAAATTCAATTGTGACTTTCACCTTCGTGACCAAAAACAATTGGGCACTTCCTTGGATCATTGGCAACAACTTTATTAGAGTTCATAGCTATAGGTCGATTGGTTATATATGAGCCTGTGCGTGACATTTCCAACTATTTCACATGTGCGTGACTCGCACACATTAAGCACCCTGGACAGCCATTCGGGGCAATTAGAATATTCGCTGATCGTTTAAAGAAGCTTTGGGTCAGAATCTATCTACAGAGCGCAGTGTGAAGACTCTGATCAGACTGTGCAGATGCACAGGCTGATCTGAGTCTTTACTTGGCGCACATGAGTAATGGTTGGAAATGTCACGCATGCGCTCATATGTTAGAGTAAGGAAACGAAAAAGTATACGGACAACCGTAGTTGAGATGGTGAAACCAATGGTATTTTTATTACTATGAACTTTTTAAATTACCTCGGCACCAAGTGCTTGATGAGAGTTGTTGTGATCGATTTATGTCCGTCCGTCCTTTCACATTGAAAAAATAATCTTCTCCTCCTAAACCAAGCAATGATTTCAACCAAATTTCATCAAAATGACCCTTAGTTGTACTCTTTCAAAACCCTTCAATCAATTGGAATCCTAGTTTCTATTACGGCCGAAAGAAAATACTTTAAAAGTCGTCTTTCTAAAACTATGAGGCATAGATCTGTCAAATGGTTTGCCCTATGGTATACTTAAACATATACTCACCAAATCATATTAACGGAAAGTATGTTTTGATATAAGTAAGCCTATAGTATGTTGTTTTTAATTCCACGAGACAGTAAAATTCAGCCTTTTCATCTGAACATAATGGTGGTGTGTGTGTGTGCGTGTGTTTTTGCGTGCGTGCGTGCTTGTTTGTGTGTGAGAGAGTGTGTGCGTGCGTGTCTGTGTGTGTTGGGAGAGGGTTGAGGTAGTTTAAATTTCTAGAACTGTAAGATAACACGAATGCGATACTCTACTTTATCAAAGTTTCCATAAGGCAAAATGGTTTATCAAGTCATCTATTTGTTCATCTTTTATCCAGCAATGTGAAAATTTGTAATTTGAAGAAAAGAATATAGAAAGTAGAAATTTGGCCAGGTGGACATTCTTGGTCTTGTCTAAATTTATATTTCAGACGAAGAGCCAATGTTGATGGCATGGCGTTTCCTGGATTATAAAGACGGTATTCAAGATGCATCAGTGTTCAAAATCCCACCAAATTGTAAACCAGTCCACAAAAACTTTAACGTAGGTATCAAACGGGATGTTTTCTTTGAGACAATCTGTCCAAAAATGAGTCTAGAATAGAAACCCTATCTGGCTAGTCTTGGCTATCTCAATAGCTTTTCTATTCTAAATGAACTAAAAATCAATGACATGCCGCGTTACCGCTCCTTTAGATGACGTAACGATTGATGTCATAATAATTCTACACACGAGCAATACATAGGGAAAATTTATTTAATGTTACAATAGCGATACAACATCTTGTATTTGCTTTGAGCTGCGAAGGAAAATTTTGATATTTCATACGACAGAAGGTCGAGCGCAATATCCATTTTTTTACCGCACCGAGAAGCAAATACAATATGTATCGTTATCGTAATGTAATATTCCATTTTTATTATATACCTTGCTGTGAAATCTTGGGATTTCTCAGTGTAATAAATTTTGATATCGACACTTGAGTGGCGATAACTCTTTTCAGTTTCACTCTCTGCTGTAATTTAGAAACTACTTTTTTTCCAACACAGTGACATTATAAAGAGTGTGTAAGAGTATAAAAAAGGTGATTTCTTCAGTTTTGTGGGCGTCGCTTTGGTCTTTAATCATGTATTCATCCGCACTTTTTCAATAGGCCTTCTCTCTATCAAAAAGATTTGCTTCGGTATTTTAATAAAAAAATAAGATAATAAGGTATACAATAAATAGAATAATCAACTGGTTATTCCAGATATGAAAACAAAAATTTCACTCGATGCGTTGTTAGGCGTCAAAAAAAAAAACTCGTGCTGCGCACTCGTTTTTTCAACGCCTAACAACGCATCCTCGTAAAAATATTTTTCATATCTGGAATAACCAGTTGATTATCATCTATATTATATACCTGCATTTTTTAACATAAAATCGATGAAGTAATAAACAATCCATAAAAGTGTACATGTATTTCCCTTCTCTTTTACCTTTCTGATAACTTTTAACATTTATTCGCATTATTACGTCATCTGCAGAATAAAAATGACGCAATCTTTGAATACATCTTTGACACTCAGATTTATGAGACACAGGACTCGACACTTCTGTCCCGTGAATCTATCATTGTTATAATCAAATCTCGAACATTTAAGACGCGCATTGTTCAAAATTAAAGACATATCGTGTGCACGCCATTTCAGTGTTGTTTTCGTGTATATGATTATGTGTTTTTAGCTAGCAAAGCGTCAGCTTTGATAGCTTAAGTCAACAGACAAAATTTTGGGGTCTTCTCAAAGTTCAACGAGTGCAAACTGCCGCTGGAGGCCTAACCACTAAATCCATTGAAGCCTACGGCATAAAAAGTAGTTTTTATATATTTTTAGGAATATTACAAATTGTAATTTATCTTTTCAAATTGTATAGAACTCTTCCAAAAGCATGCTATTCCCCCTCAATATCACATTTTAAGCATTTCAAGAAAAAAAATCTTTGGAAAACATCGTGGACAACAAAGAAATTGCTTGTAACAAGCAATTTCTTCGTTGTCCACTATGTTTTCCATCCAACAAGGGAAATATTTTCTAAATTCAACCAACTTGAAATTCTAAGATTTTGTCATGTTGTACAGGTAATGGGTTAACCTCGTTTATTTATCATGATAGCTTTACCAAAGAAGATTACTAAACAAAACTATGCTTTGTTAGCTTACAATACTTTCAGTACTTTGATTTGGAGTTGATGTGATGCAAGGCAATGCATATTAAGGCGTTATCGCGACGGAGATACTTCATTATTTCTTGTATGCAACTAATCTGTTTTCGCCGTTATTATCATTTTTAACCCTTGTCATGCTGCATAAATTACCCAACTGAAATGCTGTCAAATCAAAGGGCTGAAAGCACTGATAGAAACTTTTTGTTCAAAATTCAACATTTCTTTTAGAAATCAACTTCATAAACAACTCTGACAGGAAAAGTACAAGCAGGAGGTGTAGACTAAGATCAGCCTGCACATAAGTGCAGTCTGATCTTAGTCTACACCTCCTGCTAAAACCGGAATATTCCGGGTTCAGCATGACAAGGGTTAAAAATCTTTTTAAAGGTCATAGAAATATGCAATTTCATCGTAGGGCGAACAAAATATATATCGTAACTACAGCTTTATTCAAACTGTAGCTACGACATTTTGCACGCCCAACGACGGTTTATCTCTTTTTCTGGATTATGTATATGTGTATGTTGTGTTGTGGTTTTTTTTTTTTTTTTTTTTTTTTTGTTTGTTTTTTTTACTAGCTAATCTAGATTTCTTCACCTGTCATATTGATTTATAATTCTGTGAAACGCCTTTTCCCCCCACCCTCGAGATTTAATTGTTATAAAATGTTGTAAGAAGGAGTGTAGAATGATTTTGCTCTGTATGTCTTTTTTTCAGGACCACGACTTTAATCCATTAGAATTCGGATCAAAAATCATGGATAGCCAACACTAGGTTTCCACATGAAAGTACATTGCCTGACACCATAAAAAGACTGAAACTGGACAATAAACAAATAATAAAAGCACAGAATCGATCAATGTCTTATTACCGAAATTAGATTTTCATACATTGCTGAATTTTAACCATTACATTTTACAAGATGGTAGAAAACATTTAGCCTTTGCGTGCCATTCATTAGGATTTCACATGTACGCCAAGACTCAGATCAGACTGTCCATTCGCACAGTCTGGTCAAAGTCTTCACTTTGCGTTTAACCCTGTACTGTTTTGAAAAATCTTAGACCTATCCAAATCAAAATGTGGCCAACGCCATTTGGAAGAGATAGTTAGGGGTGATGAAACCTGGATATATTATTTTCAACCCAATTCTACGGACTAAGTGTTTCGGTTTTATCTAAAAGGGGGGGGCAGTCATTTCACACCATCGCAAAAATACCAAACATCATGTTTTATTCGAAAAGATCATGTCCTCAACATTCAAGTGCCAAAAGGTAGATCTGTCATTGAAAAGTTTTACAGAGAAAGTGTCCTTACTGAATAAATGCAGATCGCGCAGGCCCGGTCATCAAAATTGCCAGCCCACTGTGGCTTTTGGTTATTCTCAAAACTAAAGAAAATGCTGGGAGTACAAGAATCCTATTGTAATAAAGGCAGGGCGATCGACCAGTGTCTGCAACATATACCTAAAGAGGAGAATCGGGCGGCCTTTCAGAAATGGGTAGGTGTGTATAATTAGACGGGGAATTTTTCGAGGGCTTTAGATGAATAAAATTTTGATATACTAGGCGGTTTTTAGAAAGATTGCATTACACTACGATCTTAAAAAGTGTATATCGTAAGTCATTTGTGGAGAGCGCTGTTAATTTTTTTTTCTGTGACGTCACTTTGTGACACCATGATATGATACCCGCACCAATATACACAGAGCTACAAGTAGAAGGCGTAATTCGTATTTCAGATTTAAATATTTCGCCAGTACTACCATAAACCCTATGTTGTAGGTACTTATTTGAATCGTCTTGACGAGATAATTCAAATAATACCCACAACATAGGGTTTCCTTGAGAAGTAAGGATTTTAGACTGCTGTTACCCCCTCTTATCTAGCCCTCTGTATACACAACAAATTTTATACTGTGCAAACCCAGAAATGACCAAGGTAAATATATTTCACATCTCTAGAAAAATCCTTTTAAGCTATAATACTCTAATATTGTTTGTATTATAATTATCTGTACATTTATTAGTAATTCAAATAGACATCTGATTACACTGCATTTAATAACTTCTTTATTAAGTCTTTAATCCCTTCCTCGTTGGCTCCTATAAGACTGCCGACCTGTTGACAAGAAAACAGAATAAAGCATAATGTAATTGTAATTGTAATTGGACTGTGCGTAATAAACCACATATCCGCTGTCCACAAACTTTATCTAATACGAACTAAAGGGCTGTCAAAAGAGAAACAAGTATATTCTGTCGCCAATTTTTCATGATTAATCCAAGAGTTGTCACACATTTGACAACGACAAGATATTGCAGACAGTGAAATGGTGTCAGGACCAAAGGTTTTCACTTATACTCGTGAAATGAAACACGTTTTATAAGCTAATACCAAACCAAGGGTCAATAATTTAATTGTTAGTTTCGTCTATCAAAAACGAGCGATCTGATTGGTCGAAAAATTTAATTCATACATCCTTGAACAAAATTTTGAGTACGCAGCCATTTTGAATGCTTCCGTACAAAATGGCTCACTACAAAAAGGTATCAAAATTTGTAAAGTTATTGCATTTTTCGCTCGATGCTATTAAATTATAAGAAATGAAGATAATATTTTTTGTTTTCATGGAGGCGTATTCATACATTGTGTGATTAGGTTTTTCGGTTCATACCTCCATGCAAACAAAAAATATTCTCTTCATCTCTTAAATATATTGCGATACTGTTCTAAGTGTATATACAATGATTCGACTCTTAGAACAGTATCGCAATTAGCTCTCGAAATATGTCCAATTTCAGCACCTATCGTGTTGTTGTTGTGGTGTGTGTGTGCATTTTTTAATTTCGAGCGGCAGAACTTTGGATTTTCACCCAAAACCAAATTGTTGCTTTGCTAGCTAAACATCGTAGCTACACGTTGAATTAACTTGAATGAGCTGTGGTTACATCGTTTAAGTTGCCAAACCACAAAATTCTTGCCATAAATGTCCGAGGCCACCTTTCATTTCGTGTTTAACCCATTTCTACACAATGACACTTTTTGAGGCCCTTAAGATAAACAGTTGGGAAAACATTGTGTAAAATGAGGAAGTTGCTTGTAACTAGCAATTTCTTCATTTTACGCATGTTTTATTCCCAGATATTTGGGAAATTCTAAAATTGCACTACGTTTGAATTGTCGTCTGCAACTCCTTTCAATTTGGACCAATCTAATATTTTGTCGTTTGGTGATGGTTTAAATGAATGATATGATCGATCAAACGATTTTTGATTGATAACGGTGACACTGCAGTTACTTACACACAGATAACTTCCTATTACTCAAGTAGAAATTACACCTGGATATTAAAGAATTTACTTATTTGGCGCTCTGAACGTGTAAAAGTGAATTTGAACAAAATTAGTGTCCCACTTATATTTAGACAATTGAACACAAAGGTAACTGCAATCTCTAGATGGTAAGCGCGTCATTTTTAAAATTAGATATTATTTTAACAACCTTTTTTAGTTCGGTGTGTGAGCCGAGCATCTTACATCCGTTTGCCAATCGAGCATCACATGAAAATATTAGACCTCTATTGCATTCTGGTTAAATACTGCTGACAGGTGGAGAATAATTGAAGTTATAGAGTGTAATATCTTTCATATGATGGGTTGTCATGGGTTAGATCCCTGTCGGCGGCACATATCCTTTCCGACATTTGTCTCTCTCCAACGGATGGATAATTGTAAACCTAACCCATTTACAAACAGCGAGTCGCAGACGACATATTTAGGTTTCTAAAATTCTAGATCTCTTCAAATTTTTGGAGAGAAAGCGTTGTGGGAAATGAAGAAATTGTTTGATTCAAGCATTTTTTCATTTTCATTTCAATGTTTTCCGAATTGTTTTTCTTGGGTGGTGCCAAGTATGGTAGTAGGTTAAATCTAGAATCCTTTTGTCGAAGACAAATACAACTGTATAAGGGTTAGATGAAAATTTGCACATATATGTTACGTACCCTTTTCCCATCTTTGTAAGCTACAAATGTAGGCATTGACTCTATACCTTCTTTCGTCGATAACTCCTAAAAAAAGATATGATTCGGGAACCGAAATAAATCCTCACACTACCCCCTTTGACGAATGGCATGAAAAAAAAAATGTTTTGGAAAATATAAATATCGCTTGTTGCTAGCAAATTCTTCATTTTATACAATGTTTTTCTACTCAAAAAAAAGTAAAAAGAAAGAACATGAACTATAAAATTAATCGTCGTTTGCAATTTCTTTCATTTTCGAACAATTTAAAATTTTATTATCTAAAAATGGGAAAGATTTGAAACTCTCGAACACAAACGATATATCATTGAGATAACAATAAAGTATTCAAAAAGCTATTTATATCAATCTTATGTTAAAAACGTAGAAGCGATGTAAAATGTGTGTTAACCCTTAACCAGTTAATGACGCTTTTTGGACGCCCCTCAAGAAAACAATCAGAAAACATTGTGAAAAATAAAGGAATTGCTTGTTACAAACAATTTCTTCAATTTACACAATATTTTCAATCTAGAAAGTTGAAAAATTTAAAATTTCATAGACTTACAATCGTCGTCTGCAACTACTTTCAATTTGGACCAGTCTAAAATTTTGATTTTGTATCGGAATGGGTTAATCAACGTCTAGTGACCTCCGATAAGGTAATTCGACTGGAATATCAAACGATCATTATTTGCAATATAGATGTGGGCGGGAACACAAAGAAAAGTGTTTGTTAGGAAAATAAAGGTCGTAACTACAACTAGAATAAGCTGTTGGCACGACGTTTAAGTCGCTAAACCAACAAAAATGCTTATCATAAATATCGACAAATGTAGGAGTTCAAAGTTCACTTCCAGATCGATTGTCTTACAGCCACGACCCGCCAATTTATCTATTTGTGTTTTCTCAACTATAAAGTGTTCATGAATTAGGATATCCCTATAATTATACTTGAAATATTAGCGGAACAGCAGTTCAACTATATCAAAACTAATAGAAAGTAAGAAATAGAGGACAAAATAAAAGATCATGTACTTTATTACTTATAATTTAAAGATTGACGGAAAGACAGGCAGTCAGAGAAACAGAAATGCAGACAGATAAAGGGGCATTAAGTAAATCACCACACATCGAGGACTTAGAGCAAAAACATAGTATGGTTCTATACAATGTATAGAGCCATACTATGTTTTTGCTCTAAGCCCTCGACATAGACAAAAAAAAAAAAGAAAAAAAAGAGTCAAGCATGCGTATTTACAGACAGACAGACAAACAGACAGACAAGTACACAGACAGTATACTACGTACCGCGGAGTCGTCCACATCTACCGTAACAAAAAGTATCTTCGGGTTTTCATTTGCCAACCGCTGCACGAGGGGATACACGACATGAAAAATATAACGAAAACTTGGAGAATGATGCTAAAAATCTTTAATGTGGTCTTTATTGTCACTTATGTTTCGCGACCTTTTAGCACTTAAAAAACCTGATTTTCGTCAGAAATGTCAAGTAGAAAAAATAACATATTTAGATATTATTTACCCTTTCCTGTACTATCACTTGTTTGCTTGATTATTATATTTGTTTGAGGAAAACATCTTGAGAAAAAGAAATAAAATACTTTTCAAAGGCATACTTTTCTTTTTCCACATTGTTGTATATCCTACAAGCTCCTTATTTCTCTGTTTAATAAAAGGGATGACACCGTAAAAATAGTGGCAGTAGTAAGTGTTCTTAATATGGTGTTCAGTACGAATTGCATTGCCCAGTTTACCAACACTTTTTGACGCCACCCCCTCAGAAAATGAGTTTTGGAAAGCATTGTGGAAAATAAAGAAATTGTTTGTTACAAGACATTTCTTCATTACCCAAAATGTTTTTTACCCAAAAGACCAAAAAATCAAAAATTTATTGTCTGAAAATTATTATCTATATCTTTGTATTTCGACCAGTCTAAAATGTTATCGTCTGGTAATGGTTAATGGACTTTTCATCGCAAACTCAAAAACATGAAATCAGAATTGGTTGGAAGAAAATAAATGGTGTGTGTGTGTATGTGTGTACGCTCGCTTGTGGTGCACGCTATTTCATCTGAGAGCATGGTTTAATAGTGACATACACGTACTGCCTAACACACCCTGTGCTTCGGACTACGTGTATTATTTCCATTCAGTCAGATATATACCAATAAGAAACAATTTTGATATAACTGACCAATGTGTTTTACGTTGTCATGTATTACAAAAGGAATGTAACGCCAGCGAAATGACAACTCCAGCGGAGGGCAACAATTTCACGTTACCCAGACATAGACTTTCAAATGAATACAACTCCCTCTTTTTCCTTTGGTGGATAATCGTAAACCTAAGTGGGATAGCAGCTGAAGGTTAGGAAAGGATTTAATGGTGGTACTAGTGCGAGATATACCAGGAATCCATTGCTAGGCGTTAAACCCCATTCAAACAAACAAATCTTTTCCCTTTGTTTCATTATTGTTTTCATTTGTCTTGGAATATCGATATCTAATTTTCGGAAGAGCTGAAAATACAATAAGTCTTACAAGTGTCCTGATCTTACATTCGAAATGTGTTTTTTAGTAAATAATAATGATAATAATAATCATACGTTTCACTAAAAGCCTACTAACCATCTGCACATGTCGATCAGAATTTTTTAAATCGGTACAAACGAAAAATAATCAATGAATCGCCCATTCCGATGGTGAAAAAAACATCGATTCTATATAGTTGACCAAAGAATCACGGAGAAGTATTGCTCTGTAACACATCTATCTAAACCATACCTGGAATATTGGCGCTATATTTTTACAGGGTAAACACCAGTCTGCTTTGTAATCTATGAGCAAAAGTCCTCCCTCTTTCATGAGATCATCAAAATGTTTCTGCAAATTAAAAGTGAAATCGTCGTTTGTTGACCAAAGCATCATAATTAGAGTCTACTTGAAGCTGTAGTTACGTCATATAGGTCCTCCAATAACAAAATGTGTCCTATATTTGTGACACTTTGCGGAAAAATAGCGACCGTCACGGAATTCTGTTTAAAAAACCAGATTTGTTGGCAACTGACGTAAATTGACCGTTGGTATGATCTTGTGACAGATCAGTTCAAAGGGAAAGTCTTGACAATTGAGATAAATGTGAAATATATGGAGTGCTTATAGCTTATCAAGCAATGGTTAAAGCTAATAGGAAAGTATATACATGTAATTGACCTCATAAATATCAATACCCAGAACCAAGATGAAGAGCTTCTTGCTCACAGTATGAGGACCCTATCATTAGCAGTTTAATGTCATCTTTAAAATTACTGCCTGTGGACAAGCACATAACAATTTAACAAACATTCAAACGAACAGGACTAAAATATATGCATCTTTTGGGTGGAGGATACTTCGAGTAACACAAGCTGCAGGTGCTGAAAAGAAAAAGTCGGGAAAAGGGGAATCATTTTTTTAAATCTAGAGTTATTTCCCTTAGTTGTTTGAATTGGTGAACGTATATATCAAGTTTTAAGTAAATGCCTTCAAGGATGGGACAAAGGTAACAGCTTGTCACAGAGCCTACTTGGCGACATGAAGATGATCGTACCTCGACCTTTTGTTACAAGCATCCGAGATAAACATCGGAACCGCAGAAAACGCGTACACGCATGTGAAAAGATAGTGTCTTCCAATCGACCAGACTGTCTATACGAAACCTTTCTACAATCTAAGTCACGTAGACTCTTATTATTTTGAATGATCACGGGATTTCAATTAAACCTAGGCAAAAAGCGAAATCGATACCGAGGAAAGGGTCTACCTCGACTACAGCTGCCGACGGTACAATGGTACAAGACATCATTGGCAAGTTTCAGCTCAAATTTGATCTGGTACAATGGCAAAAGACAACATGGACAAGTTTCAGCTCAAGTTTGATCTGGTACAATGGTACAAGACAACATGGACAAGTTTCAGCTCAAGTTTGATCTGGTTCAATGGTACAAGACAATATGGACAAGTTTCAGCTCAAGTTTGATCTTGTACAATGGTACAAGACAACATAGACAAGTTTCAGCTCAAGTTTGATCTGGTACAATGGTACAAGACAACATGGACAAGTTCAGCTCAAGTTTCATCTAGTACAATGGTGCAAGACAACATGGACAATTTTCAGCTCAAGTTTTATCTTGTACAATGGTACAAGACAACATGGACAAGTTTCAGCTCAAGTTTGATCTGGTTCAATGGTACAAGACAACATGGACAAGTTTCACGCCAAGTTTGATCTGGTGCAATGGTACAAGACAACATGGACAAGTTTCAGCTCAAGTTTGATCTTGTACAATGGTACAAGACAACATGGACAAGTTTCAGATCAAGTTTGATCTGGTACAATTGTGCAAGACAACATGGACAAGTTCAGCTCAAGTTTCATCTAGTACAATGGTACAAGACAACATGGACAAGTTTCTGCTCAAGTTTCATCTTGTACAATGGTACATCATGGACAAGGTTCAGCTTGTGTTACATCTAGTACAATGGTACAAGACAACATTGGCAAGTTCAAGATCGCTTTCGGCTCTTGTTTCAACTGGTTTATCGGATCATATGTATGAATCACAGCTTTAATCTAATCCCACAATCCCGGCTTTTTACGGTACTGAAAAAAGCTTTCGAAAAAAGTTGTGGGCAAAGAAGAAATTGCTTGTCACAAGCATTTTTTCCATTATCTTACCTGTTTTTTACCTTTAAAGGTTAAGATTTTTTAAATTAACCAGCTTGATACTGTCGTCTGCATCATCTTTCAATTCGGGCCAGTCTAAGTGTTAATTTGTCATAAAAAACTGAAGTGTTCATTAAAATTTAGCTATTGAAGATTTGTTTACATTAAAGTAAATATAGAATATAAGTACGTCAAAAACACTTTCATCGGTAACGTTTTAATCATTACATCGTCGATTATTCGCTACCGCATCATACAAAAATTAACTGGGCGAGAAATATAGGCATATAGGTTACTTATTGGTTTCAGTGCTAGATAGATTTATCTATTACTGTGTGGACAACAAAAGCTTTACATTCGAAAGTGAATGGGCCACGAGTGAAAATACATCTTGTCGTTGAATAAAGCTGTAGTTACGACATTTTGATAGCCCCTCGACGTTATGTTGATTCATCAATAAAAGATTAGTCGATCTTACCCCCGCCCCCCCCCCAAAAAAAAGAAAACCAAAAAAACAACAACAACAACAACAACAAAAAAAACACTAGTCAGCAGTCAGCAGTATATTTAATGGAAAAAAATGTGACGAACTGTTTAAGTTTTCGGATAAAATCTCTAAAAGCGCATCATTTGTCAAATTCATTATATGGCAACTTGACGGCGTCTTTACTATCTTCGGTGAGACGACTTTTAAGTTGAAGTCCTTTGCGAACTTCCTTGTAAAACTTACACCGACTCAAAGATAACCATATACAGTTAAAACTGTATTCAGCGACCACTCAAGGGACCGAAAAAATGTGGTCGTTTTAGAGAGCGGTCGCTTAATACAGTTTTTGTGACCTATATGAAGGATCGGTTTGACCGCATACGTAAATTGCTGCAGGATTCTCAACTAATCCTATGTTGATGGAACTCATTAGAATAGTCTCATTGAGACGGTTCCATTGATATCCACCAACATAGGATTTAGATTTGAGAATTTTATAAGCAAAAAAGTCCAATTATGAAAATTCTTAGTTTTTGGAAAGGTAATGTTAATGTTGGTGGCTTAATGAAAGTGGTCGCTTAGTAGAGATAGTCGCTTGAACGTGATTGTCTGTATTTAATGTTTGAACAATGGAATAATTTATTTGTCCATATTTAATCTATGACAAACAAATTCCGTAGAGGAGACTTAAAGTACAAATTAAATGAATTTACAGAAGACATTCACTCGTTCATATGAACTGAAAAAATATATAAGTACAATAATCGATTAACCAATTCCCACACAATAACGCTTTTAAACGCCCCAAGGGATAAAAAGGCTTTGGAAAAAATGGTGGAAAATGAAGAAATTGCTTGTTACAAGCAATTTCTTCATTATCCTCAAAGTTTCTACCCGAAAGACAAATATCTTTTAAAATTTCACCAACAAAGATTGTTGTCAGCAACTTCTTTTGAATTTGGACTGGTCTTAAATTGTGTATTCTGGAAATGGGTTAAGCATAGATATCAAGACATGTAAATTGTCTAATGATGCGCTCGTCACACTCACTGCTTGTTGTTGACTAATGGGAGATAACTATCATATTTTTTCGTAGGAATGCTTATAACAAAATTAACCCTTGTAATGCTGCATAAATTACCTGACTGAATTGCTGTAAAATCAAGGGGCTGAAAGCACTGATAGAACTTTTTGTTCAAAAATCAATATTTCTTTTTGAAATCAGCTTCATTAACAACTATGGCAGGAAAAATACAAGCATGGGGTGTAGACTAAGATCAGACTGCACTGATCTTAGTCTATACCGACTGCCAAAACCGGAATATTCCAGGTTCATCATGACAAGGATTAAAATGGGAGAATAAACAGAGGGTTTCTAATTAATAAACAGAGGGTTTCTACCGGTAATCTATTAGGCAAGCGACATGGTTATCGTTATTTCACATGCACGTTCACTTCATTGAATAGATGGAGCTATAGATTTTTAAAGTCATAGAAATTTTACTTTCATTTGCCAGGACAAAAGTCACACCTTAAAATCACAAAGGGCAACAACTAAAAAAATAAGAATAGTAGTAGAATGGTTCTTGTGCATTGCGTTACATTTTGATTAGAATCTATCTGCCACTGAAGTTTCACAATCATAGCTATTATACCTCCAGAGATATGCTATGGACAAATAAAGGGCAAACCTAAAAAGCATACTTGAAAGAGTAGTGGTTCTTAACTCTGATAAGATCTATCCACCCTGGAAATTTCAAATTCTCAGCTATATACTCTAAGAGATATGCGCCGGACGGAATTCGAGTCTTTGAAAACAATGAAAAGCAATAACTAAGCCAGAGGGCTAAAAGTGCCTTAATTCACTTGGAGAATTATTTCATGATTTCTCTTGGTCTGATAAGCCCAGCTCTTCGAGAGCCACTTTTCTTTACAAATCAAGATTTCACAAACAAGTTTTAAAAACGGTCACCCAAAGAACACGTAACTGCCAGTTTTGGTATAAATTGGCCCTGTGATTTAGGAGGAGAATATTTCTACAGAATTAGTTAATTAATGTAATATATTTCTATGTTTTTACCAAATCTGATAAGCCCTATCCTGCCATGCCTTTTTTGCGAATCAAACAAATTTCGAAAAGGGTCAAATGACAAAAATTCCTACCAAGTTTGGTTCAATTGGCGTAGAGTTTTAGAGGAGAAGATTTTTAGAAAATTAATTCAAGATTACTCTAAGCCTAATAAGCTGCCCCCCCCCCCCATTTTTTGCAATTCAAATTCAACGAACAAGTTTTGAAAAAGAGACGTCAGGGGGCGTTACTATCAAATTTAGCCAAATCTGACTAATGGTCTAGGATTAGAAGATTTTTTAAACAAATATTTCATGATTTCTGATAAGTCTGATAAGCCGCTCTATCACATCCCCACTTTTGGTGAAATTTACAAATCAGTCAAGAATTGTAGGAGAAGATGGAGATGTTTTTGACACGAGGCAAATTTGATATCAGCCCATCAGACTGCCCGCAGGCCGGTGCGCCCCTCCCAACAATAACCATTCTTCTATCCAGGGTTTTCTCATAGAAACAACCTGGTTTAAATTTTTATAAACCAGGCAAATCACGTGCAAACATGAAGCCTTTCAAAACTCTTAGTTTCTCAGAAGATGTCTTTAAATATTTCCTTTGTTTCTGTGTGAAATTGTGTGCGTCGAGGTGAAGCCAAAAAAGGACCATAGGAGTATTTATAAAATCTTTAGAAAAGAGACACAAGATGATATTTTTAAAGTTTTCCTCTTTGTTCCTATGTAATATAGGATGTACCCGGATGCACCCGGGCGAAGACCAAAAGATGCATAGTTAACATTACATGTATTTTAACAACTTTAGTAGGAGATCATCAGACAATGTCACACGCAAAATTTGGAACCTCGAGATCTAGTTTTTCACAGTGAGATTTTATGAGATTTCCTTCTTTGTTTCTATGTGAAAAAGTACGCCAGGGAAGAGATAAAATGAAACCCCTGTGGGCATTAGCTTAACAATTGTAGTAGAGTGCCACCAAGTGATGCCACATACAAAATTTGTTACCTCACTGTTTCTCACAATAAGTTTTTTTAAGCTAACCTGAACACGAAGTGCTCAAGTGAAGTAATTGTGATCACCTTTCGCCCTCCCAAACTACTAGGCCAATTTGAACCAAATTTTGCAGAAATGTTCCTTAGGTGGTCCCCTATAAAAATAGCTAAAAAAATTAATACCGTTAAAACCTCTGGTTGCCATGGCAACAAAAGTGAAATAATCTTTAAAAATCTTCTCCTCCTGACCGAGAAGGCGTAGAGCCTTGATATTTTGCATGAAGCATCAGTATATTGACCTCTTTCAAAATAGCTAAAATCATGATCCTCGGGTCCCCATGGGGGTGGGGTTTATAAAGAAATAAAGAACGGTTTTTAAATGACATCTCCTCCGAAACCACTTGGCCAATTTGAACCAAATTTGGCAGAAATGTTTCTTAGGTGGTCCCCTCTAAAATTGCTAAATGAATTGAAATCCATTAAAATCACTGGTTGCCATGGCAACAAAATTGAAATTTTAAAATAATCTTTAAAAATCTTCTCCTCTGGACCGAGAAGGTGTAGAGCCTTGATTTTAAGAGTGATGCATCAGTGTATTGCCCTCTTTCAAAATAGCTAAAATCATGTTCCTCGGGTCCCTAGGGGAGGAACCCAAGGGGGGTTATATAAAAATAAAGAACGTTTTTCAAATGACATCTCCTCCGAAACAACTTGGCCAATTTGAACCAAATTTGGCAGATATGTTTCTTAGGTGGTCCCCTTTAAAATAACTAAATGAATTGAAATCCATTAAAATCACTGGTTGCCATGGCAACAAAATTGAAATTTTAAAATAATCTTTAAAAATCTTCTCCTCCTGACCGATCGTCGGGTCCCCAGGGGAGGAGCCCAAGGGGGGGGGGGGGGTATATGAAAATAAAGAACGTTTTTTAAATGTCATCTCCTCCGAAACCACTTGGCCAATTTGAACCAAATTTGGCAGAAATGTTCCTTAGGTGGTCCCCTTTAAAATTTTCTCAAAGAATTGAAATCCGTTAGAATCTCTGGTTGCCATGGCAACAAAAGTGAATTTTTAAAATAATCTATAAAAATCTTCTCCTCCTGACCCAGACGGCGTAGAGCCTTGATAATTTGCATGAAGCACCAGTATATTGCCCTCTTTCAAAATAGCTAAAATCATGATTTTGGGTCCCCTTGGGAGGGGGGTTATAGGCATGAAGCGTCAGTTCACAAACTTCTTTCTTATTTCTGAAATTATAACCCATGAATTCAGAAGGCGAAAAAGTTAATTCCTTCCTTCAAATTTGCCCTAAAGCTTTGGAAATTGTAATTTAGACTTTTGGATCCCCAGGTTCTTAGTCTATATATGTAAGTATGGCCCACTTGTATCATAATCCTAACCTTAACATGAAAGTAGACTGTTGAAAGAAAAAGTGCCTTTATCTCAGGTGAGCGCCCCAAGGCCAACGGCCCCCTTGTTTGAATATTTCCCCCATTTTCGACCTTTCTGTTATCATGGCAATCACAATTCAATGGATGGAATTCAATTCTTTGAAAAATTATGGTAAAGCTGCACCCAAGATACGCCCTTGCAAAATTTCAGCTTGGTTAGCCCCGTCGTTTAGGAGGAGATGTAAAAAGAAATCGTTGACGGATGGACGGATGGATGACGGACGGTGACCGATCACAATTACTTACCTTGTGTACTGTGTGCTCAGGTGAACTAAATAATTAAGTAAGGTAGAGTAATGGTTCTTCGTTTCTCCTGGTAAGGATGTGCGCCGGACAAAATTTAAATCTTTATAACAACAAAGGACAAGAACTCTAAAATTAAGCCAAGTACGGTTATGGTTCTTGTACACTGCTCTCATCCATGCCATGAATGTAACTGCCAAGTTTCAGTTCAAATCAAAATAAAATGTCAAAGTTATTTGACAAAGAACTCTACGCAGCCCGCCCGGACGCCTCGGGTGATTCCACAATTCACAACGGGTGTATGAAAAGCGGGAAATGTTTGTCTTAAGCAGTTGCCCACCCAATTATATCAGGTAGGCGACTATACAAGCCAAATGAACTATGAACTATGAACTATTTCAAGTATGAAAAATCTGCGGTTGTTATTATGAAGGTCCGGTTTGCAAAAATCAGTCAACTATGGCTGTATTTATTAATGATACTGATCTACAAATTGTGTACACCATAGATTGCCAAAACTTTTGTAAAGTATTTTATCGACCCAAATCGGGCTGCAATTTTACGGAACGGCAAACTTCGTGCCAACTGGGAACGGGCGACATCGACAAAACAAGGGGGGTTGTAAATTTTTGATTCATCAAAAACAATATCTTAACCCTTTCCTGTTCAAGCCCTGGTTTATACGTCCCTGTGATTTAATACTTGAGAAAACATTGTTGGAAAAGTAGAAATTGCTTGTAGCAAGCAATTTCTTCTTTTCCAGCAATATTTTCTACTCTGTAGGTTAATTACTTTTCATATTGCATTCTCTTTGATTTGTCGTCTGCAACTTCTTTAAGTTGGACTAGTCTGAATTTTTTAAAAAAAACAGGAAAGGGTTAAATATGTTCTAATCATTCCCAGATGTTTTCTTTGTGTTATTCTTTGCTCGGTTTTGTAGAATGATTCTGTCTAGCTCGGTATGAAATAAACTATATCAGAATCAAATAAGAAGAACTTCAGTTGAAGACCAAAAACCTCGTAACCTAAACTAATTCAACCCGTTTTACGGGGTTTTCGTCGCCGAACTGACGATAACCAATTCACAAAAACTCGTAGCCTAGCATTAAACCAACCTTGCATGCATGAGGGATTATATGAATTTTAGTTAGCGTTCGCATGGTGCAATTTTTGAATGTATAAAGATGGTTGATAGATCGAAAGACATTTAATCAAATACGATTCAAAAGGTGAAAAGGGGATCACGGGAACCCAGTCACACAAATAGTTCAAACTAAGATTGGATCCAGCAGAGGAAAATCAAAGATCGCCTTTCGAAATAAATATATAGTGGGGTAGAACGAATATTTTGGATTTAGAAAAAATCTTGTAAGAGTGACAAATTACGATGCTGGTCAGCAAGATGATAAGCGAATACACCTTACATGGTGAGTGATCAGGTCGTCGGCTGTGAAAGCTTGACGAAAAGGTTCGAACTCAGAGTTAATCAGGCCGCCTGCGAATTAAGAGCGACTGGTTGAATGGTAAGCAACGAGCAAAAGGACTATCATAGGTCAATCTGTCAGACGAGGTGCTATTAAGGGAGGTGTTGTGCACTATAACTATCTAAAGTTCATATTAATAATAAACTCGTTATTTAAAGAGGAACCCAGTCATCTCCGTGGCACTCAACAAATATATACAGTCAATACATGTATATAAGAGCTGCACTGTGCGTTAAATATATAAACCCTTTCCTGTTTTGCAAAATCTTAGACCTGTCCAAATTTAAAGGTTTTGCGCATACGAAAATTTACAATGGATTTAATTTGGAAAATAACCCTTTAGTGTTGAAGAAAATAGTGTTGAAAAAGAAGAAATTGCTTGTTACAAACAATTTCTTCCTTTTCTATAATGTTTTCTCAATCATAAAATTACGACGTAAAAAAACATCGATTAGACAGGATAGGGTTATGTACGGAGAATTTGGTGAACTTTATTTGGCTTCGATTTAGGATATTCGAATACACTGGAATTGTCTCAATTCTGGGAGGTCAGTGCAGTTGAGTCTCCGATCTATAATTCTAGGTACTGTTTATTTGAATTGTCTCAATTCTGGGAGGTCAGTTCAGTTGAGTGGTCTTCGATCAATAATTCTAGGTACTTGAATTGTCTCTAAGTTAGGGAAGCATGCTGCAGTGAAATTCCCTAAAGTCGGTACTCAACACGCAGTAATCATTTTGGTTTAAATATATTTATTCGAACTTAGATAGATCTCTCTCGATTCTCGGATGTAGGGGCTGGATGGTGAAAAAAATGCCTAAAAGAGGGAGAAATCATAATTCTAGAGTTATCTTCTCGATAGTATGGACCAGGACGGATTGTTCTCGTGGAAGTGAACACACATTCCAAGTCCAAAGTTATAATATTTAACAATAACAGATTGAAATTATATCCTCAACCCATTAAACAGGAAAGGGTTAATCCGATACGAAATAATAACATTTAATATTGATTCAAATATAAAGAAGCTGTAGACAACAGCTAAATGCGATTGAAAATTGGATATCCTATAGGACAGAAAGCATTGTAAGAGAGAAATAGCTTGTAAAAACTAATTTCTCATTTCCCAACATTTGCTCCATTTTATTCTCCAGATGCATCGAAACGGAATAAAAACTTTACATACCACGGTATCTATAGTTTTACACGACATGGTTAGTTCCCCAGTACAAATCTACGTCAATGCAGCGAAGCCTAGAGGGCTTATATATTTACTCTACTGTTTACAAACCACTGGACTGTAGAAATTAATATTTTGTCATCCATCATGCTAAAAAGGTACTTTATCGATTCTGCCTTAACTGTATTTTTTCGATGTTAAAAGAGAAAATACTGTTAACCCTTTCCCAAACAATGACGCTTTTGGGCGCCTCTCAAGAATAGAATTGAGAAAACATTGTGTGAAATAAAGAAATTGCTTAGAACAGGCTATTTCTTCAGTTTACACAATGTTTTCTAAGCAGACGTTTCTTAAATTTTAAACTTCAACTAGTACTCGTCTGTAACTGTTTATTAGATCCTTTCATGCTAGTAATGATAGACTGGTCCAAATTTAAAGTGAAGTTGGTCACTCAAAGGATATTTGATTTCAAGCTTGAGGTCCAACTATGCCGAGATAGTTTCCATGTATTTTTAACACTTTCCCGTTTTCGGAAATTTTAGACTTGTCCAAATTGAAAGAGGTTGCAGACGACAATGAAAACTAGATGCAATTTGAAATGAAACCATCCTATGTGGTAGAAAATATTATGAAAAAGGAAAAACTGCTTGTTATAAGCAATTTCTTCTTTTTCCACAATGTTTTCTCAAGTATAAAGTCACTGGAACGTAAAATCTCGTGTTTGAACAGGAAAGGGTTAATTCATTACAGCAACAGGAATGTTTGTTTTCTTTAAACCTTTTAAAACTAAATTACAAAATATCTTAATAGCATTTTTCAATTTCTATTCATCGCCTGTCATTCTAGGGTTCGACATTTTGAGAGAGTTTAACGATGCTAGAGCCGAAATCGTTGCATATTAATTGATTACTGGATCTTCAGGTCCCACGAAGTAATTCGATTCAAATGATCAAATCCTGGGTAAGATTCGTAAGTATTGAGTCAGGTCATGCAATCTCAAGTGTTAATAGTTATGGGCTAATTTCGACAAAAGTCAAAACATCCATTGTTGACCCAGATTTTATGAAGACCAATCTTCTGAGCAAGTTTTCGAAGTGACTATGTAATTGACTAATCGCAGCTGTAAATCAAGGAATCAAGCGACTAACCAAATTATGTATTCAGCCATGGCCTGAACATTCAACTCCTGCAGTTGTAGTTACGACGTTTGGGTACCCAACCATTCTACTTTTTTGTTACATGCTGCTTGCCATATTTTTTTTAAAAAATAACGCCGTTAAAAATCGCGTAAAAAAGAGTGATTGTATGGGAATAGGTAAATAGAGATGGTCACTTAACCCTAACTTGTTTTGCGATTTTAGACCCGTCAAAATTCAAACGTTTTGTAGACAAGATTAAAAGTAGATTTAATTTGAAAAATAACCATTCAGTAGGGTACAAAGTATTGTGAACAAGCAATTTCTTATTTTTTCACAATGTATTCTCATTTATATAATCACAGGGACATAAAAACGGGATTGAACAGGAAATGGTTCTTAGAGATATGTTTCTTTTGAAGGTTTGTCAAGATTATCCAAAAATTATTCAATGTTTGGCAAATTCTTATTGTTTTAATCCATTACAAGACAACAAAAAACCTTTGTCATCTAAGGTAGAAAACATAGTGGATAATGAAGAAATTGCTTATAACAAGATGTTGTATGCATTAAGCAATTTCTTCATTATCCAGGATATTTCCACAATTTTGATCTTGACAAACACGAAAGAAAAATCATGTGGGAATCGGTTTACACAATTCAAGAAGGCCTAGTACAGTAGATTCCTCTTAATTGCAACCCTGGTAATAGTAACTCACAGACACTGCTTAACCCTTATCATGCTGAACCAGGAATATTCCGGTTTGGGCAGGAGGTAGAGACAAAGATCAGCCTGCACATAAGTACAGTCTGATCTTGGTCCACACCTCCTACTTGTACTTTTCCCACCAGAGTTGTTCATGAAATTGATTTTCAAAAGAAGTATTGATTATTGAACAAGAAGTACTTTCAGTCCTTTGATTTTAATGCAATTTCTTAAGGGATTTTATACAGCATGACAAGGGTTAATTATAACTGATTGATTGATTGAATGGAGTTTAATGCCAATTTTAATAGTATTTCAGTCATATTGCTGCGGCTGGAGCACCTAACAATGGATTCCTGGTATTTCTCACACCAGTGCTACCACTACATTCTTTCCTAGTCTCCAGCTGCTATCCCACTTAGGTTCACAGTTATCCACCCATTGGTGAGAGACAAATGTTAGACAGGATATGTGCTGCCACTGGGGATCAAACCCATGACATCCCATTGAAGATTGGGAGTCTTATGCGCTAACAACTGTGCTACGATGGCGGCTTTAATCCAAACTGACTAAAGACAAAAACAGAAAATATAAAGAACGAATAGCTCCTTTTGATAGCAATTTTTGGTTAATTGCAACAACAAAGTCATCAAATTGGTGTTGTTATTAACAGGATTCTCTTCTATTACCATACAACAGGCTATATTTGCAGGTGATAAGTTTGTCTGTTTGAGTGATAAACAAACCTTTGAGCATTTTTATATGATATTTCCATACTCAGGCTTAAGATTCAATATGTAGTTGAAACTTATAGGAATAATCACAGTGTTTTGTAATTCTGACACATAGTATCTAGGATAATTTTGTACAAAACAAAAAGACAAATTCACTTGTAACACACAATTTCTCCTTTTCACCTTTGTCCTGTGAATTCAACCGATTATCAGACAACAAAATTTTAGCCTTTTCCAAAGTGAAAGAAGTTGCAGATGACAATTTATAGTTGATAAAATTTAAAATTATTTATCTATTTGGGTAGAAAACCTTGTGGAAAATGAAGAAATTGCTTGTAACAAACAATTCCTCCTTTTTCCACAGTTTTTTCCAATGCCCTTTTCTTGACGGGCGTAAAAGAGAGGGCTTTTGTGGGAATGGGTTTACAGAATATCACCACGTTCGCACTTAAACTGTTAAAATTGGAGGTCTACCATACAGCTACCCAATCTCCACACAAGGTTAAACTTTGAGGTGCTGAAGAAATATAGTCATTGGAAGCGATGTGACAAATAGACCTTTCTCACTATGTTTTAGTTTTTTTTATTTAACCCAATAAGATACTTATCTTTCCATTTCCATGTACTTTAAATTATCCTCTGCATCTTCTTTCCAATTGGACAAAACTTCATCTTATAATCTACTAATGAGTTAACCAATTCCATCTCAGTGACACTTTAAGACGCCCTCAAGGAAAAAAGCTTTGGAAAACATTTGGTAACAAGCAATTTCTTTATTTTCAATAATGTTTTCAACAATGTTTTATGCCCAGAAAGTTGAAAAAAATAAAAATTCCATAAACTTTAAATGTCATCTGCAACTTCTTTCATTTTGGGCCAGTCTAAAATCTTGCCATCTGGTAATGAGTTAATCCATAACCAGATGAAACATCCAAATTCACAGATGTTACAGATTGCATTTCAAAATGACTCCAAATATAAGATTAGGTAACAAATAGGGTAGAAAATATAGAGAAAAAGAGATATTGTTTTTAATAGCAATTTGTCCTTTATTCACTATGCTTTCTATAGCTATCAGTCTTCAGAGTGTAAGTATATAAGGGTTATTATTAAAAGTTTCAATACAAAACCTTGTAAAGGATTCTAACAGCTTAGAAACATTTAGATATTTCATGAAACAGAAGAAAATTTTGACCTCAAGAAAGTTGTCTAAAATTAATCTATTTTTGGGGTGACGTCATTTTACCGAGAAAATGACATCATTTAACCATATCTTTATCAGATCAGTATATATCTGATGTGGATTTTTCTGTACTGTGTATTTTCCTATGCCTGTAATAAATGTATCTTATAAGAAAATAATGAAAGGGATACTGCAGTATCATTCTTATATAAGGGGATTATTTTATAGAAAATGCAGTTAGTTTTTTTCAAAGTTTCAAATGAATGCTAAACCAGTGAAATGAAAATTGCACAACAACAACTATTTAGACAACAAGGTTTTAGCAATACCTTGGGTTTTCTCCGAAAAAAAAAAGCTAAAAATATCTAGTGAAACAGTGTTTCTTTAGAAAACAGATATCATTCCAAAGGTGGAACATCTGGATTATCTACAAAATGTTCACTGTTTGGGCGTTCTTGTTTTGCTATAATAGGTCTAGATCCAAGTGGAGGAACAGTCACATTTTGTTTGTCTTTCACTATATTTCCAATATCTACAGTTTTTCTGGCTTTTTCATCTACTTCAAGTTTTTCAACTGTTCTTGTTCTGAAATGAGATATGATTATTTGCCTTGAAACCTTTGTGAAATTTATAATAGTTCAGTTTAATATTCAAGAAAGAGCAAATTGGTCCTAGATTACTCACCTGGGTATTAGTAAAAAAAAAAGAATAGGAATGTAACCTAGATTATAACAAAAGTGATCCAAGCTGATATCATCAATATAAGTATTTTGACCCATTCCCACACAATAAAATTTTAGACCAGTTCAAAGAAGTTGCAGAAAACAATTTAAGTTGATATAATCTTTAAAATCTTTGTCTTTTTGGAAAGAAAACATTGTGGATCATGAAAAATTGCTTGTAACAGGCAATTTCTTAATTTTCCACAAAGTTCTCCAAAGCTTACGTATTTGGGGCTTTTAAAAGTCCTGAAATTTCATATTAGGTAAAAGAAACAACATATCGACAGATAAGTGTAAAAAATTTCAAGGCTTGATGTATAGGGACACCAGACCTATTTCTATAAGCCTTTTACAAGATGATAAAATTCAATACATGAAAAAAGCTGCACACAACAATTTTAAATTTTTCAAAATTGTACATCCATGTCATTTCTTCATTTTCCAGATTGTTTTCTGAAGATTTATTCAATGTGGGAGTAAAAGGTGGGATTATGTGGGAATGGGTCAACCAATTCTATGTATGATAACTTAACACATTACCACATAACAAAGTTTTAGACTGGTCCTATTTCAAAGAGGTTGTCCTAAACAATTTAAAATAGCTGTAATTTGAAAAATAACTATCATATTCATTACAATGAAACCAAGTGGAGAAAGAGGGAGTTGAAAAATTAAACAACACAAAAAAGACATTTAAATCAAGAAATTTTAGTCTGTCTAACTGTCTACCCATTCATCTGGACACTTATTTAGTTTCAGTGCTCTTACTCTAGAACCAATTGATCAAGAACCATGAAATTTCATACATTTGTTGCCAATAACCCAGTTTATTCCAAATTGGAGTTCTCTTCAATACAATATTTGTTGGTAGGAAAAAAGCAGGATCCTGAGGGAATTGGTACAAATGTTTGACTTACTGTTTATCTTTTGAAAGGTTTAAGTTTTCCTTGTTCTTCTGCAATTCTTTATTGTTGTCTTTGACTGTTGGGATTATAATTTGATTGGCCTATTAAAAGATAAATAAATAAAATTAAATGAATATAACAGATTAGAATAAATACACTAAAACAATACTAAAACCCCCAAAAAAATTTCTCAAGAGATATTAACCCAATACCAAATGAATTTTTTTTAGACTGGTCAAAATTGAAAGAAGTTGCAGACAATAAATTTTAGTTGATGGAATTTTAAAGACTGTCTTTTGGGGTAGAAAAATTGTGGATAATGAAGAAATTGCTTATATAAAGCAATTTATTCATTTTCCACAATGTTTTCCGAAGCTTTTTTCTTGAGGGCACTGAAAGCATTATTGTGAGGAAATGGGCTAGAACAAATCCTTATGTGTTCAAAGTTTTTGAAAATGACCAAACAAAGTAACTTCATGAAGATAGGAAAATTGAAAAATAATATATTTTTTAATGTCAGAACTACATTGTATGGGTGTATCCCATTTTACAATATCATCTGGGTTTCTTTGCTAAGTTATAGTAAAAACAAAATGTTTAATATATTCCCACACAATCCCATCTTTTATGCCCCTAAAGAAAAAAATCTTCATAAAACATTGTGGAAAATTTAAGAATTGCTTGATACTAGCATTTTCTTTTTACCCACAATATTTTCTATCCTAAAAGACAGATTTAAAAAAAATTCATCAGCTGCACATTGATGTCTCGCAATGATGGACCAGTTTACGTTTTTTTTTCATCTGGTAATTGGTAAACCCTTTACCAGATTGTAAAAATTTAGAGTGGTCCAAATTGAAAGGAGTTGCAGACAACAATTTAATGTTTATGGAATTCTAGATTTTTTCAATTTTCTGGGTAGAAAATATTGAAAATGAAGAATGTGTTTGTTGCAAGCAATTTCTTCATTTTACACAATGTTTTCCCAATTGTTTATCTTAATGGGCTACAAAATGCGTCAATGTGTAGAAATAGTTTGAGTGAAGATAGAAGAAGATAAATTATTCAGATAGAAATAAAAGTATGTGGATGCTAACACATTAAATTTTAGAAAATTCCATTACCTTTGGCATGGTTACTAATAAGTGTCCAGTTATTTGAGATCTTTTACAGGAACTTTTCTCCGCATTAACCTCCTGGTCTAGTGCAAGTTGAAATGTCTGTAAATATCAAAAATAGTCATTGAAGATAATTAATTTTCAGTCTCTGAGTGGTCACTTTAACCCATTTGTAAACAATACCACTTTTTAGCACCCCTTAAAGAAATATAAATATAAATATGGAAAACATTGTGAAAAATGAAGAAATTGTTTGCAACAAATAATTACTTCATTTACAACAATGATTTTTATAAGAAAGTTGAAAAAATCTAATATTTCATAAATGTTGTCTGAAACTCCTTTCCATTTCAACCAGTATAAATATTTGGCATATGGTAATCAGTTTGAAGATAAGACTGTATATTGCATTAGTCAGTGCTGGTTCTTTTTCATTTTCCCCTTTTTTCCCCTTAAAAGTCAATTTTAACTTTTATCTATGTATTTATCTATGTAAATCTTTTTTTTCTTATACAAACCAGCTATAATACTCTTGTTCTATACACAAACTGGTTTTAACCCATTATCACTCAACAAAATTATAATAGACCGATTCAATTTGAAAGGTGTTGCACACAACAATTTCAAGTTGATGAAATTTTAGATGGTTCCTAATTGCTCCCCTGAGAATGATGGTTCATGGCTTTATGATATATTCAAAATAGCATAACCCTTTTCCTAATTATTTTAGAGAAGATGTTTAAGGATTTTCTTCTTTAATCCTAGGTATATTGATGATCCAACCATAGACATCAATACATACCAAATATCAAAGCTCTAGGCCAAATGGTTTAGGAGGAGAAGGTTTTCAAATATATCCTTTTTTATTCCTATCTAAAACCAGGAATTGCACAGAAAAGGACTAATTTTCAGAGTACTATAATTCTATGAAGTATACAGTAAAGGGTCAAAAGATGATGTTTTATTCCAAACATCAAAGCTTTAGGCCATATTGTTTGGAGAAGAATTTTAAAAGTGTTCCTTCTAAATTCCTATGTTAAATAAGGGATCACACAGAAAAGGGCTAATTTTCAGAGTACTATAATTCTATGAATTATAAAAGTAAAGGTCAAAAGATGATGTTTTATTCCAAACATCAAAGCTTTAGGCCATATAGTTTGGGAGAAGAAGATTTCAGAGATTTCTTTCTTTATACCTATGTAAAATCAGGGATCACACAGAAAAGGGCTAATTTTCCGAATACAGTAATTCTTTGAAGTATTTTGATAGAAGGTCATTAAACACTGAAACATACCAATTATCAAGGTTCTAGGCCTTATGGTTTGTGAGAAGAAGATTTTCAAAGATTTTCTTCTTTATTCCTTGTAAAATCACTGATTGCACAAAAGAGGGCTAATTTTCAGAATACTATAATTCTTTAAAGTATTTTGGTAGAAGGTCATTAAACAATGATACATACCAATTATCAAGGCTTTAGGCCTTATGGTTTGGGAGAAAAGGATTTTCAAAGATTTCCTTTTGTAAAATCAGGGATCACATAGAAAAAGTTTAATTTTTCAGAATGTGGTAATTCATTGAAGTATTTTTGTAGAGGGTCAATGGGTTATGATACATACCAAATATCAAAGCTTTAGGCCTTATGGTTTGGGAGAAGAAGATTTTCAAAGATTTCCTTCTTTAATCATTTGTGAAATCAGGGATCACACAGAAACGGGCTAGTTTTCAGAATACTGTAATTCTTTGAAATAATTTGGCACGTTGTGCTCAGGTGAGCTAAAAATAGATGTTTTTAAAAAATGTGAAATACATAAAATAAATAAAGTGCCTACCTTTCCTTTAGCTACAATTCTTACATAGTTAGGTTGTACATCAACATCAATCAGTGAAGTATCTAAATATCTGTTAAAAAACAAGAGAGAGACAGGTAATGTGGTCTGAATTAATCAAGGAATGATAAGTTTTAACCCTTTCCTATGTTGTAAAACTTTACACCTGTCCAAATTTGATGCTTTGCAGACGACAATTCAAAGTCTACTTTATTTGAAAAATAAATCATTCAGTATAGTGGAAAATATTGTGGAAAAAGAAGAAATAGCTTGTTACAAGCAATATCTTCTATTTCCACAACAATTTCTCAATTATAAAAGTATAGAGACGTAAAAGCCAGGGATTGAACAGGAAAGGGTAAACTATTGAAAGTGCCTACAAGAGCAAAACATGCTAATTCAGGGCTAAACTGTAGAACCTGGGTGGTAAAAAATGTAATCCAAAAAGTGCATCATTCTTGAAAAAATTAATCAGTTATCTCTCTTGATATCAGATTTCTGGTTATAACAAACCTACATGCTTAATTTCAATCAAATTTCTTCAGTAACAACTGAGAGTTTATCAAAGTTTGTTAGGTCAAAGCCTATGCCTACTTCAACTCTTATGCTGCCAACTCCAAGAAGATAATAATACTTCAGCTTTTTTATTAACCTCCCCCCCAAACCGAGTCAAGCTAATCATAATATTATATCAACACTGATATTCACCCTTGTACTAACACTTTTGGATACATTCTTTTGAAAAAGGAAAAACTTGGATATTACAAAGAATGTTTAACCTCAGTTTACCCTATTCATTCAAATTTCAAAGTCAGTTTGCAACATACATTAGCATTCGATGATATTTTACATTTCTACCAAATAATTTTCAATGTACTAATCAAGTTTAGAAAGAGGTCATTCACATAAAAGAAGGTAGCCTAGAACTGTATGAACACATTCCCACACAATTTCTGCTTTTTTATATCCCTGAAGAAATAAGCTTTGGAAATCATTGTGGATAATGCACAAATTTACGTATAAAGCAATTACCGGTACTTCATCTGTGATCATTTTTCCATTCCTAACAGTTACAAATAAGAAATGAATAAATATCATGAACACAGATTCAAACTTTTTTCAATAAAGCCAAAATTTGTTATCTGGTAATTTCTTAACATACTATTTTTTCTGTTCAGACAGACAAAGGTTTTGTAAAGTTGTTTGTATGACTTAGAATGGTACACAAATACTATCTATCGGACACACCTCAGTATTCTCTGGCGACCCTGCCCTGACCATAATGCATTTCCTGTTAACCCATTCCCACATGCCCTTGAAACAAGCTAATTCTTTCATTTTCCACATTGTTTTCCGGGTTTTTTTTCTTGAGGGGCGTAAAAAGGCAGGATTGTCAGGGAATGGGTTAAAACCTGGTCATGCCTTTTCATGTCAAACTTACTTTTACAGTATCTAAACTGATTTTTTAGTTATTTATTATCCATTTATTTATCTATTTAATTTTTTGAAAAACACTGTAGCCAAAAATAAATGTTGATAAGATTGTGATTTAAAACTTACTTAAAACATTGATAATCTAATAAGTAAGAGTTGCCTGTCTTGTCCTCTGTGAGAGCAAAGTTGATCCTGAAAAACAAACCAATGTTCTGTAAAAAGTTAACCCTTGTCATGCTGTATAAATTACCTTACTGAAATGCTGTCAAATCAAAGAGTTGAAAGCACTGATAGAACTTGTTCAAAAATCAATATATTTCTTTAAGAAATCCACTTCATAAACAACTCTGGCAGGAAAAGTACAAGCAGGAGATGTAGACTAAGATCAGCCTGCACATAAGTGCAGTCTGATCTTAGTCTACACCTCCTGCCAAAACCGGAATATTCCGGGTTCAGCATGACAAGGGTTAATCAATCAACTTACTTCAGTGGTTGTTATTACAATGGTCTCTGACCTTACTTCAATGAGATCCCTACTTTTAACATAACTTTAGAATGAGAAATGCAGAACTTACTTTTAACCCATTCCAACTTAATCCCTCCTTTTTAGGCCCCTCGAGAAAAAAGCTTTGGAAAACATTGTGGACAATGAAGAAATTGCTTGTATCAAGCAATTTCTTCATTATCCACATTGTTTTCTATCCAAAAAGACGAAAAACTTCAAAATTCCATCAAATTGAAATTGTCGTCTGCAGCTTCTTTCAATTTGGACCAGTCTAAAATTTTGCTGTGTTGGAATGGGTTAAAAAGCTATTTCTCCACTTTCATTTTTTCTTCTCTTTATAGCATCAATTTTTTCTCTGTTGATACAAATTCCCATTCCCACACAACAAAATATTAGACTGGTCCATATTAGAAGAAGTTGCAGACGACAATTTTAAGTTGATGGAAATTTTATTTTTTCTTGTCTTTTTGGATAGAAAACATTGTGGATAATACAGAAATTGCATTATACAAGCAATTTCTTCATATTCCATAATGTTTTTTAAAGTTTCTTTCTTGACGGGTGAAAAAAGGAAGGAATGTTCTATAATGAGTTAAATGTTGCCTGTCATCCAGTCATCAATTATTTCAGATATTATGTAGTTTGTCTATACTTATCTACTATGTTGACACAGGTTGGAATTTTCAGTGAAAATATATTTTGATTCTACAGTAAATATCTTCTGGTAACCCATTGCCAGATGATTGAATTTTAGGCTGATCAAAATTCAAAGAAGTTGTAGATGACAATTTCAAACTGATAGAAATTCAAATATCTCTGTTGTTCTAGGTAGAAAACAATATAAAAAATGCAGGAATTGCTTGTAATAAGCAATTTCTTTATTTTCCTCAATGTTGTCCTGAACTGTTTTCTTAAGGAGTGTAAAAGGGTCTGATAGAGTGGTAGAGGTTTATCACTGTGAGAAGATTAAAGTTTGTCAAATCTGCAATGCCTAAACAGATGACGGTTTGATGAAGACAATACTTTGACTCTAAGTTTCAAACCACTGAGCTACAAATTTGACTTACTTGGGTTCATTCACATTTAAAGGTCTTCCATCATCAGCAAACAATCTGCGGGGAGGTTTTGGTGGATTTTTCAGTTCCCTGAAATAACATTTTTAGTTTGTCTTTCTAGTTCTACATGAAGAACTGTTCCAAGTTCTTTAACAGGATGTTTCAGTAAAACAGAAGACACATATATTAAAGCCAGTTTTTGAATCATCTATGGAATTGATAGAAGACTGGCCATGCTCACCTAGCTCGGACATTGCAGATAGTACATGGCTGCTTAATGGCCAGTATCATTTAACATAAAAGTAAGAAGAGCACTGCCTACAGATGCCTACGCTCGGCTGTTGGGTGCTGGATAGTGGACAAAATGCATCTAGAGGTATCCCCCTTGATAGTATAGGTTGCTCTTTTGAAAATGAACAAGTGTGCCAAGTTTCAAGTAAATGCATTTAGTTGAACCAAAGATATCACAAAATGTCAAAGTTTTCTCATGCAACGACGACACCAAGACTATAGCAATACCTCGGGCTAACATAAATGTCATCACTTGAAAAAGCTGTTGTTACGATGTTTCAGTCATCAAACCAACAAAAATACTTCACATAAATATTGGCCAATGTCAAAATTCATTATTGAATAATTTGGTTGTTCAATTGATTCTTTAATGACAGCCCCTATCCATCAATTGACATTTGTCTTGACCCTTTCCTGTTTTATGAAATTTTAGACTGGTCCAATTTAAAAGAGGTTGCAGATGAAAATTAAAATGCATGCAATTTGAAATCTGACCATCCTATGTGGTAGAAAATATTGTGGAAAAGGTGAAATTGCTAGTTACAAGCAATTTCTCCTTTTTCCACAATGTTTTCTCAAGTATAAAATCACGAAGACGTAGAATCCCGGGTTTGTCCAGGAAAGGGTTAAACCATTTCAAAAAATATTCAATTAATAAAGGAGAATTGTATTTAAGAGAACTGTGATGATCTCTTGTGACTTACTTTTCAAAGGAGCACAAAACACACACACACTTAGCCTGCTATAAAATTCAACTCTTTTCCAGATAACAACATTTTAGGCTGGTCCTAATTCAAAGAAGTTGCAGATCACAATGTAAAGTCAAAGGAATTTAACTGTTTGTCTTAGATGGAAGAAAACATCAAGGAAAAGAAAAATTGTTTATTACAAGCCATTTCAACATTTTCCGCAATCTTTCCGAGAGTCTGTCTTGAGATATGTAGAAATTCAGGATTGTAAGGTTATCTATTTTATTGGTGCAGTCTGACATGAAACCATAGCAGGCCCTTTTTTACCAAGCTTTTTCCTAGGGGGATTAAAAAACTGGATTTTGTCAGAATGGATTAAAATGCCAATTAACTTAACACATGCAAAGTATGAAAGCCCCTATCTATTTTTTTTTTTTTTATGTATGGGCAAAAAATATTTCAGCTGTGTCAAAATGACTGCTGCACCTAACCACACTTTCTGAGCTTCTGTTTTACAAATACAACCACAACATAAAATCTGAGCCATCAAATGCTTATCCAACTTCTGATCAATACTTACTGGTACCAATTGCCCTACTTACCAGAACTCGTAATAGTTGTTCAGAGGCAAATAATATGCATCAATGCCTTTTGTGAAAATGTTCTATAAAGAGTACTGGCTAAATCAAAGACATAATTGAACATTTTAACCAAGACATTCAGATATACTACCTTGACATTGATTTCAAAGAGAATCTGTATATACATGAATCAGAGATTTACCAAAGTTGCATAGATAACAAAAGTTATTATTGATGTTCACAGACAGCAATAGTATAATTTTCTTTGTTTTGAAGGCAAGCAACCAGTTTTTACAAAGATCAACACTAAACTTACTCTTTTTTCTTCTCCCTGTTTTTGACTTCTTCCATCTTTTGATGACATTTCACCCTCGATTCTGGTGTAAAAGCTGTTTTCTCCTCCCAAAATCTAGAAAGACATGAAGTTAATAAAATTTGCTGAAAAACTGAATTTATGCATTTATTTAGATATCTGTTTTTTTTTTCTTTTTGCACTTAACCCTTTCCTGTTTTAAGAAATTTTAGACCTGTCCAAATTCAAAGAATTTGAAGATGATAATTTAAATTGAATTTAGTTTGAAAAATTACCATTCAGTATGTTAGAAAATATTGTGGAAAATGTAGAAATTCCTTGTAAGAAGCCATTGCTCCTTTTCCGAAATGTTTTCTCAAATGTATAATCACAGATACGCAAAAACCAGGGATTGAACAGGTAAGGGTTAAAAACGATTAAGTGTATAGTCAATTAATAAATGGGAGAACTTTTTCAATTATAGGCTAAAATAATATTTAAAGAAATTCCTAATAATAAAGCACTCACCCCTTGGCTTACATATACAAGGATGATTGACTGTTTGCTGGCCACGCCCACTAAGCTCGGACAGGAAGTTCCATTTCCATATTAAACAGTGTTACTTTGAAAAATTGATAGCCAGTAATATGTAACAAATCAAAGGCCTGAACAGACTCAAATGCAGTCAGAACTGTATATTAACCCTTGTCATGCTGTACAAAATTCCTTACTGAATTGCTGTAAAATCAAAGGGCTGAAAGAGCTGACAGAACTTGTTGTTTAATAATCAATATTTCTTTAAGAAAAAGATTTCATAAACAACTCTAGCAGGAAAAGTACAAGCAGGAGGTGTAGACCAAGATCAGACTGCACTTATGTGCAGGCTGATCTTGATCTTTACCTCCTTGCCAAAACTGGATTCCGGGTTCAGCATGACAAGGGTTAACCATTTGCATGATAATTGAAGTCATTCTTTGATTTGTCTGTTAAGTTTTCCTTATTATGAAATCACATTTGAAGACTTCTATCTTTTCCCCTGAGATAGAATTCCCACCATGTTTTGTCGCCCATAACTGACTTGATCAACAGCATAATTGTCAAATTCAGACAAAAAATATGAAGGATAGTTTTAGAAGCATCATCCTCTGATATTTAGAAAGGTTTCAAATGAATACAGGTTTCTGGGTAGATTTTTTCCTTCGCAATTCAACCAAGTTTAGAAGCCATTAATTTCTTAAATTTTTGTATGGGAATCTTTCGACCTGCTTTATACATAAATTGATTGTTGGAACCTGAAAGGCCAGAAACCAATGCATGTGTCTAGTTCCAGACTTTTTCGAAATAGGAATAAAAGTGGGCCTTGAAAAGCATGTATTGAAAATATTTGAAATGTTTATTAGTGATTTTAGTTAACGCAATGATTAATTTCAAAATGTGATTTGCAATAAGTTTTCATGAATCATATTTGTAGCTCTGTGTCCTTGGACCAGTCAGAGTCTGGTAGTCTAGGATATCAGTTAGAATCAGTGTTGCATCAAGGATTACTTCCAAGAGAGGTAGCTCCCTCATTGAATTACTCAAATGGGGGAGTGAGAAATGCTAACAGGGGGGTCAAAAACCCTAAGCAGTTGATTCATTGATAAATCTCTCATAAATATATGAAGCAATCAACTTATCAATTTGGTTTTAAATACAATATACGATGTGTCACTGAAAAATTGGGGCAAAAAAAAAGCTCTTAATGAAAATGTACCAGTTTCACCTACTTTCAAGTCCTTCAAGTGTAACCTACTCTTTTCTTGTAGGGGCCAACATTTAAAATAGCAATATCTGTCTTGGTAATAATAAGCAGTTCTCATAGCATAAGTTAGTTAAATTTTGACTGAAGTTTATCATTCACATTGGAGGTAGCTCTGACAAACTCACTTTGGTGCACATTGTAGTTAGTAGACTGACCGTGGTATTTTGATTCTAAATTTTTGTGTGCAAGTATGGCATTTTGTGCATCCTTACCTGAGGTTTTCACAAGACAAATAACAGTCATCCCAGATTTCTCCAAGTGTTTCAAACTCTTATAATTTTTTAAACCATTATTTCTGTAATTTAGCGTTTGAAACAGTCACTTTGGTTTTTGCCCCCGAGATCTGACTAGATTGGCTTTCACTGTCTTTCTTGTCTGTCGGTAACGATGATATAGCGCCGAAATCGAGGTTTTAAAAAATTGTGGTGTCTTTTGTTGGCATGACGGTTGATTTAAATTATTTCTTCTTGTCAAGTTTTACATGACTGTCTTTAACCGTAAATCGAATATATATTTACTGTGCATGATCTGCTGTTGGTTTTCCTGTCTATTGATTTGGAATCGGGGACCAGTTCAATTTATGTGGTAATGGTTATAAATAGCGATGAACGAAACTATTTTTATCAAGTACAGTACTGTCCACAGACTGTTCTGTTTTTTTTAATTGTAATTCATCTTTTTTCACGTTTTTTTTTTATACACCCCCTTGGTTAATAGATTCTACGGAAGTCAGAACATCTTTGCACTATTACCCCAAATAAAAATTGGTAAAGTTGCATGAGTGAGTAAAAACCCGGGGGAATCCCTCTATTGAGTGGCCTAGATGGTAAAAATAAAAGTACCTGTAGATACGTGACATTAATCACTGCGCAGATTCAGTGATTTGGCTTTTTGCGGTCATTCTTTATGAATGGGCTTACATTTTCTGATAGTATACTACAAGAAATTATGAATCAATTCATGAGCAAGGATAAATTTCTCAGGAAGTTGTCAGTTTCCAAAAAGCAAATCGCGAATTCGGCCGATTCCTAGATTACAGTCAGTGTCTTGACTGCAATAAAAAGTAAAATAGTTGGTTAATGACGTAAACATGGTAACTACAGCTTGAATGAGCTGTAGTTACAATGTTTTAGTCGCAAAACCAACAAAAATACTTCAAATATATGTCGGCCAATATTTAAGTTCAAAGCTGGTCTAAATGAATGATTTGATTGGTCAATTGATTCTTTGATCGACAGCCATGATTCATAAACAGCCATCGCATCCCTCTTTTTTGACATGCTGTAGAACAAACAATTGTCCCATTTTTCACAATGTTTTCTACCCTATTTGCCACTTTATTCTCCATTGAAAGTATTTTGATCTATCCTTTCAAAACTTTTTCAATTTAAACAAGTTTAAAGTTTTATTGTCTTGTAATGGCTTAACCCATTTTCACACATGGACTCTTTTTGATGCCCATTATGAAAACAACTAAAATCATTGTGAATAATGAAGAAATTGCTTGTAACAAGCAATTCTATATTTTCCACATCATTTTCTACCTTGAAAGTTGCACAAATCTAAAATTTCATAAACTTCAAACTATCATCTGCAACTCCTTTCAGTTTGTACCCGTCTTAAATTTTGCCGTCTCCAATTGGGTTAATATAGTGTTTAATGCTGCTTTGAAAGGTTTTTCAGTTTCATCTCAAGAAAGTTCACATATTCATTTAATTCCTCGGTATCACTAACGAGGCTGGGGCTTTAACCCATTCCCACCAGTCCAAATTCAAAGCAGTTGTAGACGACAAATTTAAGTAGAAGAAATCTTTAAAACCTTTGTCTTTTGGGGTAGAAAACATTGTTAATAATGAAAAAAAATTGCTTGTCACAAGCAATTTCTTCATTTTCCACAATGTTTTCAAAAGATTTTATATTGAGGGGTGTTTAAAAGCACTATTGTATGGGAATGAATTAAATGTCTTTGCCAAAAATATTCCAAACTGACCAGCAGCATGGTTTGTATCTAAATAAGTTATCTTTGACCTATTAACAGATGGCAAAATTTTACACTGGCCCAAAATGAAAAGAGTTGTAGACGACAATGTAGTGTCTATGAAGTTTCAGGTTTTTTTTAGAGGAAATTTCTTGTTGACACAATGATTTCTCCACTGTATTTCTCGAAGGACGTCAAAAAGCAACATTGTGTGCAAATTGCTTAACTCCTATCAGATAACCAGTCTAACTGAGCCATATTGGACCCCTACAAGATTCATGACCAATCTTCATAAAGTCATGTCAATAATGTAGCATTCAGTGAACCAATTCATCCACAATCCTACTTCTTTACGCCCCTCATCAAAAAAATATGGAAAAAATTGCTGTAGAAAACATGCTAAAATGAAATAATGTCTTCTGTGCATAAAGACAAAAATTTTAAATATTTCATCAACTAAAAAAAGATGGTCATTGCAAATTCTTTCAATATAGTCCAGTCTAAAATATCCTTGTCTGGCAATGGGTTAATCACATGCAGGATTGGATTAACCACAATTATGTGTCTTACTCTTTGTCCTTCTCATATTCTTTCTCTAATTCTTCGACTTCTTTTTTCTTTCTCTTTTCTTTGTCTCTACAATGAAAACAAGATGTATGAAATAAAGAGAATATTTTTTATTTTCATTGAGGTATGAACCTAAAAACTTATTACACTGTATGAAAACATGAAGCAATTCATACATTAGTGTGATCAAGTTTCTAGGTTCATGTCTCAATGAAAACAAAAAATATTCTCTCCATTTCTTAAAATTCAAGGCAATCAAGCAAATATTTTACTAGTTATGGGTAAAATTTTATGAACCTACTTTATGCAAAAGCATAGAAATTGTTTGAAAAGAATTTTTTTAAAGATATCACAAAACCAAGACTTTTTCCTGACTGGGAAAGAGTTTCACAAAATTCTGGACTTTTTCTGTTTTTCCGGTTGCGTGGGAACCCTGGACACCCAATAGTTGAAGATTGGATGTCTGACGCATTCTTAGCTGCGCTATGGTGGCAGTCCTGATGTAGTTACAGACACAACAGTACAGTAATAGCCCAATTGGTCATTGTCAGTGGCAAGTTTGATATTTTTTATTGAAATTTGAGAAAATTTCAAAGTAAAAAACTGCCATGTTCATATTTTGGTGTCAATCAAAATTCAGCAAACAACTTTTGAAAAGGGTCACACAAGGAACATTCATGCCAAGTTTAGTTGAAATTGGCCCAATGGTTAATGGGGAGAAGATGTATAAAGATTTAAAAGACAAAACTGCCCAGCCCTGCCATGTCAATGTTTAGGCATCAATCAAAATTCCACAAACAACTTTTGAAAAGGGTCACCAAAGGAACCTTCATGCCACACCCAATGGTTACTGAGCAGAAGATGTTTAAAGATTCAAAGGCAAAAACTGCCCTGCCCTGCCAATCCATATTTGGGCGTCAATCAAAATTCTGCGAGCAACTTTTAAAAGGGTCACCCAAGGAACATTCATGCCAAGTTTAGTTGAAATTGGCCCAATTGTTACTGAGGAGAATATGTTTTAAAGATTTCAAAGTAAAAAACTGCCCTGCCCTGTCCTGCCAAGCCCATTTTTGGGGGTCAATCAAAATTCTGCAAACAACTTTTGAGGAGGCTCAGCCAAGGAACATTCCTGCCAAATTTGGTTGAAATCCTCCCAGTGGTTTCTTAGGAGAAGATGTTTAAAGAATTTTTGACACCTATAGATGGACAATGCATGAGGGAGAAAGGGTGATCACAAAAGCTCACCTTTAGCATGTTGTGCTGAGGTAAGCTACAAAAAAAAAATCAATTGACGCATGGAATCATTTGTTAAGACCAGAAGTAAAAGATGGCCAGTGGTATTTATATCAAGCATTTGGTTGGTTTAGCTATGACATTTAGGTCACCAACCAATAATTCTATTTTTGGTTTAAGCCCCTGATCAAAAAAATTGGCTAGGGCCGTAGCGCATTTGTTAGTGCATGGGACTCTCAATCCTGAGATGAGATGAGATGAGCAGCTGGAGGCTCAGAAAGGAAGCAGTGGTAGTACTTGAGTGCAAAATCAATGGTTAAGTGATCCAGCAGTTGCTTTATGACTGAAATACTGTCAAAAGTGGCGTTAAATTCCATTCAATCAATCAACCTTAAAAATCTGCAAAGTAACATTATTTGCTATTTCAAATTTCCTTGTAAGAGATCAGTGGGAATGGCCTAAGGATTGGTCAAATTTTGTGGTGGAAGTTAGAGTGTATTGTTAAGTAGGAATGATGAAAACCTGTATGATACAGAAAGAAAATTTATATGAGTGCTGAAGAATTGGCCAATCAAAGATTCAATTGACCAATCTAATCATTCATTTAGACCAGAGGTGAACTTTTGACTAAGACATTTGGCTATACTAATATGAATCATTTTGATGGTTTGGGGACTTAATCAAAGTAACTACAGCTTATTCAAACAATAGTTCCGCTGTTAAAAACGCTAAACCAACCATTTTACTATTTTGTTATATGTTACTTACAGTTAACCCATTCCAACTCAATCCCTCCTTTTTACGCCCCTCAAGAAAAACACTTTGGAAAACATAGTGGAAAATGAAGAAATTGCTTGTATCAAGCAATTTCTTCATTATCCACAATGTTTTCTATCCAAAAAGACTAAAAAATTCAAAATTCCATCAACTTGAAATTGTCGTCTGCGGCTTCTTTCAATTTGGACCGGTCTAAAATTCCACTGTGTTGGAATGGGTTAATTTCTCAAAATAGCACAATTTATAATGGAAGTGGAACTCCCAGTCTGAGTCAGTGAGCTTGACAAGCAGACTCAGAGGGTGGGGCCAGTGACCCATCAACTTTTACATCATGTTATATAAAACATTGCAGTATCTTACTCTTCATTTATATCTGTGTACCAAGTTCCATCAAATCCTGGCTCCTTCTGTTTATTTTTCTCCTCTTCATCTGTTTTCTGTCTTTCTTTTTCTTCTTCTAGATTAGCTTCTTCCCTTTCCTTGTCCTGAAATAATTTAACTTCAGTTTCATATATAAAAATTCCTACAACCAATGACAAACAAGAAGATCTTGGTTCACTCACCTGACAAAAAAGATTTTTTTCTATCAACAGTCAATAATAATGCTAAGTTGTTGATTACTATACAAGGGAACCTAAACATTCTTTATTCATATATAAGCCTTACCCTCACTATGGCTCTATACTTGGTGATCCAAAAGTCAAAATTCTAGCTACGTTCATAGAATTCCATGCACAGACTTCACGACAAATATAAAGGCTCTAGACCATCTATTCAAGGAGAACAACATTTTTAAAGTACAAGTGTTTTTTCCATTTTGCTTTTATTGCCATGGCAACTAGATTGTTTCACAAATTTGAAGTTTGTAAGCTTGTTCAAAAGAGGTAGACCGAAGGAATATTTCTGCCAAATTTGGCTGAAATTGGCTAGTAAGGGAGATTTTAATGATTTAAGAAGTTCTTCTTTATTTCTATAGCCCCCCTCCCATGTCACTCAAGGGTAATGATTTAAACAGTTTTATAAAAGGCTAATGTCCTGATGCTTCATGTCAAATATCAAGACTCTAGCCTAGATACAAGTAGGTAAGGAGAAGACACTTTTGAAGTTCTTTTTTTCTTTAAATATGTTTTTGTTGACAAATTTTCAACAGATTTAATTTCCTTCAGCTATTTTGAAAAAGACACACAAAGAACAGTCCTGCCAAATTTGGTTGAAATTGGCTAAATGAATAGGAAGGAGATAATGTTTAAAATACCTTCTATATTTGAATAAAAGACCCTTCCCCCTAGGATTCCACCCCTAGGGAACAGAGGAATATTATTTTTACAATTTTGAAAGGTCCGTTTGCTTCATGCAAACTATCAAGACTCTTGGCCTTCTAGGTCAGGAGAAGAAGACCTGTAAGCCTTTGAAAAAGATCAACCTAGGAATAATTTCAGCGAACTTTGGTTCAAATTGGTATGTTGGTTTAGGTGGTGTTGGAGTGTTGAAGTATTTGATGGAAAAAGCTAAAAGACTTGAAATTTGTGAAAGACCATGGGCAATACACAGACCCCAGACATAGGGGTGTCATAATAGCTCAGTTCAGCATAATGGTCAAATGATCGTGTACTGAACTTTTTTCAATATTTCATCCAAAGTTGTCCCATTAAACAAGAGGACTATGATGGTCCTATTTTGCTACCCTGAGTATGATGGCTCAAGGCTATATAATATATACAAAATATAAATCCCTATGCCTAATTATTTTGGACAAGAAGTTTTTAAATGGTTTAGCAGAAGATTTTTAAAAGATATCCTTCTTTATTCTTATCTAATGTCAGGGATTGCTTAGAAAAGGTCTATTTTCAGGATATGGGTTATTCTATGAAGTATTTTGGTTAAGGGTCAATAGACATTGATACACACCATATATTAAAGCTCTAGGCTCCATGGCTTAGGAGGAGAAGAATTTTTTAAAGAGTTCCTTCTTCATTCCTGTGTAAAATCAGGGATTGCTAAGAAAAGGCTAATTTTCAGAGTACAGTACTCCTTTGAAGTATTTTGGTAGAGGGTCAATAGATGATTATTTATACTAAATATCAAAGCTCTAGGCCTTATGATTTTGGAGGAGATATTCTAAGTTTCTTCACTTGGTTACCATGGAAACCAAAGTTCTTCATGGATTTCACTTCTTTGAAGTATTTGAATGAGCATGACCTAAGGATAATTTCTGTGAAGTTCGGTTGAAATTCAATGGTCAGTTTAGGAAAAGAAGATTTTTTGTAATTGCGAACGGACACAAATGTGGACAGCCAGACAATGACCAATCACAAAAGTTCATCCAGAGAACTTTGAGCTCAGATGAGCTAATAAAGCTATAGTCATTACACTTTACAGGCATTTACAACTTTTGGCACTGATATTTCAATAAAAAAAAAAGAACTCAGTTGAATCTTAACCCTCCTCATGTTGAACAGAATATTCCTGTCTTAGCAGAAGGAATAGACAAAGATCAACCTGCACATAAGTGCAGTCTGCCCTTTCCTGTTTCCTTTTCTTATTGAGAAAACATTTTGGAAAGAAATGCTTGCCAAAGGCAATTTCTTCTTTTTTCACAATATTTTCTACCTTAATGAATGATTATTTTTCAAATAAAATTGACATTATATTGTCATCTACAAATCTTTTAATTAGGACAGGTCTAAAATTTTGAAGAACAGATTCAGCATTACAAAGGGTTCAGATTTCACATTCAAAGACAGAAAAGCTCCTACTCACCCTTCGCTTCTTGTACTCTAACTGTTGTTGTATAATTCTAGCTCTGATAACACCATAATCCTACAGAAAGCATGAATCTTAATATAAAAGATTTGTCTTAACCCATTCCCACACATCCACACCTATTGACAACCCCAAGAAATTGCGCTTATGAAAACATTGCAGAAAATGAAGAAATTGCTTAGTACAAGCATTTTCTTCATTACTCAAAATATTTTTACCTCAAAAAACAAAAGTAAGTTAAAACTTCATTAATTCAAAAATGGGATCTCTGAAAGTGAACTAGTCTGAAATAATGTCATCCTATAATGGGCAAATCTTATACAATATGGTTCTATATTTTGATTGGCTGAAGAAAAATATTTAAGAACAAATATTGTAGGAAAAAGCAAAATTTCTTGTAACAGGCAATTTTCCCATTTCTTGCAATGTTTAACCCTATGACACACTTATTTCCCCAATTTTTCAAATACACTTTCAAATTTTGTCTGTGGCCTGCTCCTACAATGTTGCCTGCCATGAAGGACAACATTGTATCAAAAAATCTTCATTGACTTGAAATTGTCATCTGTAACTTCTTCAATTTGGACCAGTCTAAAGTTTTGTTGTCTTGAAATGGTTATAGTTAACAAATAAATCTTGACAAATAGATAATATCTTTGAGCAAATTAATCAAAAGTGCTAAGATATTGTATTGACCCATTACCACACAATGACACTTTCCTGAAGAAATTAGAAATCGTCACAAAGCGGACTAATACCCCCCAAAAGCGCTTGTCCATATACAAGTGCTATCCGCCAAAGGGCCGTAACAAAAAATGGACTTTTTATTAAAGGGCCTTAACTCTGTCAAAAATCATTGGACCATGATTAAGATAGGATAAGCACATGTCTGACTTATACCAAGTGCTTCTGTGAAATTTGAATCAAATCCATCAAATGGTTGTAGAGAAATTGAGGGAACACGATTTTTCACCAAAGGGCCAAATCTCCCTCAAAAATCAATGAACTGTAACAAAAATAAAATATGCACATCTCTGCTCGATACTGATTATATCAATGAAGATTGAATGAAATCTGTCCAATAGTTGCCGAGAAATTAAGCGGACACGAAAAAGCTACAGACAGACGGACCGACGGGCTGACAAGCTGACTCCTATATACCCCCCAAATTCATTTTGGGGGGTATAATTAAATCATGGGAAACTTAGTGGGGAAAGGGAGAAATTGCTTTTTACAAGCAATTTCTCCTTTTCTCAAAAGGTTTCCTACCCTCTTTGGCACTTGTTTTCCAGTCTTAGTGCAAATTGAAATGTTATCTGCATTTTTCTTTCAATTTGGAAAGTCTCTCATCTGATAATGAGTTAAGTAATACATAGAACAGTATATTTTCCATTATTATCAACTTTGAATTAAAGGGGTGTTTTATCATTGAAGCAGCATCATATCACAAAACCGTAACACAATCTTCCAGTCAATATGATGAAAAATCTATGTGAATCTCAACAGAATGTAGGTCATATGTCCAGTAATTAGAGAAACTAATAAAATGTGAATCAAGTGGAGCGCCTCGTCCCTTTCTAGGATATAGAATGATGTTAGAAATAAACTTTACAAAAGTGCACACAGTCACATGGTAAATACATGTACATAGAATAAGCCTATCAAAAGTCTACAAAAAAAAACTACTCACTTGAACAGCTTTTATCCTTTCTGACTTTTCTATCATTATTCCATCTAACATCTAGAAGTAAAAACAAACTGTACATGATTCAGAATTTACTAAATCTCATTGAAGATTCAATTTATCTTATGTTTAAGTGCATGAACTCTTATCACAAAATACATGAACTGTCATCACATTGTCCAAATCAAGCTAAAAACAATATCATAACATAGCTTTAGATTCATTGAATAATTTCATGAAATAAACACAATTATCAATTTTTTTTATTAAAATCCAGAAAAGTGTTTCCTGAAGAAAATTGTCACTTTACGAAAATATAAGCCTGTGACATATACTGGGGATCAATATGACATTCATACACAGTCTTAACAAAATCTAACATATTCCCAGTTATTTACTAACTGAAAAAAACATAGATTCATTGCCAGACAACATATTTTTAAACGGTCTGAAACTGAAAGAAATTGCAGACAATTCAAATTGGGTTGTGATTTAAAACTTACTGGTAATAGCTGAAAAAAAAAATCTGAGAAATACTTGTAACAAGCAATTTCTTCTTTTCTAATTATGTTTCTCAAATATATTTACCTTGCCGGTGCCTTATGCCTAATTGGTAATGAACTAATGGGTAAAGGAAACACTGTGGGAAACAAGAAATTTTTACTTTTCCCACTATTTCAACCCTGCATGGTACTATTTCTCCAATCTACACCCTTTCAGATATGAGTTCTTTCAACTTGCACCAGAATTAAATTCTGTTATCCTGTAATGGGTTAATCTTATGATTTAAGCACTCATTAGTATTCATTTAACTGAGACCATTCCTATGAAAAACAACACATTAGGGCTTGTGAGAATAAGCTAGATTGGTTGTTCAAGGCAACTAGTGTAGAGCCCACAAAACTTTGACCTTCAACTTTAACATTGATTTAAATGTAAGCTTTCAACACACAAACAAAAACTATTGTCTGCAACATCTTTCATTTTATAGCAGTCTTGAATTTTGTTGTTTGGTAACAGGTTAATACAGGTTTTACTGTACCTTGAGTCCTGGTAAAGTAGCAATGACATAATCTTTGTATCCTTCAAATTGTGCACAAGGATTTCCTGTCAAATATCTACAAAATACAAAATTAATTCACAGACTATAACAATTGAGGGTCTATTTTGTTATCTTCCATTTAAAAGACACACCAATAAAACAAGCAAGTTCTTCATTGTCTACAATGTTTTCCAGAGAATTTTTCTTGAGGGGTGTCAAATAGCATCATTGTGTTGGAATGGGTTAAAGCTTTCAGTACATGTTGAACAGTTGTTACTTAGCTTGAAAATCTTTTCAAGCCATTTGAATATTTTATTTCTTCAAAACAATTGTAACTTTTAAGTTTCTATAAACTTTTAAGATAAACTCTTTTCCATTAGATAAAATACTTTTGTTCAATCAAAAACTTAATACAATGTATCTTCATAATTACTGCAAGAAAAGTAGAGGTACATAATAGAGAAACCATTGCAAATATCTGCTAAAAATAGAATCAACTCACAGTTCATTGAAATAATATAGATCCTTGAGGCATTCAATGCTTGTTAACTCTCCAACAAAGTTCACAGTCAGATCTAACTTTTCGAGGGATTCGCATCCTGAAATTGAATTGTTTAACCCATTACTTGACAACCCATTACAAGACAACATAATCATAAAGTGGTCCTCTTTGAGAAATGATGTTTCAAATACTTTGAAAAACAGTACTCTTTAAGGTGAAACATTGCAAATAAAGTAGGAATTACTCGTCAAAAGCAAATTATCTTTTTAAACCCATTACAAATGAACAAGATTTTAGACCGGCTAAAGTTAAAGAAGTTGGAGATGACAATTTCAAGATAATAAATTATAGCTCATTGTCTGAGTGGTTAGCATGCTTGACTCGTAATCAGATGGTTGTGGGTTCGAGTCACCCTGGATTCATGTAGTGTATTTGTGTGAGACTTTACAGACAGAGCTCCAGTCCACCCAGCTGTAAAAGTGGGTAGGAGAGGTTAGTATCCATTGTCTCTCTTTAATATGCATGCTAACATCTGGAATTGTTTAGAAATGGGTTAAATATTGCTTTTCTTAACAGATTTACTATTTTTCTAAAAGTGGAACTGCTTGACAACAAGATAAAAAAAATAAATGCTTGCAAAAAAATGTCTACTTTTTATATTTCCAGTGTTGTATAACTATTGAAAGTATGAATAAGTTACTTCATTACTGCTGCAATATTGTAGCTCTTTTTTTTACACCTATCAATTCCAATGCACTGCAATGTTTTTATGACATTCTGAAAAAGCAAAAAAATATCAAGACTCATCATGTCAAGGGGTAACTTTTGACTTACCTTCCAGGTTTTCTACTTTTTCCACATTGTTTAATGCCAAATTAAGATATTTGAGTTTCTTTAACCGACTTACATTTTCTGAAAAATATGTAAAGGGAAATTATCCTTAACAGAACTATGAAAAAGATATCCAACTGATTTACTACATGGAACTGTATCTTTTGAAGGCAGGTCTTACTTTGTAAAGAGAGAACAATTAACAATTAACATGTACCTTCAGGTTCTTATCCTTCCAACACATTCCAATCAATCAACCAATCAATCAAACTTTTTCACAACCACAAGAAAAAAAAACCTAGACCAACATGCTGGAAAAGGCTTATCACCAGCAATTTCTTCATTTCCCACCATGCTTTTTCCCTAAGAGACAATCTGATTTCATGAATTTTAAAATTTGAAATTTTTCCATTGGGTAGAAAATTATTGTATTGTAATGGATTAACAGAAGTAAAAAGAAGAAAATCAGAGCAACATTAACACTTTGGCTTTTTCCTTAATGCAACTAAAGTCTATAAATCATGGGTAAGGAATTAATAAGATTGATCCCTTAACCAACTCCATAGTCCCTCTTGTTTACAACCCTCAAGAAAGCAAATTGAAAAATGTAGAAAATACATATAAAAGGAATTTATTTCCCTCAATTTTATTATTATTATTTTAATATTATTTTGTCTAAAAAAAAAAGACAAAAAATCCCCAAGCAACTAATTTTCATCAGACAGAAATTGCTGTTTGCAACTTCATTCAACATGAAGCAGTCCTTTTTCGTTGTCTGCTTATGGGCTTTTTTTTAACATTTTGCTATGGATCATCATTATAATTATTGCTGATAGGTTATCCAATTTTTTGAGTCTGTTGATTTGTACAGAGAATAAGATGCACAGATTTTTTTTAAGATCCAATCTAGTAACATACTTTCTGAACACACATGACCCATATTGGAATTTGGCTAAGGTATCAATGAGAAAAAGCTTCTGACCAAGTATGATTAACATTGGACAAAAATGTGGCTTACAGAGTGAACATTTTATATCAAGATTGGCGCTCATGACCTACTTTCAAGATGGAAATGGCCCATAATGAAACTTGATCCAGATATCATTAACAGAAACATTCTGACCAACTACCATGAACAACAGACAGAAAATGTTGCAAAGAGAGAAAACAAAGGGTTGTTCTAAACATTTGACATAGTTACCTACTTTCAGGACAGGTGTGACCCAGTTTCATACTTGGTCAAGATATCATTAGGACAAATATTCTGACCAAGTGTCATGTAAATGGGATAGAAAATGAGAGTGCTTAACCCATTATCACTCAAGCAATTTTGGACTTTTCCAAATGGAAAGGATTTGCAGATAACAAATTAACAACTGTAAAAAATTGGTTCCGCTTGTCTGATGATATAGAAAACATTGTGGGAAAAGGAGAAATTGTAAGTTCTCTCCAATTTCTTATTATGCCACGATGTTTTCCTAAGGGGTTAAAGTGATTTTGACGTTTCACCCTATCTGTGACCTTGACCTTGCATGTATCATATGACACTAGCACTCATCAAGTTGTACAACTGTGCCACAGTTATACTCTGGACAAGGTCGATTTTGTTGTTAAACCTTCAACTGTGACCTTAACCTTGGTCATATCACCACAAATGTTTTGCATGACACTAGCATTCATCAACATGAACAACTATGCCAACTTATTTTCAAATCCATCCATAAATGCAGAAGTTATGCTCCAGACAAGGTCAATTTTGTTGTTTGACCTTCAACTGTGACCTTGACCTTGGATATTTCACAACAAACATTTTACATGACACTAACACTCATCAAGAAGAACAACTGTGCTAAGTTATTTTCATTTTCATCAATAAATGTTGAAGATATACTACAGACAAAATTCTTGAACCACACACAGATGCACTAACATACGCACTAAAGCACATGTGCACTAACACACTAAGACTGAAGTGAAAATGTGACAACTATGTCTCGTTAACCACAAACGGGCTTGACAAAAAATCATACAAGCCTACAGCAAAGGCTGAGGAAACAAATCTAAATTTTCTTGTCATGCATGTGTAAGTTATTTAGTTGATGATGTAATACTTTATCAAATAGAAACTTACCTATTTTTGGAATGAGATTGCTCTGTAGATAAAGGATTTTTAGCTCCCTGCACCATTTGTCAATATTTTCAATTCTGAAATTATTATCATTATTTTTTTTATGATAAAGCTCATGAACCATAGAATGCATCTACATATATTTGTAGAAATATGAACCAACCTATAACTGATAACAATTTACAGTTTTATGGATGTGGCCAAAATTTATGACCTTTAGATCTTTTAATGTAAAAAACATTATCAGTTAGAAATTAAGTCTTAAAATCTGTTGACCTATTCCTACACAATGATGCTTTTGACACCCCACTAGAGTGTAAAATGTGTAGAATGTTTTCTACCCAGAAAAGTGAAAAATCTAAAATTTCACAAACTCTAACTCTTTCCTATTCAATCCCTGGTTTTTACAACCCTGTAATTTTATAATTTAGAAAACATTGTAGAAAAGGAAGAAATTTCTTTAAACAAGCAACTGGGAAACATTTTGTAAAATGTTGTGTAGAATGTTTTCTACCCAGAAAAGTGAAAAAATCTAAATTTTCATAAACTCTAACCTTTTCCTATTCAATCCCTGGTTTTTGGACCCCTGTAATTTCATAATTTAAAAAACCTTGTAGAAAAAAAAGAAATTGCTTTTAACAAGCAATTTCTTCTTTTTCCACAATAATTTCTGCCAATTGTATTACCCATTCTTAGAGATGGATTATGTTTCCCAAGCCAGTCAAAATAATATGACATTGTAATTCAATTGAGATAAAATGGCAACACCTACTGTCATTTACCCATTACCAGACGACAAAATTTTACATTGGTCCAAATTCATAAAAGTTGCAGATGACAATTTCAAACAAATTGAATTTTAAAAATCATTGTTTTTTAGGTAGAAAACCCATCGGGAAATGAAGAAATATCACATATAAGCAATTTATTCATTTCAGCAGTTTTGTTGATACGAAACCGCTATTTAAAATCGATCCAAACACAAGATGTAAAATTTCGTGCATTTCTAAGCATGCCCATAAACTTTCCGTGAAATTTTACATGATGCCTCCATCTTGTTTCATCACTGATTAAGAAATAACTTACTTGCTGAAATCTCACAGCCTGGTTTTTGTTGTAAATAACACAGAAAGTCGTTTAAAACTTCAACAATCTTGTATCTTAAGATATCCATGATGAATTGTCTTATGAATTGCATAAATGAGAGAAATAATTTACTGTGTTTCAAGATAGAATGTAGGTCAGTGGTTAGTGGAGTCAAGCAAATACATGTAAACAAACTAAGCTAACGAGAGAGGTAGAAAATCTCCCTGTGCTACAGCATATATACATAGTATTTTACAGATCCTTTATATTTGTGGCTTAAGCACTTAAACTCCACAAAATCAAACAACCTTTCACCTCTTGAATTTGTTTGTTTCTTTGAATGGGTTTTTAAGCTGCTTTCAACAATCTTTCAGTTATATCATGGCGGCTGGAGCACCTAACAATGGAATCCTGGTATTTCTCACACCAGTACTACTATCAAATCCATTCCTAGCCTCCAGCTGCTATCCCACATAGGTCTACGATTATCAACCCATTGTTTAGAGACAAATAGTCGGAAAGGATGAGTGCAGCTGTTGGGGATCGCACCCGGGACCTGTAGATTGACAGTCCGATGCGCTACCAACTGCGCTATGACAGCGGTTCTCACCTCTTGAATACGAACAATATCTTTGAAATGTGCATATAGCGCTTCATGTGTAATTATAATAAAATGCTCATTGTAAAAAGAATCTTATGTTAGTTTTGATTTCTTTGTCCTTTTAATATTTAAAAATTCATTTTACAGTGAATCATTTCAAGGTTTTTAATATTCTTTTACAAAGGGTCATAAAATTGAGCCTTAATATATATATTCAACATCAGGTATAACTTAAGGAGTTTATTTGTTATTTTGAATAAACATGTATGTTCCATGTAAAAGGAGAAGACTACACTATAAACTGTGGTAACCCTAGATGCATATGTGTGATCTCGCTTGTGTTTCAATACTTTGTCTTCATCTTTGGTTTGAGCTCAACTGCTTATGATTTTTTTTTTGCACACTAGTGATTTGTTAAGCAGGAATATAATTATGTTCAGTTGAAAAGAAAAACTTGATGCTTAATGTACTTTGTGTGTTTGTGCATTTACCAACTCATACCATGATCATACATGGGTGGCATGTCAACATCATTATTGAACATAGCTACTGATAAGCCAACAAAACGGCTTACAAGACTTTCAGTCCTTTGATTTACAATATATTCAACCCAATACCACATGACAAAATTAAAGACTGGTCCAAATAGAAAATTGTTGCAGGCAACATTTCAGAATGCACTGAAATTGGAAAATTAGTACCAAATAGAAATGTGAGAAAAGGAGAAACAGCTTCATTATCAGCAATTTCTCCTCTTTCCACAAAGTTTTCCATGATCGCTTTTCTTCAGGGCATCAGAAAGCGTCATTATGTGGTGATGGGTTTAAAGCTTTTTTCTTGGAGATAAAAAAAGTGGAATTGTGTGGAGATGGTTTAAGTTTAAATTTCGATTCCTTCAAGATCTGCTTCTCTTGAAAGATTCATGTACCGTTAAATAGCTTTTTAGTGAGCTACATTTGTCAGTGCTCCATCTCTTAAAATTTAATACTTTAGAAGACTTTCATACAAAATTAACTATAATTAGTGTGTTTAGGGAGTTCTTTCCATCAAAAAAGGTTCAATATGACATTTATGAACTTTGAAAGTTAGGTTTAAGAGTGACACAGTCAGTAAAGTATCTAAGGGAAATAACTATGAAAATTAAAGGATGGTAGAGTTACCCTTTTTCAGCACTACACTTCTCATTGGTTAGTTCTACCAACCCATGAAGTTTCATATTGATACTACCTTGGACAATCAATGCCCCACTTCTCTATTCATTTGGATGAGACTTTAACCATTCTCACTCAGTGACGCCTTTAGATGCCCCTAAAGAAAAAAGCTCTGGAAAACAATGCGGAAAATGAAGAAATTGCTTGTTAAAAGCAATTTCTTCATTTTTCACATTGATTTCTACCCAGAAAGTTGAAAAAATAAAAAAAATTCATTAACTTTAGATTTTTGTCCGCAACTTCTTTCAATTTGGGCTAGTCTAAAATTTTGCTGTCTGGTAAAGGGTTAAACCAAGTTCCCTGCTCTATATAACTAATCTGGAATTTTTTTTTCTTAAAAAACATGAAGAGTTGAGAACTTTACTTTGATCTTAAGCAGTAATCCTTCATTTCAAGAGTATAAATGAAAGTGGCTAACATACCAAAAACTTCAATTGTAATTTGAAAGGTCTTTAAGATACAGGTAGACATTTTAATTCAGTGTCAAAAAACACAAAACATGAATTTATAAGTTATGTAGCCCACTTTTTGCATTAAATTGCTATATCAAGTCAAAATATTAAGTGCTCATTGTATAGGAGCTTGTAATAAACAATATAAAGACCAAGTCGCAAAACATTTTGGCTACATGTGAAGGAAATGTTATTGAAAATTGAAATGAATTCCCTGTTTTTCCATGACAAGGCCTTAATTCCCAAAATCAAGGAAAATACATCAGTTCTAAAAGAAGTTCCATCCGTGGAGAAATTGCTTCAGATGGAAAGACAAGAATCAGCTGTATGGTATAGCCTCATCCTTTGGGAAAAAAATAGTTTTAATTGAGAAATTAAGGAATAAGAAATAATATTTCCTATTCAGACAGTACAGACAAGAATCAGTTGCATGTTATATGCTCACCCTTTGGGGAGCATTTAGTTTTAATGAGCTTTAATAAAATTGAGAAATTAAGAAATAATATTTCCTATACACACAGGACAGATATGAATCAGTTATATGTTATATGCTCTACCTTTGGGGAGAGTTAAGTTTTAACCCATTCCCACACAGTGACACTTTTGGACGCCTTAAAGAAAAACATTGGGGAAAACATTATGTAAAATGAAGAAATTGCTTGTTACAACCAATTTCTTCATTTTACACAATGTTTTCTACTCAGTAAGTTGGGAAAATCTGAAATTCCATAAACTTTAAATTATTGTCTGCAACTCCTTTCAATTTGGACCAGCTTAAAATTTTGCCGTCTGGGAATGGGTTAATGAGCTTTTATGAAATTGCCAATTAAGAAATAAGAAATAATATTTCCTATTCACACAGGACAGACAAGAATCTGTTATATGCTCACCTTTGGTGAGCATTTAGTTTTGATGAGCTTTTATAAAATCGAGAAAGGAAACATACGTTTCCTATTAATGATCCCTATACCTTTCTATATTTTCTTGATGCAAGGACAGTTCTTCTAGAGAAAAGATTTCTGCTTCATTGTGTTCTGCCTTTTTCCTCACCAACTGTTCTGTGACTGAAAAGTAAATTGAAAAGATTTTTTCCCACCAGCACATTTCTCTAGAATCATTTACACAAAATCCCGAATTTTTATGCTTCCGCAAGAAAAAGGCTATGGAAAATATTGTGGATAGAGAGATTGCTTATAACAAGAAATTTCTCCATTTCCCAAAATATTTTCTATATAGACAAATATCTTTACACAATATCACAATAATGTTCAAACTTGTTTAAACACTATACGTAATCACTCTAATTTTCAATATTAATAGAGGATATGACGTGAAAATAATTATATAAATTCATGATTTATAAATTAAAGATTTATTTCATTTTCTTGTTCTTGATAAAGGCATTTTTGCCGAAATATTGAAAATTAAGAGTGATTAGGTATAATGTCTTAATATTTCATCAATTTAGAATTGGGACCTGTCAAAGATTTTGTCTTGAAAAGATTAAATTGAGATCATTAGGAATGAACTGACTGTGACCAAAAATCAGTTACAACTCTGTGTATGAGAAAGAATTAAAACTTGTCTTCAAAAGGGACCAGCAATTGTAACAAGCAATTTCTTTATTGTCCAAAGCTTTTTTTGAGAATGTCATAAAATGTTGTAGTGTGGGAATGTACTAAGTGTGGCAAAAAGGGTGAGAGTGTGAATGGGGTTACTCATTCTAGCATAATCCCGCTTTTTATACCCCTTAAATGAACAGTGTACAAAAACATGGTAGAAAATGCAAAAGTTGCTTGTAACAAGCAGAAAAAAGTTGCAGACAAAATTTTTTAGTTGATGAAATTCTAAAATTTGTTTCATTTTTTGGGTAGAAAGCACTGAGGATAATGAAGAAATTAATTGTAACAAGTAGTTCACCTTGATTTAAAGATTAGTATTCAGGAATGATCAGGTATTCCGATGGACTAAACAAAAGGACATTATAACTGTTGGGTGGCAAGTTCTGATACGACTTTTCTTAAAGAAATATTGATCAGCATTGGATATTGAGTATAGCCAAATCTTGTATTCTCTGAACTTTGTCAGCTCTTACCCTAGGCAAAAGTTAAGGGATTCAACACAAACCAAGTTTATTTTTTACTGTATGTAAAAAAAAATTTTTATCAGTCCCAATTTCAGAAATTGTGTTGAAATAATTAATTTTATGTATAAGTTTTGGAAAGAAATTGCAAATACTAAAGATAACATTGAACCAAGTGTTCATCATAAAACTGATTTTATTATCTTTCAGAGGATAATAGATCTGAAAGTAGAAAGATGACAAGTAACAATTTATTCCACTGACAGACAACAAAATTATACAAAGTAGACTGGTCCAAATTTATAAGTGAAAGAACTTACAGATGTCTCAGCTATATCTTCTGCCAAGCATAAATTGAACAGTTTATCAAGTTTTTCAATATCATAGTGTTATTTTAGAATGATATAGTAATGTCTTTAAGCTTTAATTACCAAAGTGTTAATCAGTCTTAGCTAAGGTCTAACCCTTTCTTGTACAAACCCAGAATTTAATGTTACTGTGATTTTATATTTGAGAAATAATTGCGGAAAAGGAAGAAATTGCTTATGACAAGCCATTTTGCTTTTTTCCTCAATACTTTCTACCACACAGAATGGTGTCATTCTAAATTGCGCCAAAATTTCATTCTCCTCTGCAACCTATTTCAATTTGGACCAATCTAAAATTTGAGAACAAAAAAAAATGAATAAATAATAATAATAACTACATAAATGATAAAAAAAAAAAAGGAAAAATAAACTGGAAAAGATTAATTATATATTCTGGTGGCAGATATCTTCCATGAGATGTAGTGAACAAGTTGACCAAATGATGATACAAATAGACTTGTGAATCAGTTGAATTGGGTTCGAGTTAACTGGTAGTATTGTATTTCCTTTTATTTATCGTCACTACCGTAGCACATGCCCATATGAGCGACGCCCCCAGAAGACGGTTAGTTGTTACAGGGGATAGTGCAAGGATACAGGACAAAAATACTGAGAGCTCTGCCTGGTTCTTTAACGTTCTCGATGGATAGCATCGTCACACGGGGCCTCGGTTTAACCTCTCATCCGAAAGACAATTAGTTAGTTAGTTGATATGATCAGCCCAGAGCTAGAACCCGTGATCTTGAGGTTTTAAGTCAAGTGCTTTACCAACTGAGCTAATTGGGCTGACAACTGGTAGTATGATAATCGGTGTATCAATTAAATCCCTAAGCAATCATAACAGTTATTATCAAAGTTTAAAGCACTTTTCTACTGATAAACAAATCGATTTTCAGGTACACAGTGACAGATACCTTGATCTTTGGGTCAGAATGTACAGATTATCTGTAATGACCCCTCGCTTGAATAAATCTTTGTTATGATTTCTCTAAACTGATTAATATTGTCACAAGCTAATGTCTCATGAGTGCACTTAATAGCAGGTTGGCGAAAATTTCGTAGAGTTCCACATCTCAGCATTTAGTAAAGATTTGAATTGATTAATACTGACAGCATAGATGGTCTTTTCACTCAAACTATTCTAGTATGTTACTGATCATTGACCAACGGTGTTCAATCTGAGGTTATGAAGGCACTTCTTAGGTTTAAATTTCAAATAATGACCATGAAGATCTTCCTGAGCAAGAGTAAACATGCTCTATAACTCAGATTGGAAATGGATGACACAAGCTTAGTTGCACACCTTTGAATATCTTCAATCGGTTTAATGTGCTTTTTAAGATAAAGAGACCACACGCACAAACCACATTCCCGAATAAGTCTTACTAGTGACTTGCAAAGGGGTAAAAACATCTCTTCGTCCAGACATTCAACCGATCTACAAATCAAACCAAGTATTCTCTGTGCCTTATTGGTAATATTTATTATATGGTCATCAAATTTTAGATGTTGGTCAAATGTACCCGGTCAATTGAAGTGGAATTGTCATCCATCTCTCTCATGGTGTAACAATAGTTATCATTCTTAGAGCCAATATGGAGTAATTTGTACTATTTGGATTAAAAGTAGATTTCCATTTATCATTCCAACGGCTAAGATTGTCCGAGTCAGATTGAAGTCTCTCGTGATCTTCGAATGATGACACTTTTGAATATAGTTTAGTGTCATCAGCAAATATTCTCACCATTACAGTTACAATATCCGGTAATTCAATAACAGCACTGGTCCTATGACACTTCCCTACCGAACTCCACTAACCACATCAGACCATGAAGATAAAGATGACTGTTGTCAGTTAGACAAAAATTCCTTGATCCATTTCAATGCTGTGCCTCTTATTCTTAATTTCCTTCTCTTGTATAATAGATGACCATGCAAAACCCTGTCAAAAGCTTAAACAAAATTGAGGAAGATAACATCATTAGTTTGAAGGAACCTTTTTTGTTGCCTTTTTTAAAATATAATTGGGAGACAATGGCACTGCGCCAATCATCTGGAATACGTCCTTCTTCAAGGCTTTTGGTAAACAGAAGTGTTAGGAGAATCATTAATTCATGCCTTGCCTAGTACAAAACTTTTGGGTGAATATTAATTATTATCAGGGTCGGGAGATTTTTTAGGGGAACGAATGAAAGAACGGAAAAACCCAGGAACGTATCTAATTGTTTGTCACCGTCTGAAAATGTCGTTCAAGAAACATAAAAAACCTACCTCGAACCATATTTCTACTGAATGTTTTCCCTTTTTTAAGCTTAAATGAATTCGTTTTTGTAATTTTGCACGTTCTTGACAAATCAAAACATGATTGTTTACATAGGCTTAATTTGTTTTTCAAATGAAGAGCACAGGTTGTCCGCTTGTTATACTTAACATCGTTGAATCCACATGGTTTGAGAACCAATACTAGCAAGGTCGGTGTTTCCTTCGAAGCATGGATAGCAAATTTATCCTAGGATCATTTGCACTGCATAAAAATGTATGGCGAGACATTTGTGTCGTTAATCTTATCTTGTAAAATAAAATGAAAATCGAATAAAACAACAGGGCCAAAATGACTCTGAATCGCTCACCTGAGCATTATTTCATAATTTCAAACAAGAGGGCCTAAATGACCCTAAATTGCTCACCTAGGAATTACTGCATAATTTCTCTAAGTTTTACAGGCTTTGTCCTGCTATGTCCCAAATTAATAATTCAAAGGACTGAAGGTCCTGAAAATCAACATATATCGAACGTAAGACTACATAAAAGGTGTTGAAGACATTCAAATCTTGAGACCTGTATAACATTAACATCTATCTTAACCCTTGTCATGCTAAATATATTTCTGTTCACACATGCATTAATTTCAAAGGGCTGATGGCACTGTAGATCTGGTTGTTGGGATCAATATTTAGTTTGGAAATTAATCTTATGTACAATTCTGTCTTATAAGAGGACAAACAGTTGATGTACACTAAGATCAGACTGCACATATGTGCAGGCTAATCTTTGTCTATGCCTCCTTTCAAAGCAGGAATATTCTGGGATCAGCATGACAAGGGTTAAAACCCATCAACAGACAGACAATTTTTAAGACTGGTCCAAATTGAAAGAAGCCAAGACAACAATTTTATTTTTCAAATGGGAAAATATGTGTCATATAGGGTAGAAAACAGTATGAGAAAAGTATAGATTGCTTTTAACAAGTAATTTCTCCTTTTCTCACAATATATTCTCTAAAGTATTTTTCAGGTAAATAAAGCTGGATTTGTGGGAATAGGTTAAGTGTTGAGTAATTTCAGTTGTTTGAAATTTTAATATGAGAGTGAGATAGCAATAACCATCTTTTGGTTTTCTAAAAACTTATTTTGAAGAATGAGTTTTGTTAGCAGATGCCTGAACCTCGGCTGTAACATTCTAAAAGGTAGAGGTTAGTAATTAACTCCAGATGAAAAAGTCACAAAATTCAAATGAAAATAAATGTAGAGCTACCATCCTTGATTGAAGAGTTTATATTTTCATTTCTTACTTATTACCAGACTGCCAAATTTTAGACTGGTCCAAATTGAAAGGAGTTAAAGATGACAAAAGTTTAATTTTTTCAACTCTCTGGGTAAAGAAACATAGTGAAAATTGAAAAATTGCTTCATTTTACACATTTTTCCCATTTTTTTTTTTTTTTTTTTTTTTATGAAGGTGCATAAAAAAGCCTCAATGTGTGGAATTGGGCTAAACTATAAGCTTGAAAATCATGTTTCTTACAATGTCAGGTTTGATTGACAGATTTTGGGACTTGAAAGTGAATGCATCAAATTAAGTACAAGCATAGATTGCATTTTCATTTAACCCATTTCCACTCAATCCCACTCTATAAGCATCTCAAGAAAAAAGCTTTGGAAAATATTGTGGACAATGAAATTTCTTTCAATAAGTATTTTCTTCTATTTTGATGATTTGTTCTACCTTATAAGGCAAAGATTTTCTAAATACCAACAACTTGAAATTGTCATCAGCAACTTCTTTCAATTTGATCCAGTCTAAGATTTTGTAGTGGTGTAATGGACTAAAGGGTCAGTTTCAACTTGTTACAAACAATTTCTTACATTGTCCATAGTGTTTTTTATTCCTAATAGTCAAAGATTTTCTAAATTTCAGTAAATTAAGATTATTACATGTAACTGCTTTCAACTTCAACCAGTCTAAAATTGTGTCATCTGATAATCGGTTAAAATATTTAATACACATTTCCCCTTGTTATAATAAGCGATTATCTTCCATATCCAAGAGCGGTAACCAATGAGACAAAACCATACTTCCTACCACTTTCTCACATCCTTGCATCTCCTTGATCTATTTTCAGAACTGCAAAGAGGAATACTTCTTCTAAGTGTATGAAGACATAAAATATGCAAGTCCAGTTTACTGTAAATATGTAAATGGCGTATTCTGAGTTACAACAATACCGGACTTTGGGTGTTATTCGGTCCATACATTTATACAATACACAAAAACCATGAAGTCTCAGAAACTAGCTATCAGCTTATTACCCCTTAACATACTCCACTCTACTCAGATGATTGTAATAAATCTGCCATTCAAGAAAAGCGATTTAGAAAATCACAACCACTTTTTGAAAAGGGTCACAAAAGGAATATTTTTACAAAGCTTGGTCCAAACAGGCCAATTGATTTAGGAGGAGTAGATTTTCAAAATATTTTTTCATGATTTCTCTCAGTCTGATTGGCCCCGTCCTACCACACACACTTTTTTCTCACAAATGGAAATTTCATGATCTAGTTTTTTAAAAGGGCTACCCATTAATATTCTGCCAAGTTAATTACAAAAGGGCCCTATGGATTGAGATAAAATGATTTGTAAAAAGAAACATTGCATGATTTCCCAAAGTCTTTTAAGCTCTGCCCTGCCATGCCCCAATTTTTGTGAACCGAAATTTTCAAACGGTTCACCTAAGGAAATTCCTTCAAACTTTTATCCAAATTGGGCAAGTGGTTAAGAAAGAGAAGATTTTTTAAAAATTATTTCATAATTCCTCTAAATCTGATCATCTTTGCCCTGCTTCGACTCCCTTTCTTCACAAATCAGAATTTCATGAACAAGTTTAAAAGATATTAACCCTTGTCATGCTGAACCAGGAATATTCCGGTTTGGGAAAGAAGTGTAGACCAAGATCAGCATGCACACAAATGCAGTCTGATCTTAGTCCACACCTCCTGCTTGTACTTTTCCTGCCATAGTTGTTTATGAAATTGATTTCTAAAAGAAATATTGGTTTTTGAACAGCAAGTTCTATCAGTGCTTTCTGCCCTTTGATTTTACAGCAATTCAGTAAGGTGATTTATACAGCATGATAAGGGTTAAAAGAATTATTTCATGATTTCTTTAAGTCAGATAAGCCCCAATTTTTTCTCAAATCAAATTCTCATGAACAACTTTTGAAAAGGGGCATCAGGGGAACATTCTTGGCAAGATTGGTCCAAATAAGCCCAGTTTTAGAAAAAGAAGGTTTTTCAAGAACAATTTCATTAGGCTAACCCATTCCCACACAGTGACACTTTTGGATGCCCCCCCCCCCAAAAAAAAACAGTTATGAAAACATTGTGTAAAATGAAACAAGAGGCCCATGAGGGCCTGAGACGCTCTACTGGTTATCAAGTTTTCCGTTAAAGAAATCTGATATTTAAGGAAGTTAGTTACTCAAAGAAGAATGCATGAAGAGAAAAAGGACTTTACCCCTTTATTATTTTAAGCAACAATCCTCAAGGCCCCCTTTCCCATGTTTCATAACGGATCCACTCCATTTCCAAAAGAAAGTTACCTTATGACCCTACAATCATTCTGTGAAATTTTCATCAGAATCTGACAATAATTGTGGACTTTATCACATAAACAGGATTGTTTTGAATGAAAATCAATAAGGCCCCTTTTCCTGTGTTTTCTGATGGATCAATTTCATTCCAAAAGGTACTTTCCTTACAACCCTACAATTGTCCTGTTAAATTTAAAAGACAATTTGATAATGATTGTGATCTTCATCACATACACAAGAATGTTTTGAATGATAATCTGTAAGGCCCCTTTTCCTGTGTTTCGAATGCAACAATTATTCCATGCACCCAATAAAACAGTTCACTTTATTGTGTTAACTAAGATATTAAAATCAAGTTCTCATAAGGCCCCTTTTCCCGTGATATTTAACTGTTGGTTTTATCATTCTGTGAAAGTTAAAAGTGAATCCCATGAAATATTGGGACTTCATTATGTTAACTAGAATATTTAAAAAAAGAAAAATCATATGGCCCCTTTTTACATGATAATTGATGGATTGTACCCATTGCTGAAAAGAACCATTTAAGTGATTGTACAATTATTCTGTGAAATTTTGAAGTGAATCCGGTGAAATCAAGGGACATCATTGTGTTAACCAGAGTATTTAAGATAGTTTTTCATAAGGCCCCTTTTTATGTGACACTTTCCATAATCAGATCCACTGTCAAAATCAACAATTGGAATGATGGTACAATCAATCTGTGCAATCTGTGGAATTTATTGACTTAATGAGTTTATAGTGAAATCTTCATAGGGCCCCTTTTCTAATGATACTTTACAGAACAAACCAAATTTCAAAAGGAACAATTCTAATGAAGGTACAATCATTCCTTAAAAGTTAAAGAGAATCAATGAAAACAGTGGACTGAATTGTGTCAAGATTTTTTTTAACAAAATTTTCATAAGGCCCCTTTTTCCGTGAAACTTAACAAATCAGACCCAATGTACAAAGGGACAATCCTAATGATAGTTTAAAGAAAGTGATAAAGACTGAGGACTTTATTGTAATATTGATGTTTTGTAATAAAATTTTTTAAGGTCCCTTTTCTTGTGTCACTTAACCAATCAGACCTAATTTACAAAGGAACAATCCAAATGATGGAACAATCATTCTATTAAAGTTTGAAGAGATTCTGATAAAGACTGAGGATATTATTGTGTTTATGAGAATTTGGTAATAATTTTTCATACAGCCCCTTGTCCTATGATACTAGACAGATCAGGCCCAATTTGGAAAGAAACAATCCTAATGATGGTACAAACATTCTGTGAAAGTTTGAACAGAATCTGATGAAAACTGCAGACTTTATCTTGGTGTAAAATTTTTACAATAAAATTTTCAAAAGGCTCCTTTTCTTGTGATACTTGATGGATCAAGTCTCATGTCAGCATCAACAATTGTGATTATTGTACAATGATTCTGTGAAGGTTTGAAGCAAATCCAATGAAAGCTCTGGACTTGGTTACAAGGATTATAGATAAAATTCTCAAAAGGCCCCTTTTCCCATGATAATAGACAGATCACGCCTAATTTGAAAAGAAAGAATCCTCATGATGGAATTTTCATTCTGTGAAAGTTTTAACAGAATCTGATGAAAACTGTTGACTTTATTGTGGTACAAGGATTTTAAAATTAAATTTCATAATGATCCTTTTCCTGTGATACTTGACGGATCAGGTCTAATGCAAACATCAACAATCATTATTATTGTACAATTAATCTGTGAATGTTTGAAGAAAATCTGATGAAAGCTCTGGATTTGGTAACAAGGATTTATTACCATGAAATTTTCCCATGAAACTTGATGGATCAAACCTACTTCCGAAAGGAACAATCCATTTAATGTGAATGTTTGAAGAGAATTTGTTGAAAACTAAGGCCCCTTTTCCTATGTTTCTTGAGGAATCATATCCGATTCCGAAAGGAACAATCCTTATGATTGTACAATCATTCTGTGAAAGTTTGAAGAGAATCCGTTGAAAATTGTTGGCTCTAGATTATTAATGAGGATTTTTTATTGAAATTTTCATAAGGCCCCTTTTTCCTGTGTTTCTTGACGGATCATACCCAATTTCGAAAGGAACAAACTTTATGATAGTGCAATCATTCTGTGTAAATTGAAGGGTATCCGATGAATACTGTTGACTCCAGAGTGTTAACGAGGATTTCCTAAAAGATTTTTCGATTAAATTTTCATAAGGCCCCTTTTCTCGTGTTTCCTGATGGATCTGACCCTATTCCCAAAGGAACAATCCTTATGATGGTACAATCATTCTGTGAAAGTTTAAATACAATCTGATGAAAACTGTGGACTCTTGAGTGTTAACGAGGATTTTTTAATTAAATTTTAAATTTTCATATGGCCCCTTTCCCCATGTTTCTTGACGGATCAAACCCAATTTTGAAAGGAACGATCCTTATGATGGTACAATCATTCTGTGAAAGTTTGAAGAGAATCCGATGAAAACTGTGGACTCTATTGCGTAAACAAAGATTTTTTAATTAAATTTTAATTAAGGGCCTTTTCTCATGTTTCTTGAGGGATCTTACCCAATTTTGAAAGGAACCATCCTAATGATGGTACAATCATTCTGTGAAAGTTTGAAGGGAATCCAATGAAAACTGTTGACTCAATCGTGTTAACAAGGAAAAGTTTAACGGACGAACGATGGACGGACGGATGGACTCCGGACGGGAAAATGCCATCGCAGTAGCTCTAGTGGCCTTTGGCCAGTAGAGCTAAAAATTGCTTGTCACAAGCAATTTCTTCCTTTTCCCCAATGTTTTCTATAAAGAATGTTGAAAAAATCTAAAATTTCGTCAATTTGTTGTCTGCAACTCCTTTCAATTTGGATCAGTCTTAAATTTAGTTATGTGGGAATGGGTTAAACCAATCCAACACAATAACGCTTTTAAACGCCCCTCAATATGAAAGCTTTGGAAAACATTGTGGAGAATGAAGAAATTGCTTGTTACAAGCAATTTCTTCATTATCCACAATCTTTTCAACCCTAGAAGACAAAGATTTTGAAGATTTCATCAATCAAGGAGGAGAAGATTTTTCTTAAGAGAATTATTTCATGATTTCTTGAAGTCCAATAAGCTCTGACTGCCATTGAGCTTGAGCTTCATTTAGATATAAAACAGTGTTACCCGGTAATTTGTGAAGTATGTGGCCATTAACATTTGATAAACTAGAGGCACTAGAGTGCCCGATTTGCCAATATTCTCAGTCAATTATTTCCCTTGCATCACTATGTGATCTTAACCTGAAATTTGGCCAATCCTCCTAAGCTATCAAAGCTATTAAAACGTATTGAAAAAATATGATAAAGATTCACCAGGGGATCATTCCTGCGAAATTTGATTAAAAACCATCCTCCAGTTTTTGAGAGCACTAAATGACCACAGCTGTTGATGGGCTGTAAAACATCAACCAATCAACTAAAGATTATGTGCCTAAAAATTTAATTGTTAACTCATTACAGGAGGCCAAACTTTTGTACTAGTCTAATTTCAAAGAAGTAGACAAGAATTTCAAGATCATGAATTCAGTTTTTTTTGTCTTTAAAGGTATGTATCGATGTGATTTATGTCACAGATTTTGATTATTCTTATTCCCTCTCTTATACTATTTTAATACAATATTCTGAAAAGTAATTTTGCTTATATCAGAGGTCAATTATCTGAATAAACAAGGGTATTTGTAGGCTCTTAATTTATTTTTAGATTTAGCCGAGACAGTTGCAAAGAGCCATTTAACCCATATTCAGTTTAAATTTGCTCAAGCAACGTCATCCATACGTAATCAGGAGTTATGTTCGCTAGCCAGTCTTCATTTCTGTAGAGATCAGTCCAAAACGGTCATATGCGTTGATACGAATATAGACACTTACCATCGTTATGCGCTAACCATTTAATGTGACATAATTTAGGACATTGATTGTTTTGCTTGTCGATTTGTTACTTTCTGTTGAGTTAGGGTCATATGTAAATGAAGTCCTGCCGTGTCAACAGCCAAATTCCATGATATTCAAAAATAATCTTTGTTTATTTAGGTAGAAAACATTGTGGATAATGAAGAAATTGCATTTAACAAGCAGTTTCTTCATTTTTTTGACAGTTTTTTCCAAAGCTTCTTTTCCAGAGGTGTCAAAAAGTATGACGGTGTGGGAATGAGTTAAGGAGGAAAAATTAGTAAAAACAAGACAAGAATTCATTTAACTATTGGTTTTATTGTTAGAAAAGTAAAGAAGGTAAACAACAATTATGGTAAAAAGAGAACAGGAATGATTCATTTGAATATATTAACTGTCATGAAAACAGGACCACATGGAAAATGAAATAAGTTGCTGGGGGAGGGTTATACAGATTTAATATCTAAGGTTCCTAGTTAGACCCTGTTTGCATGACAAAACATGAAATGTTTTAGTTCTGTTAATGAATGTATATACTTAATGCTATTTGTAAAAGATTTAATTTTAACAAAAGTCATTTGAGGCCATTTAACACAATCCTTAAAGAATAGTAAATGGAAACAAGATATGTTTGTAAAACAAAAATACTCCTAATGCCCCAAGCATTTTTCCCCTAAAGATGACCTTGATAGTTTAGATTGACATTTTCAGGAAACCTTGACCTTGTCAAAAGCAAATACCTAGCAATGAGAGGTACCTGCCTTCCAAATAGGAGCACTGTGAGTTAAACAGCTTTAAAATAATAGGAATGTTATGAACAAAGAGCTTATTTCATGTTAATTCTAATTTTCCATATAGTTTTTCTAAGCTATTTATCTCAAGGATCAAGAAAAAGGGAATGATAGAAATTGATTGATTAGTACATACAAGCACGCTGGGAGAAACAGGAGCCTAGGCACCCCTGGTTTACTTTGGTTCCTAAAATCCTAAAGAGAACCTCCTAGGTACCATCCCTTTAGACTAACAATAGTTTCAGTGGAGAATTTCTATAAAGAATAAATTTATGAACGATAGACATATCTTTACATAGCCCATTCCAGCCTTTGGCCAGAGGAGCTAAAATTATTGAGAAACAAGAGATTTATTACACACATGGATGCCCTGTATAAATAATTTGTGACATGACCTTCAGTTGTGACCTTACACTTTGGAGTATACCAGTCGCCATAACATGGCAAGGGCATAAAAGTATTTTCCTATCAAATGCATTACCACTCAACAAAATTTTAGACTCTTCAAATTGAGCGAAGTTGCAGCCAACAATTAAGAGTTGTAGGAATTCTGAAAACTTCTGTCTTTTAGGGTAGAAAATATTGTGGACATTGAAAAAATTGCTTGTAACAAGCAATTTCTTCATTGTCTTACAAGCAATTTCTTCATTGTCCACTATGTTTTCCAAAGATGTATTCTTCAAGGGCATCTAAAAGCGTCATTGTGAGGGAATGGGTTAAAATGAAACTTGCAACTTCTTTCTGTTTGTACAAGTCTTAAATCTTGTCATTTGGTCAAGGGTTACTACAAGAAAAAATTTTACAATAAAATTTACAGAAGAGAAATTTCATCCAATACATACATGTAAGACGATAGTGAATTTGCCAAGCACAATTGCTCAGCTAATGATTATTTGTATAAAAATATCACAGACTTAAGGATTATTAAATTTGATATGTATATGTATTATTTTTTTTCAAATTCCACTTTGAGAAGTTGCTTTCATTTCAAGCAAGTCTTGCACCATTAAGAGGTAAGGTTTGTTTGTTTTTGTACGTGTCAAAATCAAAAACATGTGGAAACTGAAAACAGTTCTTTATGGGCAAAAAACATTGTAATATTGTAAGAAAAGGAGAAATAGCTTGTGACAAGCATTTCCTTTTTCCCCACAATATATTTCTGAAATATTTTCTACACAGATGAACTGCCTCATAACTGGGTAAATTCATGCAAAGCAATAGCCACCTACACATGACCATGTATAAATATACTTTTGTTAACCCTTTCCTATTTCTCAAAATTTTAGGCTTGTCCAATTTAAAAGGAGTTGCAGACAACAATTAGAAGTGAGTGCAATTTGAAAAGTAGCCAACCTAAAGGGTAGAAAATATTGTTACAAGCAATTTCTTCTTAACCCACAATATTTTCTCAAGTATAAAAACACAGGGACGTAAAATCCAGGGATTAACCAGGAAAGGGTTTATACACTCCGAAAGTCTCAAACCCTTATCATGCTGAATAAAATCCCTTTTTTACAGAATTGCATTAAAATGAAAAGGCAGAAAATACCAGAATTACTAGTTGTGGGTCAATATTTCTTTTTGAATTGATTCTATAAACAACCTTCACTTACCTACGCAAAACTTATTAATATCAATACAATTAACCCATTCCAACATGGCAAAATTTTAGACTGGTCCAAATTCAAAGGAGTAACAGATGATAATTTAAAGCTTATGAAATTTAGGATTTTTTTTTGGCATTTGGGGTAGAAAATGATGTGGATAATGAAGAAATTGCTTGTAACAAGCAATTTTTTCATTTTCCACAATATTTTCCGAAGCTTTTTTTCTTGGGGGTGGCTAAAAGCGTCACTGAGTGGGAATGGGTTAATCCAATATTTAGACTGCCCAAATCATTTAACCCTTGTCATGCTGAATAAAATCCTTATACAAAATTGCATTAAATCAGAGGCCTAAGAGCACTGGAATGCCTGATATCTTGGGCCATTATTTTTTGATAATTAATTCTATTTACAACTCTGAAATCAAAATGCAAAACAGGTGGTTTACACTAAGATCAGACTGCACATATATGCAGACTGATCTAAGTCTATACCTTCTATCAAAGCAGGAATAATCTGGGTTCAGCATGAAAAGATTTAAACTTCAAATAACTCTAACTTGTTTATTTTTTTCTTTATCATTATAATTATTGTTCTAATTATCCTCGAAAAACGATCCCAAATTTTTTCAAACTTCAAAAATAACCTTAACTTCAAAAATAACCTTTTTTTGTCGAAAACAGTGCGGAAAATGAAATGGTAACAAGCGATTTCTTCATTACTCCAAACGATTTCTTCTCTGAAAGATTCATAATTTTCAAATTTCATGTAAGCGAATTGTCATTTGCAACTTCAATCAGTTTGGATAAATCTGTATTTTTGTCGTTTAGTAATGGATTAAAAAGAATTCTTGAATGATTTGTTTTAAAGCGCATCAACAGCTGTGGTCAATTAGCTTGCAAGAAATTCAAGGGTAATTTAACCCTTTCCCCTATAATCCCTAATTTTTATGTCCCTGTGATATTATATCCATAAAACATTATGGAAAAAGAAGAAATTGCTTGTAATAAGCAATTTCTTCTTTTCCCACAATATTTTCTATTGTATTGAATGGTACTTTTTGAATTGTACTTACTTTATTATGTCGCCTGCTAAACCTCTGATTTTTGACAAGTCTAAAATTTTGAAAATTAGTAATGGGTTTACATAAAACATATAGAACAATACAAAGACAACCACCAGATATACACAATGATAAAAGAGGAATAAAAAAAAAATATGAATCATGACCACTTTGTCACCTCTTACAACATGCAAGCCACATTTTTTCCACCAAATATGCAGAGTACGGTAGTTCTCCACACAGGGTCTCACAGGCTAGCCCTTTTCATTCCAAAGATTATTTATATTGTTACAGAAATATTAGCCTTGGAATTATCAAAGGCCTGAATGGCCTCAAAAGCAGTCAGGACTGTAAATTAACAATTACATTTAGTATGATAATTTAAGTCATTCTCTGATTTGTCTGTAAAGTTTCCTTATGAAATCACATTTGAAGACTTCTATCTCTTCTTCCAAAATGGTTAAATGCCACTGGATATTTTGACCATTTGCTTAAATCATTTTAGCTGTGAAATCTTTACATGCATTTATATGCAGAAAAAGAATTCCTGTTGTTAACGAGGATCCAATATACAACCTCAAAGGTAAAAGTCAAGTGCTCTAACCATTTGAGCCAAAAGGACTTAAACAACCGGGGATCCACTTGTATGATCCTGTATGGACAGTATATATGTAATTGTAAACATATTCTGTATTCAAGATTTAGTCGAACCAGAATGATAATTAATAGAGGAGGTGACAATAGTGACTAAGGCAATTCCTGTGAACTCTCAAAAAAACAAGAATTGACTATATTTAGCCATTACATACTAATGCCTAAAGAAATACTATCAAAATTCTTGAATTTTTATTGACCTCATTATCCGGTTAATAGAGCTCATAATGAAACATAGGAAAATGTTCAATACAAGTAAATATCTTCCCTAGAAAAAAGTATCTGCACTGAGAGTTTTCAGTCACTTATTTTTTCAAAGTGGCAACTTTGACTAAAGATCATACCATTATTGAAGAAATTAGAATTTAAAGCTGCTTGATTGTAGCCAGTTGACAACCCCTTGTCAGCATAAATACTTCTTACTTTCCTCTGTCCACACATGCAGCATTTCAATAACATGTATTTATTTCGCCGATATACGAAGCCACAGAAATTCACATTTTCCATCTGCCAATCGTCTTTACAAAAACATGGCTTGATCAACGGCGTAATTGTCAATTTCAGACAACATACACAAAGGATAGTTTTAACAGCATTGCCCTCCGATCTTTTGAAAGATTTCAAACAAGTAGAGGGCTCTGAGTAGAGTTTCCCCTTGGGATCTCAAGCAAGTTTGGAAGCCATTACTTTTTCAGTTTTTTGTTCGGGAATCTTTTGACCCAGTTCATACATACATTGATTGTTGGAACGTGAAAGACCAGGAACCAATACAATGTGTTAGGTTTGCATCTTTTTTCTAAACGGGAATCATTGTGGACCTTGAAAAATATACATTGAAAATATTTGAATTGTCTGGTACCAATGTCGACTTTAACTTGTAAATATTTGAAATGCTAATCGGTGATTTTAATTGCATTTAAACCCATGATTACTTTCAAAATTGCGTTCTTAGTGATTTACAATACATTTTTACGCAAAGCGCATCTTATCTGTAGCTCCGTGTCACATGAACCACTTGGCCATTCCTGTAAGGGTAGATCAGCCGAGAGATGCTCCAAATGAATCTAGTAGGCATAGCGATACCAGTCTAGGATATTGGTTATGTAAAAATAAAAGAACCAGTCAAGGTCGTGACCTTAATCACAGCGTACATCAGTGATTCGGCTTTTTAATGAATGGGCTTACATCAAGTAGTACTAAAAGAAACCATGAATCAATTTACGGGCAAGGATAAGTTTTTCAGGTCGTTGGCCGGTTCCTAAAAGGAAGTATCCTGACTGCAATAAAAACCACAGACTTGTTGCAAAACAGATTACTTACCCTTAGTAAAAACAAAACAAAAGCTCTAAGTAATCATATGTTATGCATAGTACTTGACAACTCACAAGTCATTCTTAGGTTATTCAAACAGGATAAAGAAAGATTATAATAAAGAGATTGACCCCCAATTCAACTGTTACAGATACAGTTGATTTCTGTTAATTACAACACCAAGTTGTTATTCAAAGGAACTATTTGTTCTATAGATCTAATGTTTGTGCACAATGTAAGTTGCAATTAAGCAGGAAAATTGCTATTATCAGGGTTGAAATTAAGAGGATTACACTATTTTAATTCACTTTCATATGGTTATTGATTTGGAAGGCCTAAAATTGTTGCATTTATTTGATTAAACCCTTTCCTGTACAATCCCTAATTTTTACGTCCCCATGATTTTATACTTCAGAAAAGATTGTGGAAAAAGAAGGAATAGCTAGTCACAATTTCTTCTTTTTCAATAATATTTTCTACACTACAGGCTAGTAACATTTTGAATGAAGCTCACATTAAATTGCTTTCTGTAACCTCTTTTGAATTGGACAAATCTTAAACATCGTAAAACAGAAAAGGGTTTAGCAACAGTGATGTGGGTAATCATAATTTTGATTTGAAAATAAGTTGTAAATGCAGTCCGAAGTGATGAAAAATATTTATAAAACTACTCAGAAAGGGATTGAAAAAGAAAGTTGATTTAAGGATTTCATTAACCTAAAATTATTGTCTGTAACTTCTTTGAATTTGGACAGGTCTAAAGTTTCATCATGGGTTACCTCAATCCAACACAATGACGCTTTTTGACTGACAAGAAAGACAGTTACAAGCAATTTCTTCCTTTTCCACAATGTCTTATACCTGAAAGTTTAAGAAATCTTAAGTTTCATCAAATCTAAATTGTCCTCTGCAACTTCTATCAAGTTGGACAAGTCTAAAATTTTGTTGTCTGGTAATGGGCTAAAATAATCTCATCTAAATAGTCAACCTTTGATTTATGATTTTACTAAAGAAATAAAATGGTTGATTGATTAAATGGGCTTTAACGCCGCTTTTAACAGTATTTCAGTCAAATTGTGGAGGCTGGAGCACCTAAAAATCGATTCCTGGCATTTCTCACACCAGTACTACCACTACATCCTTTCCTATCCTCCAGCTGCTATCCAACTTAAGTTTACGATTATCCAGCCATTGTTGAGAGACAAATAACGGAAAGAATATGTGCAGCCGCCGGGGATCGAACCCATGACATCCCATGAATGAAGATTAGGAGTCTGATGTGCTACAGACTGCGATATGATGTGCTACCGACTGCACTATGATGACGGCCTAAAAAAAATAATAAAAATTCTTCTAATTTACCTCTAAAACTCATATACTTATACAATACCACAATACTACAATTTTTCTTCTATGAAATGCCTTTGAAAATGAGTAAAATATGACGGCAGAAACCGGTTACAGGTACATAAATCTAGCAAAAAAAACAAACCAAACAAACCTGACAGTCACCTACCAGTAATTCAAACTAACCTTATTCCATTAAATTTCAATCAAGTTCAAATGTTTTCTCTGTGAATAAGGGTGAATGTCTAGCATAATGTGATGTCTAAACAAAACAAAACTGAGTAATTTTCCATCACAACATAGCTAGTAACTTAAACATAAAACATTTTACAAAATGAACTTAACAACTAAATGGAAACAAGATCATTTATATTGGTGATTTTGTTAAAAGGTTAAAAAATATCTAAACTGTTTCGTTACTTGCCCTATATATCAGAAATTTTATGGAGAAAAAAGAGATAACAGGCTTATTTTCCTTTTCCCTGCAATTTTTAATCCAGATATTTTTTTATCAAAAGCAATATCTTTGTTTATGATTGTATGTAAACACATTGGGAGACAAAAAAATTGAGAATGGTCCAAATTTAAAGAAAATGCACATGTCATTTTTAAGTTGAGAGAATTTAAAATACATCTAACATCCTAGGCAGAAAAGCAATTTGGAAAATGAGGAAGCCATTTCTAAATTTCCATAATGATTTCCAAACTTTTTTCCTTAAGGGGGATAAAAAAAGTGGGATTATGCGGGAATGGGTCAATTTAGGCAAGTTTGCCTCTTCCCAGTCATTCCTCTCTATTTAATCTCTTTATCTCACTTTGCCAATTTCGAAAGAGGCTACTATGTATATTGCTTCTTTACATATTGTCACCCAACTCTAGATTTAAAAAGGCTGAATTCTTTTAACCCAGAACCAGACAACAAAATTTTAGAACTGTCCAAAATGGAAGAAATTGCAGATGACATTTCAAAGTGTGCTAAAATTAGAAAACAAAAGCTAAATAAGGAAAAAACATTGTGAGAAACGGAGAAGTTACTTATAAAAAGCAATATCGCATTTTTTCCTCAAAAGTTTCCATAATAAGAGTTCTTTGGGGCTTCAAAAAGCAGCATTGTGCTGTATTGGGTTAAGGCAAAAACATATGTAACAAGTACTTTCTCCTTTATCAAACTATCTGATATACCGCTGACTGATTACACAAACTGTCAGTTTGGTCATGTTGAGAGTCTTGCAGAGCGTTATCTTTGTATTCTACTGCCTTGTGTATCTACCCTGACAGAGTGTAAAATATCTATTTCTTCTCGTTCTTCATTCTGAAGTCTGTCATTCTTATGATTTGCTTGCATACTTTCACTTGTTGATATTAAAATTCTTTTATCAGTGAACAGGAAAAACTGAAAAATTAGAAAAGAGAAACAATAAAAAAATAAAATTAAAGGATATTTGAATCAAAGTTTACAAACATCTATCAGTACTTTCATTCATAACTGGACAAGAAAATTTAAGACTGGTCCAAATTAAAAAAGTTGCAAACAACAGTTTAAAGTTCATTGAATTTTAAAAATCTTTTGTTGTTTGTGATAAAAAAACATTGTGGATTACTATTAACCTTTGTCATGCTAAACCCAGGATATTCCCGTTTTGGCAGGAGATGTAGACAAGATCAGACTGCACATAAGTGCAGTCTGATCTTGGTCTACACCTCCTGCTTGTATTTTTCCAAACAGAGTTTTAATGAAATTTATTTCTGAAAAAAGAACTAGAGCTGTCGCCCTCAAGGGCTGACGAGAATACCCCCCTACACCGCTAAAAAGGCTTTTCTATGAAGGAGTGGAATTTGAAGCTGTTTAATCACATGCATGTCATGGTGGATGAACATTGCCAACCCTCCACCTCTTTCTAATTTTGTGTTTGTTGCTAGAGTTGACTGATTAGGAAAGGTTGGTCAATATGAGCCTATGTTAAAGAAAACTGTGTGAGGAGATGATGACACAAAATTATATCCACGAAAAGTCAATATGAGCCTATGTTAAATTTTTGACCCCCGGGGGGCGGGGTCAGATTTGACCTCAGGAAATAAACCGTTTGATATTTTTTTTAAAGGTCAACAAGATGATGTTACTTACCAAATTTGGTAACTCCCCTTATGGTTACTGAGTTTTGCAATTTTAAATTTTGACTACTCCCCCCCCCCCATTAAAAAGTTCAAAATGGCATAACTCTGAAACTAACGACTGGATCAAGATGAAAATTGCAGGTGCACAACTTCATATGATAGGAAACAACCTGATAAAATTTCAGCAAAATTGGTCAAAAAATGTGGGAGGAGAAGAGGACACAAAATTATGTCCACTGATGGACGGACGGACGGACAGATGGACAGACGGACGGACAACCTGATTCCAGTATACCCCCCATAACTTCGTTGTGGGGGGTATAAATATTGATTTTTGAACAACAAGTTCTATCAATGCTTTCAGTCCTTTGATTTTAAAGCAATTCAGTAAGGTAATTTATACAGCAGGACAAGGGTTAAGAATTTCTTCATTTTCCAAAATGTTTTCCAATGCCTTTTTTCTTGCGAATATCAGAAAGGAATAATGTGTTGGAGTGGGTAAACCCATTACCAAGCAGTAAAATTTTAGACTGGTCCAAATTGAAGAGTTGCAGGGGACAATTCAAAATTCATGAAATTTTAGATTTTTTAAACTTTCTGTATAGAAAACATTGTGGAAAAAGAACAAATTGCTTTCAATAAGCAATTTCTTAATGTCCCAAAATGTTTCCCTATCATTTTTCTAAAAGGGCATTAAAAAGAGTCACAGTGTTGGAATGGGTTTACACAAATAATGTTGAAGTTACAGAGAATATTTTATCTCACTTAGCTGTCCTTGTTTTCTTGTGAAAACAGCCACAACAAACATTGTTGTCTTAAACCTTTTTCGTTTTTAGCAAACCGGTCCAAATTGAAAGAGCTTGCAGAAGACAATGAAAATTGGATGAAATTTGAAATGAAACCATCTTATGTGGTACAAAATATTGTGGGAAAAAGAGGAACGCTTTTTACAAGCAGTTTCTTCTTTTTCCACAATGTTTTCTCAAGTCTGAATTCACATCGACCTAAAATCCATTGTTTATACAGGAAAGGGTTAACCCGTTCCCACTCAATCCCTCCTTTTTACGCCCCTCAACAAAAGAGCTTTGGAAAACATTGAGGAAAATGAAGAAATTGCTTGGATCAAGCAATTTCTTCATTATCCACAATGTTTCTTATCCCAAAAGACGAAAAAATTCAAAATTCCATCAACTTGAAATTGTCGTCTTCAGCTCCTTTCAATTTGGACTGGTCCAAAATTCCATTGTGTTGGAATGGATTAAACACTCATACATCCATTAACAGATTACAATATCAAATTGATGATATTTAAAAAGTCCTTGCCTTATAGGGTAGAAATCATGACATTGAAGAAACTGCTCATTGCAAGCAACTGCTTTATTGTCCACAATGATTTCATAAGATTCCAAGAATTGGTATAAAGGCAATAGAATTATTGTGAGAAAAAAAATCTATCACTCCATTTTTTTAGACAAACTGATCTTAACTTTGACTATGATAAAACAGTTATTCTGCTTACTTACTTATCGCATAGACACTGTTAATTCTTGTCATGCTGAATAGAATCCTTTTCCAAACAGCATAAAAATTAAAAGGCGGAAAGTGCTTGTTATAGCTCTATATTTATTCCAAAATTAAATCTCATGAACCCTGACTTCAATTGCAACTGCGCTTATGTAAAAGCAAAGCTTTGTCTGTGCCTCCTGCCCCAAAAAAAATCTGGGTTAAGCATGACAAGGGTTAACTCATTCCCACACAATGACGCTTTTGGACGCCCCTCATGAAAAACAATTCTGAAAACATTGTGGAAAATGAAGAAATTGCTTGTAACACAAGGTTTTTCTATCCAGAAAGTTGAAAAATCTTATATTCCATAAAATTTAAATTCTCGTCTGCAACTCCTTTTAATTTCGACCAGTCTAAAATGTTGCCGTGTGGTAATGGGTTAAGATTAACTTATCTCAATGAAAATCTCAAGACAGATCCTTTACTTTATATTTAGTATTGACTACAATAAAACTTTACTTTGTGTATTCATACAGTGTGATTCAGTTTTTAGGTTCATACCGCAATGAAAACAAAAAATATTCTCTTCATTTCTTAACCCATTCTCACACAGCTTTTGAATGCCCTTCAGCTAAATCAATGGGGAAAATGATGTGTAAAATGAAGAAATTGCTTGTTACAAGCAATATCTACAATTTACACAATGTTTTTATCCAGAGAGTTGAACAAATCTAAAATTTCATAAACTTTAAATTGTCGTCTGCAACTGCTTTCAATTTGGACCAGTCTCAAATTTTGTAACTTGGTAATGGGTTAAATAATCTGCCAGCTCCTTTCAACTTGGACTAGTCTCAAATTTTGCAGTCTGGAAACGGGTTAAATAATCTGCAACATAAAATTAATAATTCTTGAACACTCATGAAATCCAGTATTTAAACCATTCACTCTTGTTATACCAAAGATAGATTGGCTCTCTGGAATACTTCATGATTCCTGTACTCTGATTTCCCATATTAGATTCAAAATTAAATGATACCCCAACATTTAAAAACTTAAGCCAGAGCAAACTTGAAAGAACAACAGATAAAGGAAAGAAATCGCCCCCTTAAACTACAAGGGATGATTGAAGACTGTGGTCCTAAGGCTGGACAAGGCAGTTTAACCTAAATATTTGAATCATTTTTCAATAATGTCACCTTGCATACATACACACATTGTCCAAACCTGTTGAAGCATTTGGTAGAAGGTAGTATATTTGGAAACAAGAGGACCATGATGGACCTAAATCGCTCACCTGAGGCATCTGCAAAATACAGTACTTTTTTGTCTACCCTGAAATTCTTTGTATTTAGACTTCACTCAAACTCTAACTACTCTCTGCATCTTCAATGGTGTAATTTTATCAACCTCAGTAGAGAACAATCTGGATGTACTATAAATTAAATATGAATGCAGTATACAACTTATACATTAGGAGAGGAAGATATTTGAACATGCTCTTATTGAGAGTTTTTCATAACATTTGATGCCTTGGGAAGGGCCATGTGTGTCCAAAAGATAATAATGTTATCCTATGTTTTTAATGTAAATGCTCTAGGACCTATATTTAACTAGAAGAATTTTTTCAATGCATTTTACGCAATTTTCGAACCCAAGAGCAGAGACATTTTTTATCCTCAAAGCATATTTTCCTGTAACATAGTATGGAATTGTTTAGTCATGCTACATACCAAATATGAATGCCCTTCACCTTATATTTAGAAGGAGAAGACTTTTGAAGTTGCTCTAATTGTGTGTTTTCCAAAGTTTTTTAACCTACAGGCATAATACTATCAAAATTGATAGATAACAGCCTGGCTATGCTACACTTAAAATATAAATACCCTCTGCCTTAATATGAAGATTTTTCTTTTGAACATACTCAAATTTTGCGTTTTTCCCAATTTTGGACCCCTAGTGCAGGACCGTTTTGGACCCTAGGAGGACAACTTTACTGATATAGTACAAAACCATCTAGTTATGCTACATACCAAATATGAATATCCTAGACCTTATAGTTTAAGAGGAGAAGTCTTTTGAAATTGCTCTAATTAAGCATTTTCCAAACTTCGGACCTCAGGGGCGGGCCATTTTTGACCCATGAGATTTAATATTTAAAAACTTGATAGAGAACCATATGATTAAGTTCTATATAAAATATAAATGCCTTTGGCCCTGTAGCCTATGAAAAAAACAACAACAAAGATTTACTAAAATTTCCCATTTTCATATGCCGTGGTTACAAGAGTTTTTAAAGGAATTAAAGTCTTATTACTTTTGAAGAACTTCACCCAAGGAACATCCCTGCAAAGTTTCAGCTTGATTGGCCTACTGGTTTAGGAGAAGAAGACTTTTAAAGATTTACTAAAGATTCTCATTTTCAAATGCCGCGGCAACCAGAGTTTTTTACCGAATTAAATTCTTTTAATAACTTTTGTAGAACTTCACCAAAGGAACATCCCTGCAAAGTTTCAGCTTGATTGGCCTACTGGTTTAGGAGGAGAAGATTTTTAAAGAAATTGTGGACGGACAGACAGATGGAAGGACAGGTGGATGGTCGGACTACGGACAACGACCAATCACAATAGCTCACCTCGCACTTTGTGCTCAGGTGAGCTAACAAGAGCACCATATGCCCATGCCAACACTAGGCTGTTATAATACTTGATTGTGGGTAACATTTTTAATTAAACAAGAGGGCCAGAATGGCCCTAAAATCGCTCACCTGACTAATGTAAGATGATTCAAAATTGAAATTGGCCCAATGGTTACTGAGGAGAAGATGTTTAAAGATTTCAAAGTAAAAACTGCCCTACCCTTCCAAGCCCTTATTTGGTCATCAATCAAAATTCTAGAACAACTTTTGAAAAGGGTCACTCAAGGAACATTCATACCAAATTTGGTTGAAATTGGCCCAATAGTTACTGAGGAGAAGATGTTTAAAGATTTCAAAGTCAAAAAAGTGCCTGACCCTGCCACGCCCATATTTGGGCATAAATCAAAATTCCAGGAACAACTTTTGAAAAGGGTCACCAAAGGAACATTCATGCAAAGTTTGGTTGAAATTGACCCAATGGTTACTGAGGATAAGATGTTTAAAGATTTCAAAGTTAAAAAAACTGCCACGCCCATATTTGGGCATAAATCAAAATTCTGCGAACAACTTTTAAAAGGGTCACCCAAGGAACATTCATACCAAATTTGGTTGTAATTGGCCCAATAGTTACTGAGGAGAAGATGTTTAAAGATTTCAAAGTCAAAAACTGCCACGCCCATATTTGGGCGTGAAACGAAATTCTGCCAAACAACTTTTGAAAAGGGTCATCCAAGGAACATTCATACCAAGTTTGGTTGAAATTGGCCCAATGGTTCCTGAGGTGTAGATGTTTAAAGATTTCAAAGTCAAAAACTGCCACGCCCGGCCACGCCCATATTTGGGCATAAATCAAAATTCTGTGAACAACTTTTAAAAAGGGTCATCCAAGGAACATTCATGCCAAGTTTGGATGAAATTGGCCCAATGGTTACTGAGGAGAAGATGTTTAAAGATTTCTAAATCAAAAACTTCCACGCCCTGCCACGCCCATATTTGGGCGTAAATCAAAATTCCACGAACAACTTTTAAAAAGGGTCATCCAAGGAACATTCATGCCAAGTTTGGATGAAATTGGCCCAATGGTTACTGAGGAGAAGATGTTTAAAGATTTCTAAATCAAAAACTTCCACGCCCTGCCACGCCCATATTTGGGCGTAAATCAAAATTCCACGAACAACTTTTGAAAAGGGTCACCAAAGGAACATTCATGCCAAATTTGGTTGAAATTGGCCCAATGGTTACTGAGGAGAAGATGTTTAAAGATTCCTAAGTCAAAAACTGCCACGCCCTGCCACGCCCATATTTGGGCATAAATCAAAATTCCACGAACAACTTTTGAAAAGGGTGACCCAAGGAACATTCATACCAAATTTGGTTGAAATTGGCCCAATGGTTACTGAGGAGAAGATGTTTAAAGATTTCTAAGTTAAAAACTGCCACGCCCTGCCACGCCCATATTTGGGGGTCAATCAAAAATCCGCGAACAACTTTTGAGAAGGGTCACCCAAGGAACATTCATGCAAAGTTTGGTTGAATTCTGCCCAGTGGTTACTGAGGAGAAGATGTTTAAAGAATTGTTGACGACTTCCGACGCACGACGGACAAAAGGTGATACCAAAAGCTCACCTTGAGCACGTTGTGCTCAGGTGAGCTAAAAAAGGGCACATAATTTATTCAAAAATGCATTTAGAGTTATCCCTCTGAACCGCAAAGTTTGGCCTTTTGATAGTGAATATTTATTCAGAGTTTCAAGTGAATGTGTTCAGTAATACCAGAGGTATTACACAATGTCAAAATTTTTTAACGACCATGCAGACACTAACGTAGTTGACCTCTTGGCCATAACAATACCTAAGGTTTTCTCAAAAAACGGCCAAACTTACAAAAAATGTGTCAACAACTTGTCTGATGTGGTCATCAGTGCAAAAAAGGCAGCCTCTCAGTTCTTTTTCCATCGCGAGGAATAGGTAATAGTCAGCTGTTTTTGAATCAAGTTGAATAAGGGAGATGCTCAACCAGTTTGAAACCACATTCCAGAACAGTGTGACTTCTTTCAATATAATCCAATAATAACACACCTTTTGCATCCTAGAAAACTGTGGCCATCACCTTCCAAGCAGACTTTGTCCGAAACAAGAGCCGTTGGAGACGGATTATGCTCCCCAAATAAGGCTTTTGTCACAAAACTGTATGCCATTATTAGACAAAAATCTTTTTATTGAATGCAACTATAATTTGAGCGTTCAGTTCACAAGAAATTTGGAAGTTAGATAAACATTGGGGGAATCTGTTTGGCCTCACAGGCCTGATTATAGTAAAATTCAATATCATTATATGGTAAAGGGTTAAATATCAATGAAAAATGTCTTCATACAAAAAATGAAGATTCTAACTTGAGTAGTCTTGCAGAAACAATAGACTGATTTATTTTAGAGAAGGAAATATACAAAATGTAAAGCTACATGGCATTAAGCCCCCTTTTAGCATGGTAAGATTCATTGGTCAAAAGTTGAAATAAACATTACCTAGGGCACTTAATAAACAACATTTATGTAAAGTAACAAGAAGTTTTGGTAATTTGTAAAGGAGGTATATTTGAAAATTAATGACCTTGACAATTTGACCTTGACCAATGACCTTGGACTAAGTACCAACAGAAAGTCAATGTCATAAGTAATGCACATGTAAAATATGAAGGCTATATCACTTATCATTGTAAACTTATTGGTGATGCTAAAGTTAAAATTTTCAAAATTTTGACCTTGATAAATGACCTTGACCTTAACAGATGACCTTGAACCTAATACCAACAGCAAAGTGATGTTATAAGCAATGCACATGTGAAATATGAAGGCTATATCACTTACCATTGTAAACTTATAGACAATGTTAGAGTAAGGATATTTGAAATTTTGACCTTGAGAATTGACCTTGATCTTGACAGATGACCTTGAACTAATTACCAACAGAAAGTCCATGTCATAAGCAATGCACATGTAAAATATGAAGGCTATATCACTTACCATTGTACACTTATGGGCGATGTTAAAGTTAAAAATTTGAAATTATGACCCTGAGAAATGACCTTGACCTTGACAGATTACCTTGAACTTAGTACTAACAGAAAGTCCATGTCATAAACAATGCACATGTAAAATATGAAGACTAAATTACTTAACATTGAATACTTATGGGCGATGTTAAAGATAAATTTTGAAATTATGACCCTGAGAAATGACCTTGACCTTGACAGAAGATCTTGAACTTAATACCAACAGAAAGGTCATGTTATTAGCAATGCACATATGAAATTTTAAGGCTATATCACTTACCGTTGTAAACTTATAGACAAAGTTAAAGTTAAGATTTTTGAAATTTTGTCATTGAGAAATGACCTTGATCTTGACAGATGACCTTGAACTTAGTACCAACAGAAAGGTCATGTCATAAGCAATGCACATGTGAAATATCATTTTTATATCACTTACCGTTGTAAACTTATGGACAATGTAAAAGTTAAAATTTTGAAATTTTGACCTTGAGAAACGTCATGTTATAAGCAATGCACATGTGAAATATAAAGGCCATATCACTTACCATTGTAAACTTATAGACAAAAATAAAATTCTGAACTTGACACATGACCTTGACTAACAACCTTGAACAAAATAACAACAAAAAGGGTTTGTCACAAGCAATGCACATGTGAAATATGAAGATTGTATCTGTAACCAATCAAAAGTTATGGCAGGACAAAAAGAGAGCTTACATAAAGCTAATAACATTAAGGCCCGATATCCTATGACCCATTTTTTTTAACATTAATTTTCGATAGTTTAAGGTCAAGAGGATCTGATTTGCTACTAAAATATGATATTTCATAAAATTCTGACTATTTGCCTGGGAGAAATTGGCCAAAAGCTATTCTTTACATTAAGGCCCCTTTTTCCATGACGCAGCCTTGAATTAAGAAAGCTCAAAAAGGTCTCTCGGAAATTTCCAAGGAAGATCATATATGAAGTTTCATCCAATTAGGCCCAGCGGCTCCTGAGATATGACGTTGGACGGACGGCAGGACGGAAGGACAGACAGACACACGCACAAGCCGGCAACTATTTGCTCCCCCGAAATAAAATATCTTTAAACTTGATCTTAAACCTATTCACATATGACAAATTTATTTTGAAATGTTCAAAGAGATTCAAAGGGATTGCAGGTGACATGACAAAGAAGGTTTTAATTGAAAAGTAAGGGCAATACCAGGTAGAAATACATAGGGAAACAAGAGGCCTTATCAGTCACCTGAGTCCAAAAAGCACAAAAACAGATAAAAGTCCACCAGATGATGCTACATACCAAGTATCAAATCTCTCGGTCTTTCTGCTTGGGAGAAGAAGATTTTTAAAGTTTTCACTATACAAGCCTATGTTAGACTTGTGACGTCCGGCAACAGGCTAACTTTGACCCTGGGGCCATTATTTGTACAAGCTTGACAAGATCCACCAGATGATGCTGTATACCAAATACCAAAGCTCTATGGCCCTCCTGTTTGGGAGGAGAGAATTTTAAAATTTCCACAACATATATATATTTAGTGGAAATTTTAAAAATTCTCTCCTCCCAAACAGGAGGTAGTGGAAATTTTGAAAATTCTCTCCTCCCAAACAGGAGGGCCAAGACCTATGTAAAACTTGTGAGATCTAGGGATGGGCTAATTATGACCTTGTGGCCATAACTTATACAATCTTGAAAGAAGTCCACCAGATGATGCTATATACAAAATATCAAAGCTTCAGACCTTTCTGTTTGAGAGTAGAAGATTTTTTAAGTTTTCACTATATAAGTTTTTGCTAAACTTTTGAGGTAAGGGAACAGGCTAATTCTGACCCTGGGGCCATAATTTATACCATTTTCATAGAGGTCCACTAGATGATGATGATCTATACCTGATATCAAAGATCTAAGCCCACCTATTTGGGAGTAAATCTGACCCTGAAGCCATTAATTTTTAAAATCTTGGTAGAGGTTCACCAGATGATTCTACATACCAATTATCAAAGCTCTAAACGCTCTAGTTTTGGAATAAGGTTTTTAATTTTCACTGTATAAGAACTATGTTAAACTTGTGATGTCCGAAGATGGGCTAATTCTGGCCCTTGGACAATAATTTTTACAATCTTGATAGAGGTCCGCCAGATGAGGTTACATACTAAATATCAAATCTCTAGACTTTTTTGTTTTGAAAAAGAAGATTTCTAAAGTATTCCCTATATTAGCCTATGTTAAACTTGTGACGTCCAGGAATGGGCTATGTCTGACCCTAGAGCCATAATTTATACAATCTTGATAGAGGTCCACCAGATGATGCTACATACCAAATATCAAAGCTCTAGGCCCTCCCATTAGGAAGATTTCTTGAATGTTCAATATATAAGCCTTTGTTAAACTTGTTACGTCTGGGAAAGGGGCTAATTCTGAACCTGGAACAATATTTCATATGATCTTGAAATAGATCTACCAGATGATGCCACATGCCAAATATCAGAGCTGTAGGTCTTTTGGTTTGGTAGAAAAAGATTTTCAAAGTTGTCACTATGTAAGCTTATGCCCCCCCCAACACACACACTTTTGACCCCCTCTAACACAGCCATTCCTTGACATTTTTTTTCTTGTACAAACTTTATAGTCCTTGGCCTCAAGACTAAAGATACAAAATGTGAATCCAATCCAATAGCTGGTTCATGACAAGAAGAATTTTAAAGATGTACCCTTTTTGGCCCCTATTTTTCCCCTCAAGGGGCCCCAAGGGGAGATAACTCCATGACATGTACAAGTCTGAAGCACCATCCCATGGAAATCCTTCCTGCCAAGTTTAGTTGAAATCTGTCTAAGGGTTCTTAAGAAGAAAATGTTAAAAGTTAATGCACAGCACACGGTGTACAATGATGGACAAACCACAATCACAATAGGTCACCATGCCTATTTCAAGCAATTTCTTTTTTTCACAATGGTTTCCATAGCTGTATTTTTATGATGCATAAAAATTATGGAACGGTATGTGTGGTAATGACTTAAAACAAAGAAGGATTTCAATTTGATACTAATTGCTATTTTAGAAGTTATTTGATACAAAAGAAGTCAAATCAACAGAATCAGCTGAATATAAACTCACCGCTAAAACAGCTATAACAAGTCCTAATATAGAACCGGCAAACACGTCACTCCAATGATGATAGTAATCATAGATTCTTGACAACGATATTACGTAAGCAATAATGAACAACATCCCTTGTATCATAGGTTTCACTAGCCAGTATTCCAACCAAGAGAATCTCCGCTGAATATAAATCTGGAAAAAAGAAATAAGTTTCAGAAACAAAATTAATCATCTAATACATAATCTGGCATTTTGACAGAAGCTTGGTGGTCTAGGGATAGGACACCAAACTTGGGATCGGAGGGTCCCAGGTTCGAATCCTGCAAGGATCATGGGAATTTTTCTGAGCAAAAAACTTACTCCACATTGCTCCTCTCCCTCCAGGTTTATAAATGGGTACCTGAGAGGGTTATAATCCAAAGTGTTGTGGCTGCCATAGGCACCGTATGTTAATAGCCGACTTGCAATTCAATGATTGGGGGTTAGAGCGTAAAGTCGTTTGATGACGCAAGGCGTAGAAAAAGACTATAAACCTGATACTTTAACTTTAAACTTTTGACATGCTGAGTGAAATATCCAAGGAAAAACATGTGATGGTCCTATATGGCTCACCTAAGTAACAATCTCAAACACAACATTGTGACATTAATAATCATATCTGTGCCTCTGTGGAGTGGAAATGCAACCTAAGGCTCATATTTTAAACAGCTTTTGTAGACCGTAATGCAACATACATTGTAACAAGAGGCCCATAGGGTCTTATCGGTCACCTGAGTCCATAGAGCACAAAAACAGATAGTAGATCCATCAGATTATACTACATACTAAATATCACAGCTGTAGGCCTTTAAGTTTGCGAGACGAAGATTTTTTTGCAAAGTTTTCACTAAACAAGCCTGTGTTTAACTTGGGACATCTTGGAACGGCTAATTCTGACCCTGGGGCCATAATTCATACAATCTTGATGGAGGTCCACCAGATGATGCTACATACCAAGTTTCAAAGCCCTAGGCCCATCTGTATGAGAGAAGAAGATTTCTAAAGTTTTTACTTTATAAGCTTGTTAAACTTGTGACATCCAGAAATGGGCTAATTGTAATCCTGAGGCACAAATTTGTACAATCTTGATAAAGTCCCATCAGATGCTGCTGTTTACCAAATATCAAAGTTCTAGGCTCTCCTTTTTGGGAGAAGAAGATTTGAGAGAATTCACTATATAATAATAATAATAATAAAGACTTTATTTAACGAGACAGCACAGTTGGGATTACCCAGTCTTCCCTGTGGGCCTCTAAAATATGTACAGAGATTTAACATGTGACAATGAAACCAGACAAAGACATCAATGATATGAAAAACATTCAAATGTAACATGGTTATGTGAAGTTGTAGACTTTCCTTTGTTGATGTAGTAAAACAATATCTTGAAGTTTTACACTTATACTGATGAGTTTTAATCCATGACAACATAATGATGCTCTCTGATGCACTGAAGAAATACAATCATGAAAAACTTTGTGAGGACAGGACAGTCTCTTATAACAAGCAGATTTTCCTTTTCTCATAATGTTTACTACCCTGTTTGGCACAATTTGAACTGTTATCTACAGCTCCTTTCAGTTTGGACCAGTCTAGAGTTTTATTCTCTAGTAAGGGTTAATACATATGAAACAATAACTCTACAAGTCAAGTTAAAGTATTGGTATTCAATGTGTTTTTCCCACCAGAGTTCCACCAACTTAGATAGGATGCTTTGAATTTATGAACATTTTCTGAGTTTCTTACATAAAGAGGAATCTGATTCCAGATCTTTGGACCAGAGTATGCTATTGATTTCCTGTAAAATTCGATTCTTGGCTTTGGAACATTCAGAACTGAATTTGTATTTGATCTTAAATTTCTATTTGTTGGTTCAGTAAAAAGGTTGGAAATATAGGTGGGAAGCTTTACACTTACTGCTTTGAACATAAAAATAGCTTTTTTGAATATTATGCGATCATGAATTTTTAACCAGTTAAGTTCATTGAAGAGTTCCTCACTGGGAGTATCAATTTCTTTTTCTAGTATGATCCTTGCAGCTCTTTTTTGAAATTTATACAGTCTGTCTAACAGTAATGACCCACAATTACCCCAGATTATACAACAATAGTCAATATGAGGCAGAATGTAGGCATTAAAGAAAACCTTTCTCACATCGATACTTAAGTAGTTTCTGATTCTAAGAAGAAGGTACAATGAAGAGTTGCATTTTTTTAGAAGATTTTCTACTTGTATTTTCCAAGAAAGTTTCTGATCAACATGTATACCTAATAGTTTCTCTACTTCAGAGAATTCTATTTTTTGGTTTTGGAGAAACAATGAGATATTTTCAGGAATAAATAATTGGTTAGATGGAGAGATAATCATTGCCTTTGTCTTTTGAGGATTTGGTACCATTGCATTATTGTGACACCAATTTTCAATGACATTTAGGCTGTATTGGAGTGATGTGCAGACTTCTGTTACTGATTTACCTGTGATGCTAACAGTTGTGTCATCTGCAAATAAATCAGTCAAAGAAACAGGTAGATGCAATGGCAAATCATTAATGTAAAGGATAAAGAGGATGAGACCAAGAACTGAGCCTTGGGGTACTCCAGATTGTATATCTTGAGATGACGATAATCTACCGCCAACAGACACTCTCTGTGTTCTATTTGACAGATAAGATTCAAACCATGTTAGAGTTTCATAACTAATAGCATACTGAGTCATCTTTTTCATGAGAAGGGAGTGATTTATTAGGTCAAAGGCCTTGGTAAGGTCAAGGAAGACAGTGCCCACAAACTCTTTATTATTTATGGCTTCAATCCAAGAATCAATAATGGCCCTGAGAGCTGTCTCACAAGAATGATTTGTTCTAAAACCAGACTGATTTTTATGGATGTATGAGTTTTCCTCTAAGAATTCTTTGAAGTTGTTACTCACATGACGTTCAAGTATTTTTGATAAAACAGGTAAAATTGAGATAGGTCGATAATTGCTGACACTAGATTTATCCCCCTTTTTGATTAGGGATTACTTTAGCTTGCTTAAAGGGTGAAGGGAATTTACTCTTTTGAAAACTTTGATTGAAAATGTAAGCAATTGGTTTAGCTATGACTTTAGCGCTTATTTTCAAAAAGTTTGGTCCTATGCCGTTCAGTCCAGTTGACTTGTTAGTTTCTAGCATTTGAAGTTGTTTTGATATAAATTCTTCTTTTATTGAAGGAATAGTAAATTTACATACCTGTCCCCTGTTACAAGTTAGTTTCTTGATCAAATGAAGATCATAGTCATCTGAATTACTAAAATCATTTTTTTCTGTTGGTTTTAATATACTTGCAAAATATGAATTGAAAATTTCTGCTTTATTTTGTGCATCATTTGTTGGTATGCCATTTTCATCATTAATACAATTTGACTGGTAAGGTTTTGATTTTCCTGACAAATCTCTCAAATGCTTCCACAATTTCTTAGGATCTCTTTTGTTTTCATTGATTGTTTTATTATAAAATGACTTTTTGGCTTGAGATATCAATGTTTTTGTTCTATTTCTCCAAAATTTAAATTGGTTATTATTGTTTAGGGATTTGAACCTGTCAAGTTGTTGTGCAGCGTTTTTTATTTCATTTGTATACCAGTCAGGCAGATTATTGTGCTTAACTCTTTTTCGTTTCAGTGGGGCATGTTGATTTAAAACATCATTAAATAAGGAAATAAAGCAGCCTAAGGAGTCATCTACAGCGTCATAAATTTCTATTAGAGACCAATGTTGATTTCCAAGGTCTCTAATAAAAGCTGTTTGATCTAGATGACTGACATTTCTGTATTCAATAACATTGTGTGCTTTTTTTTGATTTATCATCAGAATTAAGCTTTCCTGTGAAACAAACAGGATAATGGTCGCTCAGAGCAATTTTGGGGACATGTACATTTGTTATATTTTGGGGGTTATTTGTATAAACATGATCTATGATAGTTGAGGTATGACTGGTTACTCTGGTGGGAGTATTCACTAGCTGTGTTAGATTATAAGACTGTATCACACTATTCCAAGTACAATTTGAACTCTGAGAGTTTGAAAAATTGAAATTAAAATCTCCAGTCAATAAAATTTCCTTATTTTCAGAGTATACTGTTTCTAAAATCCTTTCAACTTCATTAATCCAATGATTGTTTGCTGATGGAGGCCTATATAAGTGTCCAAAGATGAATGATTTTTGTTTGGAGTGTTTTACCTCTAGCCATATTGCCTCAATATCAGTACAGTCAAGATCCTGTCTTAAAACACAATGGTGGTCACATTTCACATATGTAATTAGACCTTCACCATGAGATTTTCTGTCTCTCCTATAGAGGTTATAATAAGGGAGTTGTAAACCATTGTTTTCTATTTCATCATTTAAAAAGGTTTCACTTAGGCTTATTATATCAATATGACTATTGTCATGCAGAATAACTTTTATTTCTTCTAATTTTGAATATATATAGTGGATATTCAGGTGAAAAAAATTTAATCCTTTTTTTGTGTCATAAAAAATTTGGTTGTCTCTATTCTTATCACTTTGATGGTCTTGGATTTTGGTTAAAAGTTTTGAGGTCCCCAAGTCGTTGGTAGCCATGGTTGGTACTGGTTGGGATACATCATGTATGGTGGATGATAATATGTATTGGGCCTTCTCCTCCAATATGGGTCCTTGGGAAAATTTACAGACTTTTTCTCTGTTTTAGGTGAGAGTTTAAAATATTTGTTCACCGTATCTTTGATATTTTTTGATAGTAGAGCAGCACCTTTGTAGTTAAGGTGAACTTCGTCATGATAAAGGGATTTATTTACACTGCCATTATCTAGTATGAATTGAGGTCCATTGTCAATGTAGATGTAATTGAATTTCAAGCACATTTGTTTGATTTCAGAATTGATTTCATCTATGATTTTACTAGAGAGTTTGTCATACTTCTTCTTCAGTATTGAAGATACGGCTATTTGAATTTTTGGACTTTGTTTTTTTATTTCTGCAGCTAGGTGGTTATATTCTGTCATAATAGACTCTTTACTGTCAGCATCTGACACATTGTTTATTCCAGCATGAATAATGACCATGTCACATTCACTGGGAAAACAGCTTTTTTGCACAGAACTGAATACTGCTTGTCTTATATCTTGAACTTTAGCTCCTGTAAATGACTTAATTCTGGTTTGAAATTTGTCTCCGGAAAGTTTTTTGGGGTCAATCACCTTTGTGACTGAGTCTCCCAGAATACAAATTTTTGGTATAGTTGGATTTGCTGAGTTTCCAGATTTCGATGATGATTTATCTGATACCTTACAAGAATTTTCACTTTGGTTAGAACATCTTGTGCTTTCTAAATAAACTGGTTGAGCTGTTTGAGCCACTCGTTTCACTGGATCCCCTTTATTGAGGTTGGCTTCTTTTGTCATTGTTTCATGGTTTTGTTTTAGTTCCTGTTTGAGCTCTTCAAGATCAGTCAATAAGGCTTTTTCACCTAATTTTTCTTTAATTTTCTCTATTTCCAGTTGAAATCAGACATAGTATTTTGAATGCTGATGAGATGTGCACTGAGACATTCTTTCTCACAGCTTTTGTTTAGGTCGAATGTTTTTGGCTTTTCTTGATTTTCCCTTTTCAATTTTGAAATCATAGTATTGAGTAATTTCTTTTCTTCTTCAAGAATAAGGCACTTGGCATTTAGGTCAGCTACTTGAGATTTTAGATCTGTATTTTCTTTCAAAATATGTTCAGTACTTTTGCCATTTTTTAGTTTTTGAATAGTTTCTTTCTGCAGTTTTGTTTTTCCATTTAAGGAGTTTATTTGCTTTGCTTGTTCTTCCACTTTTTTGGTCAGTTTTTTATTCAGGCTGTTTTCATTTGTTTGAGAGCAAGTTGATACAAATTTTGTAGATGGAGATTTTGATACATTTTCTGGTGGGTCTACTTTACTCATTTTGTCGATACCAAAACAAGGATTTGTAGGTTCTATAAAGCTTAAATTACTTTTGTTGGGCAAACTATCATAGAGACTATTATCTGTAGAATACACTGATTTTGGGGTTGTGTCTAGTTGTGTAGTTATTAGGGATCCACTTCCTCCATCTTCACTTAGTAGATTTGAACTTTTGCGTCTTGTGTCTTCCCCCAAAATCACAACATTTCTATGCCCATAACTTATTGGTGTTGAAGTTTTGGGAGGTGAGTTATGTGACTTCAATTGGGAGTTCTGTGCAAGAACATGGTCTGTGAAAGCTCTGTTCCCCTGGTGGGATAGTTTGTTTGTTTTCTTTGAAAATGGAGTTCTAAGAGCCTTTGAAAGAGATGATAGAAAGCTATTGGTCTTGGATTTAGGCCTAGCTGATTCTTCTGGAGAAGAAGAGATTTGAATGGGGTCTTCCTGCTCTATTTTGTCAATGTGTGGATTTTTATTCAGCTTTTCGGATAGATTTCTAAAAACCTTCTTTCTCCAATCTTGACATCCTGGTCCTTGGATAAGTAAAGTGTGTGTGAAATATGATGTTATCACAACCTTTCTATTATCAAAGTCAAAGGTAGTGGTAAGTCCAGTGGAATCTTTGTTAAGGGTGAAGGGGTATAATGCCTTTAACAGAGTTAACAGTTCATCCTGTGTGTCTTTATGGTATATTCTGATAGATATACAAAATGTTTGATCAATATAAACTTCATAAAGGATACCATCGTTGGGATCACAATAGTCTGATAGCTCGAAGTCAATAGCTGAGAAAACACTGAAGCTTTCAAATTCTGTACTGTCCATATTTTCCAAGTTAAGGGATACACCAAATCCAGATTAAAGTTATTCCATTCGGTCAAAGGTAAAAACACCACAGAGAAGACGGTCATAAATCTCAAAGTACCAGAAATTGTCCGTGTCAAATCAGGAATTAGATGGCATAAGAGCCCATTTCAAGGCAATTACATGGCCACTAATGATTCTGTGAAAACTATTAATCACTGATGGCAGCAACATTAACCTGAGTGTGCCTTGGAGTATTATGTAATTGAGAATTATTTAACACAATGGAATCATAATTTTAGTAGTTTTTTTATTAATTCCAAAAAAATAAAATATTTAGATCACTTTTAAGTCCACAGTTTGATAGAATAATTCATAGTGATAAAGTCCATGTATTTTTACCCAAATTTGAGTTACAGAAACATTTTTATTTAATTCAAATGTCAGAGCACAAAATCCATGTCTGGTCACTCTGAATGCTCACATTGTTTTTTTTATATAAGCCCTTTATAAAACTTATGATGTCCAGGAATGGGCTAATTCTGTCCCTGGGGCCATGAATTTTACAATCTTGATAGAAATCTACCAGATGATGCTACATACCAAATATCAAAGCTATAGGCCCTGTCATTTCAGAGAAGAATTTTTTTTAAATTTTCACTATATAAGCCTATGTTAAACTAGTGATGTCCAGGAATGGGCTAATTCTGTCACTGAGGCCATGATTTATACAATCTTGATAGAAATCCACCAGATAATGCTACATACCAAATATAAAAGCTCTAGGCCCTTAGTTCAGGAGAAGATTTGAAATTTTCACTATATAAGCCCCAGGCCAATTTTTACCCTGGTGTTATAATTTATACATTATTGATAGAGGTCCACTAGATACATGTAATGCTACATACCAAATATGAGAGCTTAAGGTCTTTTGTTTGGTACAAAAAGGTTTGGTAGAAAAAGATTTTCAAAGTTGCCAATATGTAAGCTTATGTACCCAAACTCACCCCCCCCCCCAGCCCTAAAGACTCTAAATACCAAATGTGAATCCTATCCGACAGCCAGTTCACGACAAGAAGATGTTCAAAATGTACCATTTTTGGTCCCTTATGAGGCCCCAAGGGGAAGTAACTCCATGACATGTACAAATCTGACGCGCCTTCCGATTTGCTTCTTGCCAATTTTGGTTGAAATCCATCCAAGGGTTCTCCAGAAGAAGTCAAAAATGTAAAAAGTTAAACGCATGACGCACAAACAAAACAAGATCACAATGGGTCACCATGACCTAGGTCAGGTGACCTAAAAACCCTCAGCCTAATGGTTTGCCAAGAAAAAAAGAATTTCACAGATTTATCTTGTTTCTCTGTAAAACAAGATGTACAAAGGAGGAGCCCAAGTGAGACCTCAGAGGCATTCTTTAAGCCAATACCTTACAAAAAAAATTTAGACAGGTCCAAACTGAAAGAAGTTGCAGATGACAATTTAAACATCATGAAATTTTAGATTTTTTGACTCTCTAGGGAGAAAATATTGTGGAAAATGAAGAAATTTGGAATGTGGAAATGGGTTAATCATCTTTTCTAGATGGCCATCAGATGATGCTTCAAGCTAAATAATTAACCTCTATGCCTTATCAATATTCCAGAGGGGATTTCTAAAGATTTCTTCTCATACATAAAATAGGGTGTGCTTGGTTGAAGCTGAAGTGGGAACCAAGGTGAACATTTTTTAAAAATCTTTATTCAGTGTCACCATGTAATGCTGAATGCAAAATCTCAAACCTCTATGACTTATTGCTTGTTTAGCTAAATAAAATCCCCTTTAAGAATTGCATCAAAATCAAAAAGCTATAAGCAGTGGTAAATTCTTCTTACAACTCTGAAATGAAAATGCCAAACAGTTTGTTTAGACTAAGATCTTATTCTATATCTCCTACCAAAGCAGGAATATTCCAGGTTCAGCATGACAAAGGTTAAAAGAATTTCCTTCTTTATTTCTATGTAAAATAGGGTGTACCTAGGAAGAAACCCAAATGGGACCCTAGGTGCATAATGTATTATCTTTTATAGAGGGCCACCAGGTGATGCCACATGCAAAACAATAAACCTCTATGCCTTATAGTTTTGTGGAAGAAGATTTTAAAGACAGATTTTCCTCTTTGTTTTCTAAAAAAAGTAGTTTCAACCTTTCTGTTACCACAGAAACCAAAGTTTTTGACAAATTTCAATTACTTTAACACCTTTAGTAAAGCTTCCCCAAGAAACATCCTCACATGGTTTCAAACTTGTTGGTACTGGATGAGAAGATTTATAAAGAAAATGTGGACAGACAGGTGGATCATCAGACATTCTAATTTTTTGGTACTTGCAGAATTTTTTCTTTGATGTTTTAGATATAGCCCCTAATTCTAAGCTCATAATGGCAAAAAGCCATTGAAAAATTAAACCTCATAAAACAAGTCTGGACACACACACACCTAACCACATATAGATCAATTTTTGGTGTGCACAAATGAATGATGGATAGACAGACAGTGAGTGATCACATTAGCTCAATTTCAGCTCCTTGTGCTCAGTTGAGCTAACAAGAGTGCCATAGTCACAATATATGCCGCCACTTTGCTGCTGTTTCACGAAAATAATTGTAGACACTACTTATTTTGACAGAACCAAATTCAAAACATTTGCAGACTACCTTTATAAATTGTCAAGTTCAAACTTTTCGTTATCATTGATTGATTGAATGGGCCCAGAGACTAAGAGTAAAGGGGCATAACTCTTGCAAAAATCAATGAACCATAAAATCCTTGATCCATGTACACCTTCAAATTAAAGTGATGACATTGACCAAGTTTCATTTAAATCAAGACAAAAAGTTAGGAAGAGTTGAGTTCACAAGGCTGCAATTTCAGTAAGTCCCAGATACTAAGTTTTAAAGGGGCATAAGTCAGGAAAAAACTAGACATTGTCGCAAAGCGGACTTATACCCCCCAACAGCACTTTTCCATGTACAAGTGCTATCTCCCAAAGGGCCATAATTAAAAAAGGACTTTTTAATTAAAGGGCCATAACTCAGTCAAAAATCAATGGACCATAATTAAACTAGGATATGCACATATCTGACTTATACCGAGTCTTTCTGTGAAATTTGAATCAAATCTGTCCAATGGTTTCTGAGAAATTGAGCAGACACGATTTTTCACCAAAGGGCCTTAACTCCATTAAAAATCAATGGATCATAAATGGAATATGCACATCTCTGCTTGATACTGATTATATAAGTGAAGTTTGAATCAAATCCGTCCAATGGTTGCTGAGAAAAAGCTACAGGCAGACGGACTGACAGACCGACTGACGGACCGACCTACAGACAAGATGACTCCTATATACCCCCCAAATATATTTTGAGGGGTATAGTTAATGAACCATAAAATCCTTACTTCATGCACATCTACCAATCTAGGTTATAACATCCACCAAGTTTCATTTAGATCCAGCCAGAAACTTAGGAGGAGTTTCATTCACAAGGCTGCAATTTCAATAAGCCCAAAAGACTAAGTTTTAAGGGGGCATAACTGAGGCAAAAATCAATGAACCATAAAATCCTTACTTCATGCACATCAACCAATTAAGGTGATAACATCCAACAAGTTTCAAAAAGATCCATCCTGAAACTTGGGAGGAGTTGCGCTCATGAGAAAAGTGGATGGACGTACATACGTACAGACAGACAGACGGAGAAGATGACGCCAATATACGACCGCCTCCGGTGGCGTATAAAAATTGCTTGTTACAAGCAATTTCCCCTTTTGCCACTATTTCCTTCCTTGTATGGCACTATATTTTAAAATCAATACAAACTTTTAGTTGTCGTCTAAAACGTCTTTCAATTTGGAAAGTCAAAAATTTTGTCATCTTGTAATTGGTGAAACATGCTACTCTCATTTAATGAGTTGCGGACACATTAAATTCATCAACTAGCAGATTGACCTGCCATTCATATATTTGAATCGACCATTCAAATTGATTGAATTTTAAACTAGAGGCGCTTGACTGCCTGATTCACTCCAGTGGCCTGAGTTTACTTATCATTTCCTGATAAATTTTTTTGAAAACCATTCTGCAGTTTGCTAGAATAAGATTTTCAAAATTTCACTATAAACCATATATGGAAACAAGTCCCCCTTTTAAAAGCCATATATTTTCATCTGAGCCATATTTTATGATGCAATCTGACAAAGAGTCACCAAAGGATCATTCCACTAAATTTTGTTGAAAACTTCTAATCGTTTGTAATCTAAGAAGATTTTAGGTTTTCACTGTTTACAATAATAATCTACAAATGTAGTCCAATCCATTTTAGCAATTTATACAGCCAATCAATTCTTTTTAGCAGTCTAATAAAGGATCGTTTCAGTGAAATTTGGTTGAAATCCATCCAATGGTTTCTGAGAAGAAGATTTTTCAAGTTTTCACAATATATGGAAATTAGCCCCGCCCATTAAAGCCCTGTTTTCATCAGATCTTCATTCTTTGAAGGAACCTGATAAAGGGTCACTCAAGGATTGTTTCTGTGAAATTTGGTTGAAATTTGTCAGTTATTTCTGAGGAGAAGGTTTTTAAAGTAAAAGGTTACGGATGGACGCTCGACAGACACAACATCATGACAATGGAGCTAAAAATCTTTGTATTTTTGGGTAGAAAACTTTGTGGATAATCAAGAAATTGATTGTAACAAGCAATTTCTTCAATTTCCATGGTGTTTTTAATATGTTTTTTCTTACGGGAAATCAAAAAGCCTGATTTCCCAGTTTTTATTTTTGAGGTTCATTAAAACACAGGAGAACGTGGAACTGGTTTAATCAATTACCACTTGATACAATATTAGACTGGTCCAAATTGAAAGAATTTGAAGCCAACATTTTCAAATTAAGAAAATTTAAAAAATTCTTTGTCTGCTTGTTAAGAAAACTTTGCGGATAATGAAAAAATTGCTTGGGACAAGAAATATTTTCATTTTCTACAATGTTTTTCAAAGCCTTTTTCAATTTGGGTGTAAAAAGGCGAGATTGTGTAGGAATGGATTAATATTATTAATGGGGGTACATGAATTAGCTGTCTTATCTGCTTCAATTGGTGTGACCATATGGAAATTCTCCCCTCCTATATCATGCTAAAATATGACAGAAATCTATGTGGTAAAAGAGAAATGCTGTAACATGATTTTTTTTCTACTGACAAAAGACACACTTTGATTTCTTGTCTGCAATTTCCTTCAATTTGACTATTCTTAAATCCTTACACAGTTTCAATGAATCAACAGAGTTTTTTTACCATCTTACAAGGCCAGCAAAATTAGGCACATGTTATTCTTCTACTACATAATGATGGTGTGGTAACTAAAGTTAGCTAACAGTTTTGGACTGGTACAAATCGAAATAGGATGCAGACCACCATTTTTCATTGATGAAATTTAAAAAAAAAAAAACTGTGAAAAATGACAACATTGCTTGTAACAAACAAGTTTTTTCCACAATGTTTTCCCGAACTAATTTCTTAAGGGGCATTAAAAGATAAGATTGTGTGGGAATGGGTTAAAAATTTAGTTGAAATCACATTGAATATGTTGTACTATGACCAGATAAAAGAGAATCAGAAACAAAATTCATTTTCCAAAATTATTAACCCTTCCCTTTTATACAATATTTTAGACCTGTCCAAATTCTAAGGTTTTCCAAACAAAGATTTTAAGTAGACTTAATTAAAAACAAGAGGCCCATGAGGGCCTGAGACACTCTACTGGTTATTAAGTTTTCCGTTAAAGAAATCTGATATTTAAGGAAGTTAATTACTCAAAGAAGAATGCATAAAGAAAAAAAAAAGGCTTTATCCCCTTTATTATTTTAGGCAACAATCCTCAAGGCCCCTTTTTCCCGTGTTTCATGATGGATCAACTCCATTTCCTAAAGAAAGTTATCTTATGACCCTACAATCATTCTGTGAAATTTTCATCAGAATCTGACAATAATTCTGGACTTTATCACATAAACAGGATTGTTTTAAATGATAATCTATAAGGCCCCTTTTCCTATGTTTCGAATGCCACAATTATTCCATGCTTCTTTGAAGTGTTGACTTTATTGTGTTAACAAAGATGTTAAAATCTAGTTCTCATAAGGCCCCTTTTCCTGTGATATTTTACTGTTGGTTTTATCATTCTGTGAAAGTTAATCCGATGAAATATTGGGACTTCATTATGTTTACTAGAATATTGAAAAAACAAGAGGCCCAGTGGGCCTTAACGGTCACCTGAGTAAAAGAGCATCAAGACAAGTGATTTAGGATTTATTAGAAAAAGATTTTTTAAGAAGTACAAAAATTTACCCCTTTCTGCCCCCGACTGGGGCCCCTTTTACCCCAAGCCCCCCAACCTCTTTTCACAAACTGGAATTGGCATCCCCAAATGATGCTTCCGACCAAGTTTTGTTGAAATCCCCTCAGTAGTTCTTGAGAAGAAGATGAAAATTTTAAAAGTTACCAAAAATGACCCCCTTTTTGTCCCATTTTAGGCCCCCCTGACCTCCAGCCTTTTAATTTTCACAAATCTGATGAAAATGTGAATTTTTTAACATGATGAACTTTGACCTCTGGGTGTGGCCCCATACATGACCCCAGGGACATGAATTTCACAATTTATAATATACCTGTCCTAGTTGTCATGCACACAGAATATTTAAGCTCTGGCATTAACGGTTTATTAGAAGAAGATTTTTAAAGCTGTACCAAAAATTACCCCTTTTTGCCCCCTATTTGGGCCCCTTTGACCCCCAGAACCCCTATTTTCACAAACTTGAATTGGCATCCCTCAATGATGCTTTCTACCAAGTTTGGTTGAAATCCCCACAGTAGTTCTTGAGAAGAAGATGAAATATTTAAAAGTTACCAAAAATTAACCCTTTTGGTCTCCATTTTAGGGCCCCCTGTTCCCCCAGCCATTTAATTTTCACAAATCCGAATAACCATTACCAAATGATGCTTTTCATCAAGTTTGTTTGAAATTGGCTTTGTACTTCATCAGAAGAAGATGAAAATGTGAATTTTTTAACATGATGAACTTTGACCTCTGGGTGTGGCCCCATACATGACCCCAGGGGCATGAATTTCACAATTTATAATATACCTGTCCTAGTTGTCATGCACACAAAATATTTAAGCTCTGGCATTAACGGTTTATTAGAAGAAGATTTTTAAAGAAGTACCAAAAATTACCCCTTTTTGCCCCCAATTGGGGCCCCTATGACCCCCAGAACCCCTATTTTCACAAACTTGAATTGGCATCCCCCAATGATGCTTTCTACCACGTTTGGTTGAAATCCGCCCAGTAGTTCTTGAGAAGAAGATGAAAATGTTTAAAAGTTAACGGACGACGGACGATGAACGACGCACGACAGACGACACACGACGACGGACAAACAATGATTGCAATAGGTCACCATGACCATTCGGTCAGGTGACCTAAAAAACCATATGGCCCCTTTTTACATGATACTTGATGGATTGTACCCAGTTCTGAAAAGAACCCTTTAAGTGATCGTACAATCATTCTGTGAAATTTTGAAGTGAATCCGGTGAAATCAAGGGACATCATTGTGTTAACCAGAATATTTAAGAAAGTTTTTCATAAGGACCCTTTTTATGAGACACTTGCCATAATCAGATCCACTGTCAAAATCAACAATTTGAATGATGGTACAATCAGTCTGTGTAATCTGTGGAATTTATTGTATTAATGAGTTTACAGTGAAATCTTTATAGGGCCCCTTTTCTCATGATACTTTACAGAACAAACCAAATTTCAAAAGGAACAATTCTAATGAAGGTAGAATCATTCTTTAAAAGATGAAGAGAATAAATGAAAACAGTGGACTGAATTGTGTCAGGAATTTTTGTAACAAAATTTTCATAAGGCCCCTTTTTCCGTGAAACTTAACAAATCAGACCCAATGTACAAAGGAACAATCCTAATGATAGTTTGAAGAAAATGATAAAGACTGAGGACTTTATTGTAATAATGATGTTTTGTAATAAAATTTTTATAAGGTCCCTTTTCTTGTATTACTTAACCAATCAGACCTAATTCACAAAGGAACAATTCAAATGATGGCACAATCATTTTATTAAAGTTTGAAGAGATTCTGATAAAGACTGAGGACATTGTTGTGTTTATGAGGATTTGGTAATAATTTTTCAAACACTCCCTTTTCCTATGATACTAGACAGATGAGGCCAAATTTGGAAAGAAACAATCCTAATGATGGTATAAACATTCTGTGCAGACTTTATCTTGGTGTAAAAATTTTAAAATAAAATCCGATGAAAACTGTTGACTCCAGAGTGTTAACGAGGATTTCTTAAAAGATTTTTCAATTAAATTTTCATAAGGCCCCTTTCCCCTGTTCCCTGATGGATCTGACCCAATTCCCAAAGGAACAATCCTTATGATGGTACAATCATTCTGTGAAAGTTTAAATACAATCTGATGAAAACTGTGAACTCTAGAGTGTTAACGAGGATTTTTTAATTAAATTTTCATAAGGCCCATTTTCCCGTGTTTCTTGACGGATCTTACCCATTTTCAAAAGGAACGATCCTTATGATGGTACAATGTGAAAGTTTTAAGGGAATCTGATGAAAACTGTGGACTCTATCACGTAAACAAGAAAAAGTGTAACGGTAGGATGACCGATGGATGGACGCACTGACGCATAGACGCTGGACGGGAAAAAGCCATCGCTATAGCTCTAGTGGCCTTCGGCCAGTAGAGCTAACAAGAGCTGGTCACAGTCATGAAACAAATGCCCCCAAAGGACAGGGTCAAGCATGTGGCACTTTGATTTGTTTTGTAAACACAACCACATACATTTGTGATCTATACGTCTGGTTTTTTAATAAATGAAATTTAATACATATATTAATTTCTATAAAGACGGAATGAAATTGAGAAATGCATTATGGACAGATTTTTCTGAGGTCAAAAGAAGGGCAAAGGCGAAGATCACTGGGTCAAGGTCATGTAATGTGGAACACCCAATTAAGCATCTGTCCAAATATGGAAGCAACCCATTGAAGAATAAAGGAGTAAATACAATTTAACCATTGCAGACGCAAATTAACCATTCTGAACGCCCCTTTGACCCCAGATTGTGACCTTGACCTTTGAGATAGGAACCTGGGTCTTTTTCGCGACACGTCCTCTGAAGGTGGTTAGCATTTGTATGAAAGAAATTCGTACCTGCGTGCATGATTAAAGAAGTCACAGAGCGGACAGGGCAAAAAGTGCTGAATTTGGACCTTTGACCCCAGGTTGTGACCTTGAACTTTGAGATAGGAACCTGGGTCTTTTTCACGACATGTCCTCTGAAGGTGTTGATTTTTTGTATGAAAGAAATTTGTACCTGCGGGCATAATTATAGAAGTTACAGAGCAGACACGGCAAAAAGTGCCAATTTTTACCTTTGACCCCAGATTGTGACCTTGGCCTTTGAGATAGGAACCTGGGTCTTTATCGTGACACGTCGTCTGAAGGTGGTTAACATTTGTATGAAAGAAATTTGTACCTGCGTGCATGATTATAGAAGTTATAGAGCAGACACGGCAAAAAGAGCCGATTTTTTACCTTTGACCCCAGATTGTGACCTTGACCTTTGAGATAGGAACCCGGGTCATTTTCAAAACACGTCGTCTGAAGGTGGTGAACATTTGTATGAAGGAAATTTGTACCTGGGTACATGATTATATAAGTTACAGAGTGGACACGGCAAATATTTCCGATTTTTTACCTTTGACACCAGATTGATACCTTGATCTTGAGATAGGAACCTGTGTCTTTTTTGCGCCACGTCGTCTTATAGCATTGAACATTTGTGCATAGTTATATTGTAATCTACTATTGCATGTAAAAGTTACAGAGCGGACACGAAAGTAGGATGGACAGACTGACGGTAGAACGGACGGACAGACTGTTCCATTACTATATGTCTCCCTTTGGGGGCATAAAAAACAACCATTCAGTAGGGTACAAAATATTGTGAATTTGTTATCATGGGTTTGGTCCCCGGCGGCTGCACATATTCTTTCCGACATTTGTCTCTCACCAATGGGTGGATAATCGTAAACCTAAGTGGAATAGCAGCTGGAGGCTAGGAAAGGATGTAGTGGTAGTACTGGTGTGAGAAATAACAGGAATCCATTGTTAGGTGCTCCAGCCACCACAATATGACTGAAATACTGTTAAAAGCAGCATGAAACCCCAATCAATCAATCCATCTAAAAGTTACCAACAAAAAAGGAAATGCTACTCACAATAGTCCAGACCATGGAATAAAATGACATGGAAGCATGTCCGGATGGGAATGATAGTCTGAAATGAAATCACAGAGAAAAGTCATTAAGACAAAACATTGTGACAAATCCAGCATCTTGTCATATTTTCAAAGCAATATCATAACTTGTTTATTTCTTCAAGTCCATAAGAATGTTTGAACGCAAGAAGATGCCTTATATGCCTGTATATATTTTTTCAGCTGAATCCATTACCACTCAATAATGCCTCTTTATGCACCTGTAAAATAAGACTAGGGAAAAATTTGTGAGAAAAGATGAAATGTAACAGGATATTTCTCTTTTTTTCTACAGTGTTTTCTAGTATATTTAATCATCATTTTTCAGATTACATGCACTTTAAAATAATTGCAATACTTCAAAATAGAGTATTTTCATTGGCCCAAATCGTATCACGTGATCAAATCAATTGCACTTTATACCTCGATAAAAGGCAGAACTATTTTTGACAAAAATAGAAACAAACAAGGTCAGGGATTTCAGATATTGGGAATTCACTTCCAAGAAATACCAAACTTGTTTTGTTACTATTTATAGTCATCACCTTTTGAATTTCGATTTCCTCGAATTCCTTTATACTTCCATGGATTTTCAATAAATAGATAAACTAATAGTGTCCTTATAACAATTATAATTTTCGTTTTAAACATGAAGATTTCGAAAAACTCACATTTATTAGCCGTAAATCCGAGATGTCGAATCGGCTTCGCCACATCAGCATGCATCGTGTCCATTTGGTAGGTGAATATTTCTTGTCTATTACAAAGCATCTATTCATAATTCTAACTGTTATCGACCCAGATATCATAATTTACAGAGTTTAAAGTTAGTATTTCCTCATAATAATTCCAAATAAATCCAACGAATGTTCGAATTTCCATTTCAAAAAACCCAAGCGACGAAATAAAATGTCCGCCGTTACAACGACTCGAGCGATAAACTGTGTCAATGTATCCATACGCCTGTCAAAGAAAAGTAACTCCGCCCACAGTTCGTTTATTTGTTTTTATTTTCATCTCTCTATCCGTTTTGGATTTGAAAATAGACGTATTGCAATTATATGGGCCGAGTGTATTTTTCACTGCGTTTATTGGAGTATAAAGTGCAATTGCCTTAGCACATGGCTTTAACATAACTCCCTACGGGCGTTATTTGCCATTTGCTAAGGCAATTGCACTTTATACTCCAATAAACGCAGTGAAAAATACACTCATCCTTATATTGTTGTGTGCAACTTCTTTCAATTTAGACTCTTTTTATTTTGAAAGGGCAGTAGGTCTATACTACAATATTATGCATAATGTGATTTCAGAAAATTTACTGCTGAAAGAAAACCAATGACAAAATTTAGACAAGTGCAAATTGAAGATTTTGCAAATTGCATCTTTTAGATGATAATACATGTACCTTAGAAGTCTTTATCCTTTAGGAAAGAAAAACATTGTGGAAAATGAAGAAATGGTTTGTCAAAAGCAATTTTTTCATTTCCAACAATGTTTTCTCAACTGATTTCCTTAAGGGGCATCTACAAAGTGTCATTGTGTGGGAATGGGTTAACCCATTACCCAGATAATTTTAAGATCGCACATTTTCATATGGCAACCAGAGTTTTCAACAAATTCAAATTCTTTCAGCATTTTTTAAAAGGGACCCAACTTAGGCACATTTCTGCCACATTTAGTTGAAATTGGCCTAGTGGTTTGGGAGGAGATTTAAAAATTTCTTCTTTATTTCTATATAAGCTTCACCCCACTCCCTGGGGCTCTGCCTCTCGGGACCTGAGGGAAATGATTTTAGCGATTCTGAAAGAGGTCAATGTACTGAAGCTTCATGAAAAATATCAAGGCCTTACAGCTTCTGTTACAAGCAATTTCTTCATTGTACACAAAGTTTTCTATCCTAAAAAGAAAAGATTTTCAAAACTCCACCAACTTGAGATTGTTGTCTGCTACTGCTTTCAATTTGGACCAGTCTAAATTTGTATTGTCTGGTAATGGGTTGAAATATATAATCCACATATCCCCTGGGTTAATGATATGCAGTAACCAATAAGACAAAACCCTACTTTATACCACTTTATAACATCCTTGCATCTCCTTGATCTGTTTTTAGAAATGCAAAGACAAATACTTCCTATAAATGTATGAATACATAAAATATGCAATTCCAGTATACTGCAAATAAGTAAATGGTGTATTCTGAGTTACAACAGTAATTCTTGTAAATTGAATGTTAATTGTTCCATACATGTATATATACACAAAAACCTTGAAGTGTCAGAATCTAACTATCAACTTATTACCCTTTAGCACAGTCTCCACTCTAAGACAATTGTAATATATCTGCCATTCAAGAATGGCAATTTGAAAATCATTTGAAAACTGATCAACAGAGAAAAAAAATCATATAAAGTTTAAGGTCAAGGTCACAGTGTCAAGGTCATTGTCTCAAAAGACAAGAGGCCCATGGGGCCTTATTGGTCACCCGAGTCCAAAGAACACAAAAACAAATAAAAGTACACCAGATTATGCTACATGCTAAATATCAAAGCTCTAAGTGTATTAGTTTAGGAGAAAAGACTTTTAAAAGTTTTCACTAAACAAGCCTATGTTAAACTTGGGACATCTTTGAACGGGCTAATCTGACCCTGGGGCCATAATTTATCGATCTTGATGGAGGTCCATCAGGTGATGCTACATACAAAATATTAAAGCTCTAGGACCTCCTGTTTGGGAAAAGAAGAGTTTAAAATTTTCACTATATAAGCCCTATGCAAAATTCGTGTCATCCGGAAATGGGCTAATTATGACCCTAGGGCCATAATTCACACAATATTGATTAGAGATCTACCAGATGATGCTACATACCAAATATCAAAGCTCTAGGCCTATCTTTTTGAAAGAAGAAGATTTCTTTAGTTTTCACTATTTAAGCCTATGTTAAATTTGTGACATCTGGGAATGGGCTAATTTTCATCCTGAGGATATAATTTGTACAATCTTGATAGAGGTCCACAAGAGGATGCTGTATACCAAAAATCAAAGTTCTAGGCTCTCCTGTTTAGGAGATTTTTACAAATTTCACTATATAAGCCTTTGTTAGATTTGTGACATCTGGGTAAAGGCTAATTTTAATCCTGAGACAATAATTTTTACAATCTTGATAGAGGTCAAGCAGATGATGCTGTATACCAAATATCAAAGTTCTAGGCCCTCCTTTTAAGGAGAAGAAGATTTTTAAAAAATTCACTATATAAGCCCTTTATTAAACTTGTGACGTCTGGGAATGGGCTAATTCTGTCTTTTGGGCCATGATTTATACAATCTTGATAGAAATTCAGCAGGTGATGCTACATACCAAATATAAAAGCTCTAGGCCCTCGAGTTTGGGAGAAGAAGATTTTTGAAATTTTCACTACAAAAGCCTATGTTAAACTTGTGACGACCAGGAACAGGCTAATTTTGACCCTGGGTTTATAATTTACACAATATTGATAGAGGTCCACTAGATGATGCCACATACCAAATATCAGAGCTGTAGGTTTTTGGGTTTGGTAGAAAAAGGTTTTCAAAGTTGTCACTATGTAAGCTTATGTACCCCCACACACACCTTTCTCACACAATTCCACATTTTGATGCCGATAAGAAACATAACTAAGGAAATCTTTTTCAAAGCAATTTCTTGTTTTCTCAGATTGTTTTCTATTTCATATGGTGCTTATATTAAAATTTTAACAGACATTGAAAAGTGGTCTGCAACTTCTTTCAATTGGGACCAGTCTAAAATTCTGTTGTCTGGTAATGGGTAGAAAGGATGCCTTGAAATTTTGCATCAAGTCTTGTAAGGAGACATCTACAAAGCCAAAAATTCTTCCTACCATTTGACAAGCCAACACAACATCAGTCATTTGTCTCTCACCAATTGATGGTAAATAGTTGGTCTCAGTGTCATATCAGCCCACCAGACTAACAAAAATAATGTGCTCAAACCATATTTCATAGTTCAAAATTCATTTCCGGTCTAAATGAATGATTTGATTTGTTAACCCTTTCCCTTTCAAATACGGGATTTTACCTTGCTGTGATTTTATACTGGAGAAAACATTGTGGAAAAAGAAGAAATTGCTTGTAACAAGCAATTTCTCCTTTTTCCACAATATTTTCTACCACATACGATGGTTTCATTTCAAATGGCATCCAGTTTTCATTGTCGTCTGCAAACTCTTTCAATTTGGACTAGTCTAAAATTTCCAAAAATGGGAAAGGGCTAATCATTTTTTTCATTGACAGCCATGATACCTCTATAGGCAAATATAAGTATGCCTAACCTAGATCTGCAGTATGTAACTTGAATTGAAAGTTGTGGTTGTACCAGAATGAGAAATAACAGGAAACCACAGCCATAGTTGAAAATGCACACAACAGAATTGCAAGATTGCTACGCAAACACAGAGCTATAGAAAGTGGGCATAATTCGTATTTTAGATTTAAATATTTCACTATTACTGCCCTAAAACCTATTCTGTAGGTACATGACTGTACTCATTTGAATTGTCTTGTCGACACGATTCAAATTTGTACCAACAACATAGGGTAAAGATTTTAGAATGCTGTTACCCCCTCTTATCTAGACCTCAGAAACAAACAAAAAGTTAAAGATTTTAAAGAAATACAAGAAAACATTTTTTTACTGACCTTGCTTGTTTGATTGCTGCTACATTAGTACCGTTACATATATTATCATCAGTAAGAAAGCCTATAATAAAGGAAACATAAAAACAGCTTTTTCAGTGGAATGTTTGTTTAACCAAATCCCAAAACTACGATGCTTTTAGACACCCCTAAGAGAAAAAACTTTTGAAAACATTGCATAAAATGAAGAACTTGTTGCAAGCAATTTCTTTATTATCTACAATGTTCAAAAAATCCAAAATTTCATCAACTTAATTTTGTCGTCTGCAATTTATTTGAATTTGGACCAGTCTACAATTTTTTCATCTGTGTTAAGGTTGATCTTGTCCCTATCGATTCATTACCAGATGACAAAATTCCAAACTGGTCTTAGTTGAAAGGGGTTACAAACAAAACTTCACTGTGTTTAATTTGATAATAAATGGAAATATTGTGGTAAGAACAGGAATTGATTGTTACAATTTTCCCTTTTCTCACAATATTTTCCGTAGCTCTTTTTTTCTTAAGTGTGTCAAAATATCAAATTATGTGACGTGTGAATGCCTTGATTTTACAAGTAGGAAGTAGGATATTGAGAAAATATGGAATAAAGGTATCTGATTGGGAAAAAAAAATCATTCAATTTCTTCTTTTACTGCAATATTTTCCGAATTAGATACTAGTGTTAAATAACAAGCTCACTTTAAATTGTTGGTCGAGACATGTTTCAATTTGGACCAGTGAAAAATGTCATCTACAAAGATTAACCCATTACCAGTCAATAAAATCTTAGGCTGGTCAAACTTGAAATGAATTGCAGACAACAACAGTCTACTAAATCATTTTGTAACCTACTATTAAATCTCAATTACATAAAACGTTATAGATACAGAGGGACCCTGGATAGAATATGATCATGAAATAATAGTTGGCAGTAAATTGAAATTATAGCAATTTCAATTAAGTAAGTGAAAGGTCAGTAAATTGAAATTATAGCAATTTCAATTAAGTAAGTGAAAGGTCAATGTTAATATAACAGATGAAAACTGAAGACCTGTTTGGCTTCATAGGTTAAAAGGGATACAAATTTGAAACTGGGCAAAATTTGGACCAAAGGCCATCAGGTGAATACATCTAATGTTTTGTGAATATCAACCAACTTATGAGGATATATTTCAAACTTGATTGTCATAGGTGTGAACTTAATCTTTTTAACAGTTTTTTTTAAATAATTACTTATGGTACAATTGTTTTGTGCAAGTTTGAAGCGGATCTAATGAAATCTTACTGTGTGGACTTTAATGTGTTTACTATGATTCTATTGACCCTTTCCCATTTAATCCCTGGTTTCTACATCCCTGTAATTTTATAAATGAGAAAACATTGTAGAAAAAGAAGAAATTGATTGTAACAAGTAAAGGGTTAATCAAATTTTCATTATGCTGTTTTCCCCTCATTACTGATGAGAATTGACCCAATTTGCAAAGGAATCATCCTCATGATGGTACAATCATTCTCTGCAAGTTTGAAGAGAATCCAGAGAAAACTGCCAAAATTGTGGTATTATCAATAATATTTTAATCGTATTTTCACAAAGCCACTTTTCCTCATTACTTAACAGAACTGACCGAATTTCAAAAAGAATTAAACCTCAACTTGGTACAATTATTCTGTGGAAGTTTTAGCAGAATCTGAAGAAAATCTGTAAACTATAGCAGGTTAAAAGGATTCTGTTAACCCTTTCCTGTTTCGCAAAATTTGAGACCTGTCCAAATTCAATGGTTTTGTGGATGAAAATTTAGTTTGAAAAAAAAAGCAGTTTCTTCTTTTTCCACAATTTTTTCAATTATACATTCATATAGATGTAAAAACCAGGGGTTGAACAGGAAATAGTTATAAAAAACTTTTATGGGACTTCTTTTCCAGTGCACCTTGATGGACTTGACCTAGATTGAAATGGAACTATCTTTATGATAGTACATGTACAATTATTCTGTGTTAAGTATAACCTTTGCTAGAGTGCAGTTGAATTGGCTAGAGGGTTGATGAAAAAAGAAATAACCTATAACCCTGTTATATGATGGTATTTTTCGCTTCAAATGCACTTTGAAATGTTTTCGGCATTCAATTTCTGTTTGGACCAGTTTAGAATTCTTTCATATGATAAACCAATGTCAACACAATCACACTTTTTTATGCCCCTCAGGAAAAAAAGCTTTGGCAAACATATTGGAAAATGGAGAAATTGGTTTTTATTAGCAATACCTTTATTTATCCACAATGTTTTCTGCCCAAAAAGATAAAGATTATTAAAATTTCATCAACTAAAATTTATTGTCTGCAACTTCCATTAATTTGGATGAGTCTCAAACTTTGTCATCAGGTAATGGGTTAACCCTTTCCTGGATAAACCCGGTATTTGACGTCACTGTGATTTTATACTTGAGCAATTTCTCCTTTTCCCACAGTGTTTTCTACCACATAGGGTGGTTTTATTTGGAATTGTACCCAATTTTCATTGTCGTCTGCATCCTCTTTGAATTCGGACCAGTCTGAAATTTCAAAAACCAGGAAAGGGTTAAAACAATGTAAATTTCATACCTGTAGCACTGGTGCACTCATTGAGAACAGGATCACAGACAGTCAAAAAGTGAGGTCGCAGACGTCCTACATAATATTTGGCAATATCTGTCATTAATTGACTCAAACAACAGCCGAAGAAGTATGGAATCAGTATTCTTCGGAATTGAAAGAGTGTGCGTTTATTTATCTTACATCCTCTGTTCTTTTTAAAAGTCTCTATTAACACAACCTATAGAAGATAAAAATATCAGTAAATTAGAAACAGCATTAGACTTTAACCCTTTCCTGTTTTGCAAAATATTGGACCTGTCCAAATTCAAAGGTTTTGCAGACGACAATACAAAATTGATTTTATTTGAAAAATAATCATTTAGCAACATAGAAAATATTGTGGAAAAGGCAGAAATTGCTTGTGATAAGCAAATTCTTCTTTTTCAAAAATGTTTTCTTAAGCGTAAAAACACAGGGACGTTAAAACACAGGGATTGAACAGGAAAGGTATAATTGAAAATATGTTGAGTATAACAATAGAATTTTCTATGCTTAACACAATTATTAGTAATTTTTAAGTGACTGCCCACTAAATTTAATTAAAGTTATTGTCATTTTCCACTCTCCCAATGTAATACTGCTCTAATTTCCAACATCAGTACAACCAAAATATCTAATCAAAGTCACCTGCAACTTTATCCAAATGGAAAATCAGTTCCCAGATACAGAAAAGTTTGCTTTTGCCAAATGAGTCCTTTTTACTAACAGAAAAAAACACACACTTATTTCCTCAAAAGAATCGGTTACGGCTAGAATGGGACATCTATCCTCAAGAAGGACTAACCCATTATCAAATTTAAGTGCCGAAAGCCTGTGATATGTATTATTGTATACAGGTATATAACCTGGGCAGAAAAAGCTTGATGGTGGCATTATCGGAGGTGCCACTTTTTACCCAAGTCTACTGTCGATTATGCGCATATCTGTCAATGTGTGCGCTAGGGGACACAATCTGCCAACAATAATTTCATGCTTATGAGGTATTGTAACAATATATTTACATGTATATATCATTACATAATTTTCACCCTATCAAAATGCTTTGAAGGGATCTGATAAGACCACCCAAGGATCCTTCCTGCAAATTTTGTTTGAATTATGTTCAGGACTTTCTGAGAAGAAGATTTTTAAAGTAAAAGTTGACGGACAGACGACAGACACCACATAATGACAAAAGCCAATTGGCTTTCAGCCAGTGAAGCTAGAGAGAGAAACCTAGAGAGTGAGAGAGAGGGGGGAATGGAGCGTGTAGCCAGGTTCAAACTATGAGGATATCAGGTGCGCTGCGAGTATTCTACCACACAGACCAATTTCGTTATGTAAATATGTGCTTTATAATCTCCAGATAAAGAGAGCTAGAGAGGGTGGGCGACATTTACCAGGTTAACATGTGTACACCTCTCATAAGCGATATGTAGACGTTGGATCCGTTGGGTAGAATTCAGAGGTAAAATATATAGCAATATATGATTATGTATGTTTAATAATTTCCAATATACTATATATCTCCTTTCTTTCTTTCTTTCCATTCACTCATCAAGTTTTGATCATTTTGCCAAATTCAGAACACTCACACAAAAGTACTATACATCAAGTCGACAGCTTTCAATGAGTCATATCTTGCCTTCTTCCTCCTCGTCTAAATTGGGCGTATTAATTTATACTCGCAATTATGTAATTCTACTTTCCATGTGGCAAAATATTATATCTATTGCGCAATCTCAGGCTAAAAACAATAGTTTTCTAGAATGGTCAAATTTGAAATAGATCTAAGTTTGTGAAAATAAAAAAAATCATTAAAAGACCTTTTTAGGGGTAGAATATATTGTGAACAATGATGAAATTGCTAATGATAAGCATTTTCCTTTTATTTTTCACAGTATTTTCTACATTTTTTACTTTCTGGAGAGTCTAGAAAAAGCTGGATTAAGTGTGAATTGTTTAACCCTTTCCTGTTCACTCCCTGGTTTTACGTTCTCTGTGTTTATAAACTTGAAAAACATTGGCAGACATTAGCCCCTTTGTCATTCTAAAAGGGCGGAAAAAATCCCCTTCTAAGTATCAACAGGGCGGATATTATCCCCTCAATAGGTGGACATTATCCCCATTTGTCAAATTGTTAACTGCCAACTGAGTTCCTTCACACTAAAGAAACAAAATGGATAATAACCCCTTCCATTCATATCATTCTAAAGATGAATCATAATTTCAGTTTTGCATAAATGAAAGAAAAACTCTTATTTTCAGGTCAAATTACAAAATTCTACCCAACCCAGAAACCGTGAAATGGGTCTAGACGTTTGTGATATATATTAGAAAAGGGATATTGTTCGTACTTAGTCAAGTAAAACAGCAAAGGGGATATTGTCTGCCAAATTAATGTTAGGAAGGGGATTTTGTCTGCACTATCGTAATAACAAAGGGGCTAAGTCCGTCCTGTTAAATTTGGAAGGGGTTATAGTCCACCTTGTCAAAAAATATAAAAGAAGGGGATTTTGTCCAGAGGGGCTATTTTCCTAGATTTGTTGGAAAAAATAGGTGTAGTATCTTTAATGCTTAATGTTAACGAACTGAATTTTGCAAACGAGGCGGCGTACGTAACCTCGATTTACAGAATGAACATTGGAACAAAGCAAACATATATATTTCTTTAGTGCAACTAATTTTATCAAATTTTATGATTTAAAAATAAAAACAAGATGTGTTTGTGAAACACTATGCCCCCGAAACAGGAATTCTTTAGAAATGGGTGATCTTTATTGTTTTTTTTCTTTGTTTTAGGGAAAATGGTCAAAATTTTGACCTTGACCTTGATGAAATGACCTTCCCCAGTTGCGCCTGGTGAATATTTCAAATGCTTACCTATAAATTTGTCCTTTATCAAGGATCCAAAAACAAAGAATTTAATAATAATTTGGTAATTATTTTGAAAAGGGGTTATTAAGCAAAAGCTACATATAAAATTTGAATCCTCTAAACTAAATAATTTGAGAGAAGAAAATTTATGTAAAAGACTTTTCAAGAAAAACTTTAAACATAAGCTGACAGACAGAAAACAATGACAATAGCTCTTTGCCATCAGCTAGTGGAGCTTAACAAGAGGACCATAATGGCCCTGGATCACAAACCTGGGAAACTTCAAAAGTCCATGTATTGTTTTAAAAAAATTTCACTCCTTTTTTTTATCATAATATTATTTTCTTTTTATTCGACTTGACTTTGTTCTGAATTTAATGATCTTTTTTAAATTCTCAACTAAAATTTGGCACAGTGGACAACAACCTTTCTTAAAGAACTTATGTCAGTATCTTTTCATCAAGTTTTCCTTGAAAGCCTCAAAAGTGCTCATAACATAGGGCTAATACAAATTTCATCATAATAACCTCAAGTATTTTGGTAGATGACAATCAGGTAATGCTATATGCAAATTTGAAAGCTCAAGGCCTTAAAGTTTCAGAGAATTTTTCTTATAATTCAAAAGAAATTCCCTTTGGTTAGCAGAGTTATTCATGGATACCTTTGGATGCTTATTATATTTAAAGCCACTTTTAATTGAAATCAGCAAACTCTTTCAATTTGAACCTATGGTAATAGGTTAAATTTTGTGCATCTCATTTACTTACACTAACTGAAGGTATAACTGCAGCTATAACTCCAACCACCACAACTGGGACAGATTCTTGTTTATATGGGTGCATCAAACTTTGATCATCGCAGTAAAATCCTCTCTTGGTTGGGGATGCTGTGAGTAATAATGCTAGGGACGGAAAACCAGCTGAGAAATTAAGATACAGTGTAAATTAATGTAAAATCTCTACTGTCATATCCAGCTTACACACAGAAATCAAAGAACTGACATGCCTGAATGTTGCTATAATCCTGGAGTGATTGTGGATTTATTTGATGACCCTCTCTATTCTAAGTATTTGGGAATGAATGTAAAATCAGGGATCTGCAGGTCGGGGTCTCAGGCATAAACGTCACCTTGTTTCATAAACTTTGCTGATCAAAGCAAAATCAAAGTTGCATGAAATAGGGAGAGCCAACCGATAAGCGACTATCTTGCCCAGAGCTATCAATTTAAGGGACAGTAAATCATTTACACAACTGCCAATTAGACACTATGATCAAAATCAACCATGTATCCATACAGACAACATGATTGTTTAAATAATCTGTTTAAATCACACCTCCACTGATTGGATTGTCGCAAGCTCTTTCATACTGTTGGCAGTAGCCGAAATTTTAAAAAAAAAAAAACTTTTCCATTCAGCTTCTGAAATTTCAATTGCTTTTTTGTGTCATATTATGACTTTATCAATTTACAAGATGTTTTGCTGACTTTTACAAATATCATGTATTTACCAGTGTTCAAAATTAATTGATTACAAATTAAAATCTTGTTGAGAAAATTCAATTCTCCTGAAAAATGGCTTTTGATTAATTTCAATTCTTGACAAAATCTTGCCATTCTAGTAAGTTTCTACTTTAATTCCAAGTGTTGAAAACCAAGTCAAACAACATTTCAAGGTATCTATGATCTTTCTTAAATAACTTCTGTTTCCAGACATTAAAATTCACTTATCTTAATTTGGTAATTAATCCATTTGATGAAATTTAATCCTATAAACTGAAGCAAATCATCCTCTGTTAACTTTGTTCAAAATTCAAACCTTCTTTACAAGTACACAGCCTACATGTATTCAACTGTAACCTCTACCTTTTACTCAATACTACTGTACATCAGTCAGAATTACCCTTAAACATAGAAGGGGATATTGTCCGGAGGGGCTATTGTCCTAGATTCGTTAATACATTTTTTAAATGTTAGCGAAGATTGTATATGAATTAGAAACAATAATAATGTTCCCTTTTAGTAATTCAGACGACATAATTATACCCTTTTTTTTTCAACTTTTTCATCATTGAAAATAAATATCAATCTATACTATGAAAGTCAAAGAAATCAATTCTGAATCAAGCTTTTTACTAGGGATCGGAATGAATTTTCGTTTTACCACGAATATACGAATCCGATTATCAAATTCGAATATTCGTAATTTCTTCAGACAAAAAGCAATTTTAATTCAATTTCTCCTTATATATAGAGTAGGGAAATCATTTCAAATATTAGGACAATATGTAACGCTATTATATTCCAATGTATACAGTATACATGTGTAAAGAAGGCATTGGAAAAATCAATAATTATGATAGTTTGCAAATCTTCTATGGGTTGATAACTGATGCCACTCTGTCTCACACTGGAACCTTGACATCATTTTTTGTCCCTTCTCATTTCAGTTGACCAATGTAATCGAGTAAAGCAAGTAATAATCTTTAAAAATGAGCATCCATAGAGACATGATAAATCATTGAGGCTTGATACATTTGTAGTCTAAAATGTTCAGGTTTTGATCAGTCTAAAATGGTAACATGTAATAGTAGGCCAATTCTGTAGCAATCAATAAATAATAATAATAATAATAAAGTCTTTATTTAACGAGGCAACACAGTTGGGATAACCCAGTCTTCCCCGTGGGCCTCTACAGATATTTACAAAGTCAATACATGTTTACAATCTACAAAAAAACAAGGTATTTTAGAAATCAGTTAAAGAATGGAAAAGCAAGTTGAAAATATCTACCCTTTCCTGTTTAAATTCTGATTTTACCTCCCTGTGTTTTTATACTTGGGAAAACATTGTGGAAAAAAAAGAAATTGCTTGTCACAAGCATTTTCTTCTTTTCCACAAACTTTTCTACTCTACTATATGATTATTGTCCAATGAGTTTGACTTTAAATTGTCCTTTGCAAAAAAACGGAAAAGGGTTAATAATGTACCTTATTCACAATTCATCATAATTTTTATAATTATTAACAGTGTTTATTATCAAACTGAAAAAAAGTTGTAGTATGGCCCATTCCAAAAATACGTTGAAAGAGTTATTGCGCTTGAATACTCTCCCACGTGGTGAAACTACAAAACGGTCCCAATTCTACTTCCAGGTAGCAAATTTAGATAAAAGAAATGTCAGATAATAAGGCATTAATTAAATCGACTCAGAAAAAATGAGTTTATTGTTCCGTACACTTTGATTATCGACGGAAATAGTTGATGGCCAATCTATCATGACAGATGATCGACACGGCACCATCACTAAAGCTCGCCACTAAAAAAAAAAGCGAGTTTCAAACTCTAGTTCGGATAAGAGTAACCACTGTTTATAGGGACAAAGAGTATATAATGAATAAAATATGTACAAAAAGATCTCCTCTTAGAGTGACTTGTCTCTGAAAAGGATTATATTGTAAATAAGGCCTTAGTAATGATTGGTCCCATGTCTTTAACCTATTACCGAATAACGCAATTTTAGACTGGTCAAAATTAATGTTACAGACAACATTTCAGATATAATATAGGTGAACTTCAAAAATGGTCCTAGGAAATACTTTCCTTTATATTGCATATAAATCTGCGTTTGAAGTTCACATTTCATTTGTGTACACCATATCTGTTTTGAATAACAAATCTTTTGCTTTCTTCGAAAAATAAAGAAATATAGTAATTTATGTGTTGAAATGCTTTGAAATGCGCATGTTAGTAAAAAAGTCAAAATGTTTCCTCAGATCAAACACATTTTATTAGAGGTAAGATGCAATCACACTCAGAGGTGAACAAACCTTTGTAAGATACCAAATAAGAGCTGTTTGTAAACAGCAAAACTAGATTCAACTCCAATGATTGCCTGGGTAATAAATCCTTGCTTTCCCTTTACAAAACAATGTAAATGGTCCAAATTGAAAGAAGTTACAAATAACAACTTTAAGTTGATAGAATTTAAATATCTCACGTATAGGTAAGGAAACATTGTTGAAAATGAAGAAATTGCTTGTTTCAAGCAATTTTTCCATTTTCTACAATGTTTTCCAAAGTCGTTTCCTTTAGGGGCGTAAATAAGCGGAAGCTAGCTAACACATTCCCACATAACAAAAGCAGGATGGTGAGGGAATGGGTTAACCCATTCTCAGACAACAAAATATTAATATGCTGGTCCCAATTCAAAGGAGATGCAGATGACAAGTTTAAGCTGATTAAATTAAATAATTCTTCATTTATGGCAGAAAACATTATTGACAATGAAGGAATTGCTCCAACCTTGTAACAATTTCTTCATTATCCAAAATGTCTCCAAATGGCTTTTCTTGAATGGTGTCAAAAGGCAGCAATTATGTGGGAATTGGTTTACCCATTACCTCCTTATCTCTTTTTTTCTACACACTAGAGAACATAATATGTCGAAAACATAATGAGAAAAGGAGAAGTTACTTGTAGCAAGGAATTCCTTTTCATCCCCGAAATTAATCGCCTTCTGCAACTTTCATTTAAGACCAGTCCAAGATTTTGCCTGGTAAGGGGTTAAAAGATTTACTTACATTGTAAGGCCCATTATAAATTAGCGAATGTTCGAAACAAATCTTAAGTCATTGCAGAGATGTAGAAATTATTGCACATTAAACTTGAACAAAATGTTGTCAAAGTCTAATGATGACTTTCTTTTGAATACCCCTTTAAATAATATACATCATGTTATTTCTTTAAAATTGTTTCAGAATTTATGAGCACAATTTTATTCCAGAGAAATTTATAACATAATCCATCAAAGTAAACGAAAAGAAATGAGAGATAAAATTTAGACCTTTGTCAAAATAAGTTATCTTCGATAAAAGAGAAAAAATGTATAAATACAGTTTTGATGGAAATATTTTTGAAAAGAATTAACTTCTCATTCAAGTTTCCAAAATAAGTTAACCCATTCCAACTTAATCCCTCCTTTTCACGCCCCTTAAGGAAAAAGCTTTGGAAAACATTGTGGAAAATGAAGAAATTGCTTGTATCAAGCAATTTCTTCATTATCCACAATGTTTTCTATCCAAAAAGATGAAAAAATTAGAAATTCCATCAACTTGAAATTGTCGTCTGCGGCTTCTTTCAATTTGGACAAGTCTAAAATTTTGCTGTGTTGGAATGGGTTAAACGAAACTGAAACAAGAAAATATTATAGGGTTTGCAAGGATTATTTACCAAGAAAACTTAAATACAGCAGATGTGTCAAAGAGATGACTTCTTATGATCAAAGTAAAGTACACACATGACATGCTGATAGGACACACGACAATGCTTCACAATGATATATATTGGTTTTAATTTGCAACCCCTTAACAATTTCCTGTTCAATCCCTGGTTTTTACGTCCCTGTGTTTTTACGTTTTTCCTTTCTTCCTTTCCCACAATATTTTCTATCCTACTGAATGATTAATTTTAAGATAAAATTGAATTGTCGTCTGCAAGGCCTTTGATTTTTAGACGGGTCTAAAATTTGGCAAAACAGTAAAATATTTATAGGTTAATCTATTTCAAGTATGTGTATTTGATGATGCTGGACATAATTTTACATGTTAATATGATGTTAATAATCCTGTTTCAGATAGGAGAATCTTTTTGGGGTTTTTTTTCTACAGTATAATTCTTTATCCATTCCTTTTTCTATGTTATAGATAAATATTACTTATGTTAAGGAAAAGATCTTGAGGAAAATGGCTGGTAAAACAATAAATAATCTTTCCACATAAGACTTCATTTAAGAGATGAAGGGAATATTTTTTGTTTTCATGGAGGTATGAACCGAAAAAACTAATCACACTGTATGAATACGCGAAGCGGATTCATACATTGTGTGATTAGTTTTTTCGGTTCATACCTCCATGAAAACAAAAAACATTCTCTTCATTTCTTATAATTTAATAGCATCGAGCGAAAAAACCAAAAGCTGTACAAATTCTGATACCTTTTTGTATGGAACTATTTTATGCGGAAACATACAAAATGGCTGCGCGCTCAAAATTGTGTTCATGGAGGTATGAATTAAATTTTTCGACCAATCAGAACGCTTGTTTTTGATAGACAAAACTAACAATTAAATTATTCTAATATAACTTTGACATAATATGCATCTGTCAAGGTTATTTTTAATGAAATATTGGTTGAAACACATAATTTGAAATTAAGCTGTCGGTCTAAAAACACCTTAGTTTTCAGTTTTCTTTTTGAATTACTGGCACGCAAGTATTTCTTCAAATAGCAAATTTAAAAGTTGAAAAGTCAATGTTTTCGTCTGGTAGAAAGCCGTCATCCTCCGTGGTTCACGGAGTTCTATCAAAATTTGCTACCTGTACGAAGGGAAATCACTCTAACGACTTTGGGTCAAAGGGAAGTAAACCACGTTTTCGGAAAGGGCCATTCTAAACATGGGGACATGGAGAAAGGAAAACAAGATATTGTGGGGAAAGAAAAGAATTTGAATAAGCTTCTTTTCCTTTTTAAAACAACATCTTTTCTTCCTCTCTTATTCAAACACAGACTAAAGTTAACATCTCTATCCATGTGCATGAGTGCTTAGAATTGGTGCAAATATATAAATTACAGGTCAAAAGTGTATTCAAATACAAATTCAAGAGATAGTACTTGAATCAATTAAAGGATATCTTCCCACCAGAGTTCCACCACCTTATAAAATCAAATTTGAACTTCTTTACATTGTCAGCATTTCTTATGTACAAAAGTATTTGATTCCAGATTTTTGGACCTGAATATGAAATAGTTTTTCTATAAAACTCAATTCTTGGCTTAGGAATTGTAAGAGTTGCATTAGTGCTTGATCTCAGATTTGTATTGTTTGATACTGTGAAGAGGCTTGATATACAGTATGGAAGTATGCCTTTTAAAATGTAGTCTGAAATAAGGTCAGTCAAATCTTTAGTTCAATGTCATGATTTAGAGATAGTTCTCAATTAGTGCAGGCAAATAGTAATGACACGGATCTGCCCTTCCGTTCTTTGTTTTCGTAACTTTTGCGATCTGGGTCAATTATGCCAAAGATCTTGAAAGATAAATGATAGAAAAAAAATTCACCTGATCATGTTATTTGCAAATCATTGAGCGGTGACCAGCAAATTGTAAATACAGCTTGAATAAAGCTGTACAGATGAAGTATTTTTCATGTAAAGTCGCATAAGCTACCCCAGTCAATCATTTTCATTTATTTACATTGATCGTGTTTTCATTGTCTAATTTGTGTTAGTGCTCATCATACATGGATAGTTTTTGAATTTTTAAGAAAGTAAAACAAACATACAAACAAAAAGAAAAAATAAACATGAAATAGTTATATTCAAAATGCATTTATTTCTTTGAGATAAAAACAACAAGGACCATTAGATGGAAGAGTGCACTGAAATAACCTACAATGTATATTCAGACATCCAGTTTGACCTAATAAAAAAAAACGAACATTTAAATATATGCCAATAATCAAAAGGAATATTCGAATATTAATTTTGCTATTCATTCCCATCCCTACTTATTACACATTATATAAAAGAAAAATGCAACTGCTTGATTGTAATTGATTTCCATATTCCCATAGAAATAAGGAAAATAAGCAAAAACTTGTTTTTCAAGTTGATCCAACATCTCCCAAAAGTCTCACCACTTCTTGCTACATTGTACTTTGAAAAACTTCTCCCCATGCTCAGACTAAGGAGAAGTAACTTCTCCCTAAATTCTGCAGGTCTGCAGAGCCCTTCAAATATCTGTTCTTTCTTATTTTTAATCTAGTTAGAGTTAAAAATTAGAATGATTTTTAAGAGTCACACATCATATTAATGTATACAAACACTTTAAGCACAATTGTACAATGGTAGGGTTTGGCAAACAGGATTAAAACAAGTATTTAAATTTTTTGATTTACTAGTTCAAAGAATATATTTTGGAATGGCAACAATTTCAAACAAGAGGACCATGATGGTCCTAAATCGCTCACCTGAGGCATCTGCAAATTACAGTACTTTTTTGTATGAAATAGACACAACTTGAGCAAAATAAATAAAACAAATATAAAATTTTGGGCCTTGTACAAAACAATCCAGTAATGCTTTACAATAAAAATGAATGCCTTTGGCTTTATTGTTTAATCCATTACCAAACTATCCCAGAATTTGTCATCATTAGGGAAAATAGGTTTAAAAAAGCATTGTGAGAAAGGGAGTGACAAGCCATTTCTATTTAAGAATTCTTTCAATGCGATTTATGCAATTTTCGACCCCAGGAGCAGAGACGTTTTTTATCCTAAGAGCATATTTTCCTGTAACATAGTACAAAATTATTTAGTCATGCTACATACCAAATATGAATGCCCTTCACCTTTATTTCAGAAGAAGAAGACTTTTGAAGTTGCTGTAATTGGAATATTTCCAAAATTTTGGACCTATAGGGCAGTGCCATGTTTTATCCCAGGGCTAAGATTTTAGCTAACATGGTAAAGAACCATCTGTTCATGCTATATACCAAATATGAATGCCTTAGACTTTGTAGATTGGGAGGAGAAGACTGTTGAACATGGTCTAATTGAGCATTTTTACGAACTTTGGACACCAAGGGAAGGGGTGTTTTTTAACCTACAGACATAATCTAATCAAAATTGATAGATAACAGCCAGGCTATATTACACTCAAAATATAAATGCGCTCCGCCTTAAAATGAAGAATTTTTTTTTAACATACTCAAATTTTGCGTTTTCCCAATTTTTGGATCTCTAGTGCAGGGCCGTTTTTGACCCTAGGAGGACAACTTTAAGTGATATAGTACAAAACCATCTAGTTATGCTACATACCCAATATGAATATCCTAGACCTTATAGTTTAAGAGGAGAAGTCTTTTGAAATTGCTCTAATAAAGCATTTCTACAAACTTCAGACTTCAGGGCGGGGCCACTTTTGACCCCAGAGATTAAATATCTAAAAACTTGGTAAAGAACCATATGATTAAGCTCTATACAAAATATAAAGGTCTTTGGCCTTGTAGTCTATGAATAAAACAACAAAGATTTACTAAAATTTCCCATTTTCATATGCCGCAGTCACAACAGTTTTTCATGGAATAAAATTCTTTGAACAACTTTTGAAGAGCTTTACCCAAGGATTATCCCTGCAAAATTTCAGCTTGACTGGCCTACTGGTTCAGGAGGAGAAGATTTTTAAAGATATTTAAAGAATTACTAAATATTTCCATTTTCAAATGCCACGGCAACCAGAGTTTTTGACGGAATTAAATTCTTTTACCAACTTTTGAAGAACTTCATCCAAGGAACATCCCTGCAAAGTTTCAGCTTGATTGGCCTACTGGTTTTGGAGGAGTTGATTTTTAAAGATATTAAAAGAAGTACTAAAGATTCCCATTTTCAAATGCAGCGGCAACCAGAGTTTTTGACGGAATTAAATTCTTTTAACAATTTTTGAAGGACTCCACCAAAGAAACATCCCTGCAAAGGTTCAGCTTGATTGGCCAACGGGTTTAGGAGGAGAAGATTTTTAAAGATATTAAAACAAGTACTAAAGATTCCCATTTTCAAATGCCGCGGCAACCAGAGTTTTTGACGGAATTAAATTCTTTTAACAACTTTTGAAGAACTTCACCCAAGGAACATCCCGGCAAAAGGTTCAGTTTGATTGGCCTACCTGTTTAGGAGGAGAAGATTTTTAAAGAAATTGTGGATGGACTGACAGACAGACGGACGGACAGCGGACAAGGACCGCTCACAATGGCTCACCTCGCACTTTGTGCTCAGGTGAGCTAATAAAAAACAGGTATAGAATTGAAGACTTTGAAAATATGTCAACTGTATACTGAACGTTTATAGATGATAACTCAGAACTTATGCAGTCATGCCCAAAGAATACGAATAAATTCCAGAAGAATCTAGTTCCTTCTCAATGAAAGCAAAAGGGTTGTAACTAATGAATGATTACTTTCTGGCTATCAAAAACATGAATTTCTTAATTCACTATAAACACAACTCTACAAGACTCTACAAGAAGATCTAGACAAGTTAATGAAGTGGAAGAAAAAGTGGGAAATGAAGTTTAACCCCAGCAAATGCATTGTCCTAAATATAACTAAAAAGAAGAAAAAGATTTCCTTTGATTACAGGTTACATGGACAAGTACTAGAGACTGTGGACAATGCCAAATACCTAGGAGTTACAATATCTGGAGATCTTTCCTGGAACATACACATTGACAATATAACATCAAATGCTAATAAAACTTTAGGTTTTCTCCGCAGAAACATCCAGACCAAAAATAAGAAGATCAGAGAAATAGCGTATAAAACTTTAGTGAGACCCCAGGTAGAATACGCATCAACAGTTTGGAGCCCTTACACAAAAATCTATATCAACAAAGTGGAAAAAGTACAACGTAGAGCGGCAAGATGGATTCAAAATAATTTCTCTTTTTATGACAGTGTTAACTGCATGCAGAAGGAGCTTGGTTGGGAAACTCTTCAATACAGATGAGAAATTTCCAGAGTCACCATGTTTTATAAAATCGTTAACAATTTTGTTGCAGTGCCAGTACCAGCTTATCTCAAAAGACAAGTGAGGACCACCTGACATAATGCAACCAGCATCTTTCAGACAGATCCACACAAATGCAGCCTACTTTAAATATTCTTTTTTTCCCCTACACAGTGATACTATGGAACAGCCTACCAGAAACAATTGTACAGCAACCTGATATTGCAGCGTTCAAAAGGAGTCTCGATTCTTTTCAGATAGTGAGCCGTCCCTGAAAGACCAAAATATGTTTTATCAGCTCTTTTAATCTAACGCTCACAATACTTTAAAATTTTGCACCCTAACCAATGACTAACAGTTTTTACCCCAGCACAGACGCACACCTGCCAGTAATACCCGAAAGGGGAGTTGGGCAGTATATATAGATAGATAGATAACACCCTTATTTACTATAACCTTGGACATAAAATAAATCTGAGTCTGATTTTCTGGACATTTTTCTTAGCTGTGATATTGTAGCCCTCTTTCTGATAATCCTTTAGCCAGCAGATTATCAGAAAGAGGGCTACAATATTGCACCTAGTTTTTCTGGACATACTATTTGTTGATGTCTGCTTATTGAGAGCACTTTTAAGTGGCATGCAAAGACTCACAATGCTCTTATTATCTGCATAGTGTAATCAGAGTCTTCATTATGCATGCTGAAAATAAATATTGATAATTGACTCAAGGTTTCTCTTGAAAATCAGAAAATGATCTTAGTTTTATACAATATATAAATATCGGAACTACGTACTCAAAAGTCTACATTCTATGCATATTTGAAATTATTGAAAATGTCACACTAGCTAGAGTATTGATAAAATAAATTTTACACAAAGGGGGAGTTACATTTTTTATTTACCCGATTACAATTCTATCTATCTATATATACTGCCCGACTTCCCTTTCGGGTATTACTGGCAATTTAAGTTCAAAGTGTTATTGGTTTAGATTATACTGTTTTCTTTCAGTTTTGTTATCTTTATCTATTTATACTGCCTAACTCCCCTTTCGTATATTACTGGCAGGTGATACACTCACAATCCAGATGTTTTCACGTCCCTATAAGAGAGGCAGTGGCTGAATCCCACTGCTACCCACTTTTACAGCTGGGTTGACTGGGGCTGGCTATTAAGTGTCTTGCCCGTGAACACACCCCCATGACGTTGGGGCTCGAATCCATGACCTTCAGATCACTAGTCAAGCACCTATACCACTCGACTATCGAGGTAATCTGGTGAATCTGTCCGATCTGCTCTCATTAGGACAAGCCCGCCAATCGATACCGTCCGCATGCAAGCTCTTTGTATACTGAGAAGACATCAAATCAAACGAAATGGTACTTGGAGATAAAAATTTTTTTTCATTAACTGCGATTAAAACTGATTTACATAAAATTGTTTGTGAAGATTGTGACAGTAACATTGCAAGACATCAGTTGACATTTTTCAAAAGCATATGTTTCCTATCACTACTGTAAAGGTTAGCTTTTAACCCTTGTCATGCTGAACCCGGAATATTCCGGTTTTGGCAGGAGGTGTAGACTAAGATCAGACTGCACTTATGTGTAATTTCCTGCCAGAGTTGTTTATGAAGTTGATTTCTTAAAGAAATATTGATTTTTGAACAACAAGTTCTATCAGTACTTTCAGCCCTTTGATTTGGGAGCATTTCAGAAAGGCAATTTATACAGCATGACAAGGGTTAAGTTTTCAATTGTGAAGTATCGTCGTACCAAGTGCAATGCTTAGAAGGTCCACAACAAACTGACATTTGGGGTGTTTTTGTTTATTGACGCACACACTGGCCATTGCAGGAGGTCTTTTGTTCAGTGTTGGTTATCTAACAGTGTTTGGTTCACCAAATTATATGTCTGGCATTTTTTTGTTTACGGAAATGATCCAAGAGCTCAAACAACAACTACACTGGGCGTTCTTGATTATATATTTAGGCTGAGATTAATTATTCGATTAACGGTCTATATAGTAGAAAGGAAAATTATATAGGATAATAGTAAGCAATCTTTATTTATGAAAACTTTTTTTTAATACTTACGATCAACAACAAAGCGAACGACAAATACTTCTGATTTTACATAGATATTCCTTCCATGACATTAAAATACTACTACTACCATATAATTTATGTATATGGTAACCTATACATGTTCAATGCCGTTTGGTGTATTTTATGTACATCAGTTTTAATCACAGTTAATGAAAAAAAAATCATTATCTCCAAGCACAATTTCGTTTGATTTGATGTCTTCTCAGTATACAAAGAGCTTGCACGGGGACGGTATCGATCGGCGGGCTTGTCCTAATGAGAGCAGATCGGACAGATTCACCAGACTATGCAGCCTCACGAATGCAGAGATTTCGAGATATATACCTTCATCTATTCAGAGACATATACTAATGTCTCTGGTCTAATAAATAGGTATTTTAGGTACGATTTATTTTAACCACCCAATCAAAAGTTCAAACGCAATTCTGTTACTGCCAGTCAGGCTAAGGCTTCGGTAAAAGTTACTCCGATTGGTCATGTGAAGATGGTGTATACCGCATACATGACTGTAGAATCCCTTTACCTACAATTTCATAGCCGTATATACTCTGAGCTTCAGAGATAAAACCCTGCATCAATATTGACAAACGCTTTTTCTTATTTTGGAAAACGCGTTCACCTTTGTTGTCTGATAACTAAGTTTTTTTTTATGTCAATTCATTTTTTGGCTAGCAAAGCGTCAGTTTTGGTAGCTTAAGTTAAAAGACACATCTTTGAGGTCTTCTCGGAGTTCAATGAATGCAAACTGCCACTGCCAATATCTTTGTCCTCTATACCAGCAGGTACTCGAGTAGACTGCGAAAGCTGTCCCATCTACGCTGCTTTCCAATATTGATTGGCACAGCGAAAGGATGAACGACGTATCAGGTTATGTTGTAATGCACGACAGCAAAACATTGTGAGCCTTTAAGTTGCAGTATTTAGTTATAGTCGTTATCTAACTATAACTTTATTTCAGTATATGATACGAGGCCTCTAGCCCTTAACGAAAAACATATAGTTTATACAAAGCTTATAGTAGAAAGTAACAATTGTATACAATACAATTTAGATTATCGCACAAATTATTATACATCTAGACCATTCGGAAGAGCTTTACAAAGAAAAAATGAATAGTTTATATTATTGCAGATAAATTGCATCTAAACATTAATAATTCAATCTACTGCGATGTATATATACATATCTATATATGTAATAAGATCTAAAAAGTAAGCAATCTTTCCTTTAAAGAAAGAGGAAAAGGTGGCGTATACCTAAATTACTAAAGCTTTGGAGTGTTAACATTCGTCTATGATATAATATACTTATAGTTCCATATGTTTAAATTTGTAATTATTTCAAAGTTTTTCCAGGAATAAATATCTTCCTTTAAAAGATTATATCGTGATGGTGAAAAAATATCGTCTACTTGTTGGCAATTCATTATCCTATAGATAATTCGTTAGTTGTTTATACTAGTAGGTTTAGCCATTTCTTTGGAAAATACGTTTTTCTCATATTTTAGTACAAAGGACGAAGTAATACAAAGTGATATTCATTTTCAACTGTATAAATATTTGGCTTTAGGCAAAATGTGCAAAATCTGAAATGTCTATCAATGTTTTCACGCCTTCCCTTTTCAATAGCAAGTGATTTGTTTGAACACCTGAAATTCGATAAAAAAAATTTGTAGACACTAGGTAAATTTACTGATAAATATTTTTCGACATCTTAAAGTGTCTTGTAATACATGTATTTGTAACAGAAGGCTTTCGGGGACTCTTTGACTTTGGATGTCCATGTTTGGAATGACACGTCTTGTAGTCTTGGTGTAAAGGGTTTCAACAAAAGATCAAGGTCTCCTACTTCTTGGGCATTCCAGACAAAACCAAAACCGATTTCAAACAACAACGTTTTAATGTAAGACGCCCAGGTAATTCTACCACTTTCATCGAGTCTTTTAAGCATTACATAACAATGTTTCTGGTATCTGTGGCAAGGCATGCTTAGAAGTTTAAGCCATTATTTAATACATTGGGGCATGTAACTTACATTTAGTCGGTATCTACCACATTCTCCTTATACAAGAAAATCAGGGGTATTTTGTCTAAGGTTGAAAAGACGTTTACAGAGTTGAATTTGGATTTGTTCTACTACATTATAATACTTAAACTAAAACAATGAAAGGACGGTATTAGTCACTTGTCATTTCAATCTGAACAATGCCGGAACCGCCAGCTTTTGCACTTCATTAACCCATTATCATGCAACCTCTATTACAGAAAAATACATATGGTAAACATTCACTATATAAGGCCTCATTGAAGTAGTCGAGTAGACCCATGGCCGTGTTTATAAAGGCCTGAGTTTACCCGTTGCAAGACATGGATCCATGGAATGTAAAATAAAACTAATTTCGTTTCGTCGCATTTCTCACAAACTCTTCACAAGAGTCCCACAGTTTTTGTTGCAGCTTTTTATTCTTAATGTCAGCCTTTTAAGCTCTGCACCAGTCAATTATTCTTTTTATTATTTTGAATAAGAATTTGTAAAACGGGACGTAGTTTTAGGTCTATTTTTTATATAAAAGTAATTGCTAAACAGTTCTTTTCTGTATCCTTAAAGAATGTGATAAACAGACTATCAATAGACAGACAGGCGACTATGCTCCAGAATCAAACTACACGAGGACGTAACTCCGATAACAACAAAATTTAAAGATTTTATAATCTTGTAGAGCTGTCCCATCGCACTTTCCCGATATTCATTTAGAAAAGGACAGGTTAACCACTCAAAATATCTTATCCCTCATCGGCTTTTAAAGTGAACCATATAGTAATTTTGATATGTGAATAGATATCTAAAATTCTGAAAAGGCAATTATTGCTTTGAATAGGAGTTTGCTTCCGTTGTTGTTTGTCTGTTTGTCACTTTCTCTTCACAGTGTATTTTTAGGCCATGAAATCTCTTGGAAATTTCCTTGCCTCTAGCGACCAAAAGCGCTTCACAGGTCTACTTTCAGGCAAAAAGTGTTGGCCTAGGTGACCACCTATTAAATCGCTGAATCCGCTGAGTAGATCTATTTACCAGATACTTAATAAGAAAATCGGCGAAAGAAATACTGTCCCGAACCATTTCAAGACGATATACCAGCTAATCTAGTAAAGAGCTTCACGTTTAGTGTGGATATTAATAACAAGAGGCCCATGACGGCCTGAGACGTCTACTGGCTATCATGTTTTCCGTTAATGTAAACTGATATTTAATGAAATGGATTGCTAAATGAAGAATGCAAAAATAAATATACCAAATTAGACTTTATCCCATTTATTATTTAAGTAACAATCCTTAAGGCCCATTTCCCTTATTTCGTGACTAATGCGCTCCATTTCCAAAAGGAAGTTTCCTTATGACTCTACAATCATCCTGTGAAATTTTAAAAAGAATATGATTATAATTGTGGACTTTATCGAATAACAGGACTGTTTTGAGTGGAAATCCACAAGGTCCCTTTTCCTGTATTTTCTGATGGATCCACTTCATTTTGCGAAAGGAACTTTCCTTACAACCCTATAATCGTCCTGTGAAATTTAAAAGACAATCTGATAATAATTGTGGACTTCATCACATAAACAAGAGTGTTTTGAATGAGAATCTGTAAGGCCCCATTTCCAGTGCTTCAAAAGCCACAATTATTCCATGCATATTTGAAGAGAATCTGATAAAAACTGTGGACTTTATTGTGTTAACAAGGATGTTTCAATCAAGTTCATAAGGCCCCTTTTTCACGTGTTACTTTATTGACCTAGCCCAATTAAAAAAGAATCAATTTTCAGGATTGTGCAATCATTCTGAGAAAGTTTGAATAGACTTCGATGAAAGCTATGGATTTTATTTTGTAATAGAAATTCCATAAGGTATCTTTTACCCACGGTTCTTGGCCGATCAGATCCAACTTCAAAAAGAATCATCCTAATGGAAGTTTAATCATTCTGTGAAAGTTCAAAGAGAATCCGATGAAATATTGGGACTTCATCACAGTAACTAAAATATTTAAGTAAAATATCATGGGGCCCCTTTTTTTATGAAACTTGGCGGATTGAATCCAATTCTGAAAAGAACCATCCTTATGATTGTAAATTCATAATGACAGTACACTCATTCTGTGTAATCTGTGGACTTAATTGTGTTAATGTTTTTATAATGAATATTTCATAGCCCCCCCCCCCTTCCCTTGATACTTTACTGAACAAACCAAATTTCAAAAGGAACAATTCTAAGGAGGGTACAATCATTCTGTAAACGTTTAAAAAGAATCAACGAAAACAGTGGACTGAATTGTTTCAAGTTTTTTAAACAACGTTTTTCATAAGGCCCCTTTCACGTGAAATGACAGCTCAATCATTCTAAAATGTTGAAGAAAATGATAAAGACTGAGGACTTTATTGTGATTACGACGTTTTAATAATCAAATTGCATAAAGCTCTTTTTCTCATGAAACTTAAGAGATCAGACCAAATTTACAATCTTAATAATGGTACAAACATTCTGTACAAGTTTGAAGAGAATCCGGCGAAAACTGTGGACTCTAGATTTTTAACAAGGAAAGGTTTACGGAAGAATAGACAGACTAGCGAACAGACGTACTGAAGCACGGACGCCGGACGGGAAATCGCAACCGCTATAGCTCCTAAGAAAAAATCTATTGTTTGGGGACTTTTAAGTGAATTATCTAAGCTCAAGCTATGGTGGCACAGAACAGTTATCATTTTGTAAACACCAATACTAGCAAAGAGCTTCACGTTTAATGAGGATGTTTATCAAAATTACCATTGTTTGAATCTGCTATTGAATTAACTTAGCCCTAAACTATGGTGGTAAAGAACAGTCACCATAAGATAATCAAGCATTTTTTATGCACCCGCATCGATAAATCGAGGGCATATTGTGTTTGCCTTGTCTTTTTGTCTGTTTGTCTGTTACTCTTTTTGTCTGTCAAAAGCTTTAAACATTGGCCATAACTCGGGATCTTGAATGGCAAGTAGTAGAACCTTCATATTTCACATGATTATTGCTTGATTATTTTTTTCAAATTTTCACGCATTTAACGATATCATTTCCAAAGAAATGCATCTTTGATCTGGTCAAATTTTGAGTAAATTGTCATTTGTCCGAAGATGTATTATAATCTTGGGCCCAAATTGAAAACACGAAATTTATGATGTAGCTAAACCCATTTAATGAACTGTACACATTGAAGGCACATATTGCAAATCTTTTCATTCTGCCAATTTGTGCAAAATCTTGGTACTTTATCTAACAATTTCCATAATTTCCTGGCCTTCAGTACTATCAGTACTTTGATTTCTATATTGATAACTCATTTTAGAATAGAAAAGCCTTTACGATCTTGGATCAGCTAAAAAAAAAAACCCTTCCGCATCTTGTTATTTTATTATGGTTTATTTATTTACGACATTCTAATTGACGATGAGCGCTCTATTAATTCGCAAACGAGCAACAGTAGATAAACCTCAGCAGAACGAAAAGATACTCCATCGATTAAACGTTCGAGGTAATTAAGACAGCTATTACTGGTTTTATATCATTTCTATAATTTGGTTGTAATTTGATAGTATACTATCTTTTTGATAAAGATATCCTGTGGTAGTGAACGACAAACTATAATACCGTAAGCAGTGTCTTCTTTCTTTCTTGTTTTGTCGTTGTTTTTCGGTGGGGAGGGGTTAGATTGATTTTCAAAGTTGTTCTCACTTTAGAGATGACGTCCAGAAATACAAAGACAGATCACTTTTAGGTTTATATTTTACATGTCAAGCACACTATTTCAATACTATATGAGCAGTCAGTATAAAAAAATCAGGTTTATAAATAATCTATCAAAATAAGTGCCATGGAAAGAAGAAGACAAAAATCATAACGAACCAACTCTTGATTTTGGACTTTTTTTCACGTAGTCAGCAATTATTATGCTTTTTTGCACAGCTAAGAAGATCTTTCTTCCTTTTAAGTTGATTATATAAATGTTTATGTTTACTTTGATTTGTAGCTGCGTGGATAGCGGTGAAAAGGGTATTTCCCTAGACTCCATGAAAGTGTGTGTGTTTCACTTGACCAAAGCATAATGGCGACACATCCAGCAGGTTGGCTTGGCGAAGACATGCCGACAGAAACAGGTTTGGTTTTTATACCCCTTTCTTGTTACTAACTAAACTAATGTACTAAATAATACAACAATATGCCGGAAAATTGACTACTCGGTAATTTATTTAGATTTCAACCAGGATACATGTGTTATTTATATCTTGAAGATTTTTTAACCTTTTCATTTTTTTAAATCCAAGAAATATGTCTTTATCTGTTGATAATATTTATTTTTTTATTCATGGTTCCAATCCAATGTTGAAAACTAGTATTGTTTTCTTCATTATTTTTCTTTTTTTTTTTATCTTTTTTTAAAGAAGCCAATGACTACATAAGGCCTATGGTATTACAATTCCATCCCGCTGCAAACATGGAACATTCCTCTCGACACTTAGAATAACCCAAAACTACTCAAGGTGGTTGGTTACATAAACAGACAGTGGATACGTCATTCGACATTTTAAGCTGGAGCATTTTCAAGGAAGTAGTCTGAAATAAGATGTGGATTTAATCCGCCTTATGTGAAGATGAAGTTATTGGGTTTTCTTTATCTTTAATCAATATTTTCTTGATTTGTATTTCACCCTACAGGTTCTAAAACAATCAATTTGCTATGTCATTCGTGACTGAAATAGGTCTTTGTTTAATTTGAACTCGAATACAGAAAAGCCGGGAATGGGATCTCATTTAAACGTCTCGTCTCCTTCCTCTGTCGGGAAGAACTGGCCACGAGGAAGAGACCTACCTAGACGGACGAAAAAGAAACACAGAACCATTGATGACAAACATAACACTTAGTACGAAATATCTCGAACTTACGATAACTGCTTTTCCCAGGAAGTGTGCTCACCAATGGCTGGATAATCGTAAACCTAAGTGGGATAGCAGCTGGAGGCTAGGAAAGGGTGTAGTGGTAGTACTGTTGTGAGAAAAACCAGGAATCCATTGTTATGTGCTCAAGCCGCCGAGATATGACTGAAATAATGTTAAAAGTGGCGTTAAACCCAAATCAATCGATCCCAGGAAGTGTGGCCCCTGCTGAATTCGAGTAATTTCAATATTTTACTCATTAATTAAAATACTGAACAGGGGAAGAATGGTGGGAAAAAATTCTATGAAATTCAAAAATTGCTTCAAACAAGTACTTTCTCTCAAAATGTTTCCTGCTTTATCGGAGGCTACATTTTGCCTCGACACCACTCAAAATTAGTATCTTCTTTGCAGAAAATGTTTCTATCTTTCTATCCAATTTAGTCTTCAACCTCTTTAAATCTTTACAGATCGGTCTACTTCATATTTTGATGTCCTGTATTTGGTAAAATATTTGACTTTTTTCTGTAGATTAAATCTACGATTTCCGTAAATTTCATTTTATGGAACAAACTCAGCTACATGATGTCTTTATTAATGTTAAATCCCATATGCCAAATACCGATTTGGGAGAATATCTTAAACTTTATTCATTTGTAATGAAAAAGGAACTTCTCATGAATTTAAGTTCGTTGAAATGAGTGTTCTGAAAGACCGTAACGTAGGATAATGTCTTAGAAGTTTGTTTAAGGAGGAGGAGATGTTTTAGTAGTTATGAACGGGCGGGAGTACAGATAGATAGACTGACGGACTCTTGTGTTAAATGATTTAAAATGTCTATCAATGAACGAGTGTCAATATCCTGCCTCCATTAAATATAATTAAATACCATTTTGAGCTGCGTAAATCTTATACATGTACTTTATAACCTTTATACAAGCCGAATTGGCGGAATTACTTATACACAGGCCGAGATTTTTTTTCTATTTTCTGGGGGGGGGGGGATATCGATGCTTTTTTCACGTCACGGATTTTATAGGTTTTAATTTCATTTTATATATAATATTTAATACAATAATCTGAGAAGTAGATTTGCAAAAGTCAAAGATCGATTATCAAAATAAAATATGGTATTTCGTTAACAGGCCTTGTATCCAGTAAAATCTATTTACAATTTTTGCGTAGAAAGTCGTAATGAAATGTTGGACAGAGACGTGATACATCAAACGGTTGACCTTACTTTTAAATCGCACGTGCCTTAAAATAAAGGTTTTTGTGATGTCGCATGAAGTTACATTCGCTGGCCGATTTTTGAATTTTGAAAAGCTTTGAAAAAACTGTTTTGAGAGAAAATATAATTATATGCACTAAGAACAATGGTTTTGCTCTTATTCCTTAATGTCGTGTATTTCATGATGTTGGTTGTTGCCTTTCTCACTTTGTCTTTAATAATGTATTTTTGTCTATGGTGACAACAATATACACAAATCGTGTTTCTTTATAGAAATATATTCCAAAGTAGAGTGTGTGAGGGACGCTGACCAATTACATGTATATCTAAGGCATAGGCGTGTACATTACAATATACTATATTTCATTTTTTAAAGAAAATGTTGTCCATCAATCTTAAAATTGTACATGCTATAAATCAAGATTAAACCTAGTTCTGATATGAAACATAATTATTACAAAGTAAAACAGTTCAACGTTCCAAATGTCAAGCGTTTAATCAGTAACTTATTCCTTCATAGTTAATATGTGTTAATAATTGAATGAAAGTACGCATCTGCACGTTCATAAATCCTGTCAAATTCATTTCATTTGTTTATTGTAATTAGATTTACTTCGTCTACAGTCAGATTAAACTCTGTTTTTCATTGTAGATGTTGTGCAGGCGAGTACCGATAGTCCAGAGAATGTAATTGAAAATTCTGATATACGGACCACCAGTATCGGTTTTTTCTCGCGATCCCGATATCTTTTACTGCCGTAGCAATACCCGGAGGGTAGAATTGCATTTCTTTGCGAAATTATCGAACATCAAATACGATGATAGAGGTCCGTTACTAACAAGAATATCACAATCTGTTGCTTCAGAAATTCACCTTTAATTTAACTATAATTGTAGAGGCACGAGTTTCGGGCAATATGTCTACCTAAAAGAATCGATAATGATAATATAATGTTAGAAGAAAGTATTTCCAATAAAAATGGAATAAGTCAGAAAAACATTTTTACCTTCTTATACGGGCCATCGGGACACTGTATAGAAACCACCGGTTCACGCGAGTTTTAATCCGTAGGTGCAAAACAAGTTGGACAATACAGTACAAAGTCATTTGCAACTGCATGTCAGACCAGAAAATACTATCTTTGAACGCTGGACCGTTTTAGCCTGAGATTGCTTAGCAGAGTTTAATGTAAAAATGTAAAAACATCTAACGCAATAAAAATATTCTGCCACATGGAATGTGGATCGGGGCGAATTACATGACTGCGATTATAAATTAATACGCCCGATTTGGACAAGAAGGGCGAAGGCGAGATATGACGCAGTGAAAGCTTGCGCTTGATATACAGTAATTTAGTGTGAGTGTACTGAATTTGGCAAAATTATCATAATCCATGAGTGAATGGACAGAAAGAAAGAAGATATATAAATATATTGGTAAATTATTATATTTATAATCATATCATATTATTAAGAAAAAATAAGGTATTTGTTTTATATAAAAAAAAAACTTATTCTAGAGTTACGGTTTTAAAACGGTCCGGTTAGACGAAGTTGTTGTATAGAGCTGATAAGCGAAGCTGTCGCTTTTACGCACAAATTAATTGGTCAAACATAGGATCATATTCGCACTGTCTGCAAACAGTTTGGTCGTGCTCGGACTTTGTATCTATATATATTTACCTCCGAATTCTATCATCATATCGATTTTGAGAGATGTAAAAGTGGTAAACGACCACCCGCCCTCTCTCGCTCTCTTTACCTGGAGGTTATAAAGCGCATAGCTACATAACGAAATTGGTATGTGAAGTAGAATACTCGCATCGCAAGCGAGAGCCTCCTAGTCCGAACCTGGCTACACGCTCCATTTCCCCTCCCCTCTCTCGCCTTCTCTAGCTCTCTCTCTCTCTCTTGCTCTACTGGCTGAAAGCCAACGGGAATTTTAATTCATTTTTCAATTAAATTTCATAAGGCCGAGTTTCCTGACGGAACATACCCAATTTCGAAAGTCACCTCCATATGATAGTACAATCATTCTGCGAAAGTTTCAAGAGAATCCTGTGTTAACTGTGCACATCTGAGTGTAACCGAGAATTTTTTTAATTAAATTTTCAAAAGGCCCCTTTTCTTATGTTTCTAGACGGATCATACCAAGGAACGATCCTTATGATAGTACAATCTTTCGTTGAAAGTTTGAAGACAAATTGTTGAAGACTTTGGATTCTAGTGCGTAAACGAGAATTTTTAATTGATTTCTTCATCAAATTTTCATAAGGCCCCTTTTCCCTTGTTTCTTTACAGTTCTGACCAAATTTCGAAAGGAACGATTCTTATGGTGGTACAATCTTTCGGAGAAAGTTGGAAGAGAATCCGATGAAACTTGTGGACTTTATAGCTTAAACGAGGATTTTTAACAGATTTTCAATCATTTTTTCATAAGACCCATTTTCCAGTGTTTCTTTACATTTCTGATTCAACTTCGAAAGGAACGATTCTTATGATAATATATTCTTTCTCTGAAAGTTTGAAGGAAATCCGATGAAAACTGTGGACTCTATCGAGTAATCAAGGATTTATTAGTCAAATTCTCATAAGTCCCCCTTTCCAATGTTTCTTGACGGATCTTACCCAATTCCGAAAGATACAATCCTTATGTTGAAACAACCATTCTGTGAAATTTGATGATAATCCGATGCAAACTGTGGACTCTATTGCATAAACGAGAGTTTTTAATTGATTTCTTAATCAAATTGTCTTAGGACCCATTTTCCCGTGTTTCTTGACGGATCATACCCAATTCCGAAAGGAAAAATCCTCATTCTGGTACAACCATTCTGTGAAAGTTTGAAGATAATCCGATGAAAACTGTGGAGTCTAGTGCTTAAACCAGGATTCATTAATTAAAATTTAGTAAGGCCCCTTCTCCCGTGTTTCGTGACGGATCTGACCCAATTTCGAAAGGAACGATCCTAATGATGGTACAATCATTCTGAGAATCCGATGAAAAGGCAAGGAAAAGCTAACGGACGGACGCACGGACGGGAAAAAAACATCGCTATAACTCTATTTGCCTTCAGCCAGTAGAGCAAAAAAATACAGTCAGCTATTACTCGGTCTGTGATAGCGATCTCTAGAATACGGGAGGGAAAGGTTTCAGGTAACAACTTCGGTAAATTGATATTGTATAGTAAAATAACGGAGACTTCGGTAAAAACAACAAACAAACTACAACGGCAACAACATAGATTCAATACAGAAGCAAGAAAAATTTCATGAGTAATTACGTGCTTCATACTTTTACCTCTTTAATTATTGACTGAATGGGTTCAACGCCACTTTCAACAGTATGTCAGTTATATCGCTGAGGCTGGAGCACCTTACAATGGATTCCTAGTATTTCTCACACCAGTACTACCACTACATCCTTTCCTAGTTTGTTTGTTTGAATGGGGTTTTACGCCGCTTTCAACAATCTTTCAGTTATATCGCGGCGGCTGGAGCACCTAACAATGGATTCCTGGTATTTCTCACACCAGTACCGCCATCACATCCTTTCCTAGCCTGCTATTCCACTTAGGTTTACGATTATCCTCCATTTGTGAGAGACAAATGTAGGAAAAAATATGTGCCCCCACCGGGGATCGAACCCATGACATCCCATTATTGAAGATTAGGCGTTTGACGCGCTACCGACTGCGCTATGACGGCGGCACCTCTTTGATCAACAGTGAGAGCTCCGTTAATTCTTAATTTCTTGTTTTAAAAAATACAGCAAACCCATTTTTACAGGCCGAGTTGACTGGTTACCAAATTTTCGCCTTCATATATTACATAGCTGTCGGGTCAAAAGGGTCCCGTGTAAAAAAAGTCCGGTTCAGAAAAGGCCCACTATTAAGACTGACGAAAAAGACTTTGTCCAAAAAAGACCAGTCCAGAAAAGCCCACTTTTAAATCTGACCACTTATCAATCTTGACTTTTGAGCGAATTTCTTTTTCTTTTGTTTATTTTGTAAATATACATTTAGATTGACTGTAGACCAATTTCTTTTCAAATATCAATTAGATAATGGCATTTCTATGTTCTGTTTATTAAGAGTTGAAAGGTGATATAAAGTATGTTTTCTTCTGAAAAGGATTTTCTCTTTTTCCCAAATCAATTTTCTGTCATAATAGCATTAGTTTGGGATAGCAAGGTGGTGTAATACCTATAATTCCTTTCTGCGTTGTATAGTATAATTGATATCTCGGAAAGAATCATTTGAGAAAGAGCATAGAATATAGCATAGAATAAGCACATCTTAATATATATTTCTTCCAACAGTTGGGTAAAATACAATCCAATTTATTAGCTATAACTTTAACATCCTTGTGTATATGTGGGCATTTGAGGACTTGGCCTTTTTGGTCAGTTTTGAAATCGAGCCTTTCTGGACTGGGCCTTATTGTCACTGGGCCTTTTTGACCCGAATTCATGTTTTGTATACTTTTGCCTCACGGGAGTATGAAATTCTATGAATATGCTGTGGTAGAATAATTTATTCCTCGGTGTAAAAACACCATATAACATCCCTTTATATAGATTTGTTATGTTTACATCCGAAATAAATCATTCTACCATAGCATATTGATAGAATTTCAAACTTCTGTGTTTTACTTGCATATTATTGTCCGATTTAGCTACTTTTCCAAGTACGTAGTGGCAAACTGCTCGGAAAACAAGAGGCCCATGAGGGCCTGAGACGCTCTACTGGTTATCAAGTTTTCCGTTAAAGAAATCTAATATTTAAGGAAGTTAATTACTCAAAGAAGAATGCATAAAGAAATAAAGGGCTTTATCCCCTTTATCATTTTCAGCAACAATCCTCAAGGCCCCTTTTCCCGTATTTCATAACGGATCCACTCCATTTCCAAAAGAAAGTTACCTTATGACCTTACAATCATTCTGTGAAATTTTCATCAGAATCTGACAATAATTGTCTAAGGAAAGTTTTTCATAAGGCCCCTTTTTATGTGACACTTGCCATAATCAGATCCACTGTCAAAATCAACAATTGGAATGATGGTACAATCAATCTGTGTAATCTGTGGAATTTATTGTGTTAATGAGTTTATAGTGAAATCTTCATAGGGCCCCTTTTCTCATGATACTTTACAGAACAAACCAAATTTCAAAAGGAACAATTCTAATGAAGGTACAATCATTCTTTAAAAGTTAAAGAGAATCAATGAAAACAGTGGACTGAATTGTGTCAAGAATTTTTGTAACAAAATTTTCATGAGGCCCCTTTTTTCGTGAAACTTAACAAAACAGACCCAATGTACAAAGGAACAATCCTAATAATAGTTTGAAGAAAATGATAAAGACTGAGGACTTTATTGTAATAATGATGTTTTGTAATAAAATTTTTATAAGGTCCCTTTTCTTGTGTCACTTAACCAATCAGACCTAATTTACAAAGGAACAATCCAAATGAAGGTATAATCATCCTATTAAAGTTTGAAGAGATTCTGATAAAGACTGAAGACATTGTATATTATGAGGATTTGGTAATAATTTTTCATACAGCCCCTTTTCCTATGATACTAGACAGATCAGGCCCAATTTGGAAAGAAACAATCCTAATGATGGTAAAAACATTTTGTGAAAGTTTGAACAGAATCTGATGAAAACTGCAGACTTTATCTTGGTGTAGAATTTTTTAAATAAAATTTTCATAAGGCTCCTTTTGCTGTGATATTTGAAGGATCAGGTCTCATGTCAGCATCAACAATCGTGATAATTGTACAATGATTCTGTGAAGGTTTGAAGAAAATCCAATGAAAGCTCTGGACTTGGTTACAAGGATTATAGATAAAATTCTCAAAAGGCCCCTTTTCCCATGATACTAGACAGATCACGCCCAATTTGAAAAGAAACAATCCTCATGATGGAATAATCATTCTGTGAAAGTTTAAACAGAATCTGATGAAAACTGTTGACTTTATTGTGGTACAATGATTTTAAAATTAAATTTCATAATGCTCCTTTTCCTGTGATACTTGACGGAGCAGGTCTAATGCAAACAACAATCATTATTATTGTACAATTATTCTGTGAATGTTTGAAGAAAATCCGATGAAAGCTCTGGACTTGGTAGCAAGGATTTATAAATGAAATTTTCATATGGCCCCTTTTCCTGTGTTTCTTGACAGTTCAAACCCTGTTATGAAAAGAATGATAGTTATGACCTTCCAATCATTCTGTGTAAGTTTCAACAAAATCTGATCAATGCTGTGGGCTTCATTGTGTCAACAGGGTTTTATTAATTGAATTTTCATATAGCCCCTTTTCCCATGTTACTTGATGGATCTGAACCAATTCCAAAGGGAACTCTACTTACAAATGTATAATTATTCTGTTTGAGTATAAAGACAACCCCATCTCATCTGTGGACTTACAAGCATTGATTAAGATTTTTTAATTGGATTTTCATAAGGCCCCTTTTCCTATGTTTGTCAATAGGTCAGACCCAATTTGAAAGGAACAAACCTTATAATGGTACAATCATTATGTGAAAGTTTGAAGTCAATCAGGTGAAATCTAGGGCCATGATGTGTTAACTAAGCTTTTTTTATTAAATTTTCATAGGGCCCCTTTTCCCATGAAACTTGATGGATCAAACCTACTTCCGAAAGGAACAATCCATTTATTGTAATTATCATTCTGTGAGTGTTTGAAGAGAATTTGTTGAAACCTATGGACTCTATTGTGTTTACGAGGACTTTTTCAATCAATTTTTTTATCGGGCCCCTTTTCCCCAAGGTCCTTGACTGATCATACCAAATTTTAATAAGGCCCCTTTTGCAATGTTTCTTGGGGAATATTATCCGATTCCGACAGGAACAATCCTTATAATGGTACAATCATTCTTTGAAAGTTTGAAGATAGTCTATTGAAAATTGTTGGCTCTGGATTATATTAATAAGGATTTTTTATTTAAAAAATTCATAAGGCCCCTTTTTCCTGTGTTTCTTGACGGATCATACCCGATTTCGAAAGGAACAACCCTTAAGATAGTACAATCATTCTGTGAAAGTTTGAGGGGAATCCGATGAAAACTGTTGACTCTAGAGTGTTAACAAGGATTTCTTAAGAGATTTTTCCATTAAATTTTCATAAGCCCCTTTTCCCGTGTTTCCCGATGGATCTGACCAAATTCCCAAAGGAACAATCCTTATGATGGTTCAATCATTCTTTGAAAGTTTGAAGATAATCTATTGAAAATTGTTGGGTCTGGATTATATTAATGAGGATTTTTTATTTAAAAAATCATAAAACCCCTTTTTCCTGTGTTTCTTGACGGATCATACCCGATTTCGAAAGGAACAATCCTTATGATAGTGCAATCATTCTGTGAAAGTTTGAAGGGATTCCGATGAAAACTGTTGACTCCAAAGTGTAAACGAGGATTTCTTAATAGATTTTTCAAGTAAATTTTCATAAGCCCCTTTTCCCGTGTTTCCCGATGGATCTGACCAAATTCCAAAAGGAACAATCCTTATTATGTTACAATCATTTTGTGAAAGTTTAAATACAATCTGATGAAAACTGTGGACTCTAGAGTGTTATCGAGGATTTTTTTAATAGAATTTCATAAGGTCCCTTTTCCCGTGTTTCTTGACGGATCATACCCATTTTCGAAAGGAACAATCCTTATTATGGTACAATTATTCTGTGAAAGTTTAAATACAATCTGATGAAAACTGTGGACTCTAGAGTGTTAACGAGGATTTTTTAATTAAATTTTCATAAGGCCCCTTTTCCCGTGTTTCTCGACGGATCATACCCATTTTCGAAAGGAACGATCCTTATTATGGTACAATTATTCTATGAAAGTTTGAAGGGAATCCGATGAAAACTGTTGACTCTAGAGTGTTAACGAGGATTTTTTAATTAAATTTTCATAAGGCCCCTTTTCCCGTGTTTCTTGACGGATCATACCCATTTTCGAAAGGAACGATCCTTATGTTGGTTCAATCATTCCATGAAAGTTTGAATTGAATCTGATGAAAACTGTGGACTCTAGAGTGTTAACGAGGATTTTTAATGGAATTTTTAATGAAATTTTCATAAGGCCCATTTTCCAACGTTTCTAGATGGATCAATGATGATTTCGAAAGGAACGATCCTTATCGTGGTACAATCATTCCGTGAAAGTTTTAATTAAATCTGATGAAAACTGTGGACTTTAGAGTGTTAACGAGGATTTTTTATGGAATTTTTAATCAAATTTTCATAAGTCAACTTTCCCCATGTTTCTTGGCGGATCTTACCAAATTTCGAAAGGAACAATCCTTATGATAGTACAATCATTCTGTGAAAGTTTGAAGGGAATCCGATGAAAACTGTTGACTCCAGATTGTTAACGAGGATTTCTTAAGAGATTTTTCCATTAAATTTTCATAAGCCCCTTTTCCCACGTTTCTAGATGGATCAATCAAAATTTCAAAAGGAACGATCCTTATGTTGGTAGAATCATTCCGTGAAAGTTTGAATTGAATCTGATGAAAACTGTGGAATCTAGAGTGTTAACGAGGATTTTTTATTAAATTTTCATAAGGCCCCTTTTCCCGTGATTCTTGGCGGATCATACCCATTTTCGAAAGGAACGATCCTTATGGTGGTACAATCATTCAGAGAAAGTTTGAAGAAAATTCGATGAAAATTGTGGACTCTATCTCGTAAACGAGGATTTTTAATGGAATTTTCAAGTAAATTTTCATAAGGCTCCTTTTCCTGTGTTTCTTGGCGGATCATCCCCATTTTCGAACGGAACGATCCTTATATTGGTACAATTAATATGTGAAAGTTTGAATTGAATCTGATGAAAACTGTGGACTCTAGAGTGCTAACGAGGATTTTTTTTATCAAATTTTCATAAGGCCCCTTTTCCAATGTTTCTTGACGGATTATACCCATTTTCGAAAGGAGCGATCCTTAAGGTAGACCAATCATTCTGAGAAAGTTTGAAGAGAATCTGATGATAACTGTGGACTCTAGAGTGTTAACGAGGATTTTTAATGAAATTTTCATAAGGCCCCTTTTCCCATGTTTCTTGACGGATGAAACCCAATTTCGAAAGGAACGATCCTTATGGTGGTACAATCATTCTGAGAAGGTTTGAAGAGAATCCGATGAAAACTGTGCACTCTATCGCGTTAACCAGGATTTTTAATGGAATATTTAATTAAATTTTCATAAGGCCCCTTTTCCCATGTTTCTTGACGGATCATCCCCATTTTCGAAAGAAACGATCATTATGGTGGTACAATTATTCCGTGAAAGTTTGAATTGAATCTGATGAAAACTGTGGACTCTAGAGTGTTAAAGAGGATTTTTTAATTAAATTTTCATAAGGCCCATTTTCCCATGTTTCTTGACGGATCATACCCATTTTCGAGAGAAACGATCATTATGGTGGTACAATCATTCTGAGAAAGTTTGAAGAGAATCTGATTATAACTGTTGACTCTATCGCGTAAACGAGGATTTTAAATGGAATTTTTAATTAAATTTTCATATGGCCCCTTTTCCCGTGTTTCTTGGCGGATCATGCCCAATTTCGAAAGGAACGATCCTTATGATGGTACAATCACCCTGTGAAAGTTTGAAGAGAATCCGATGAAAACTGTGGACTCTTTCGCGTAAACGAGGAATTTTTAATGAAATTTTCATAAGGCCCCTTTTCCCATGTTTCTTGACGGATCTGACCCAATTTCGAAATGAACGATCCTTATGATGGTACAATCATTCTGTGAAAGTTTGAAGGGAATCCGATGAAAACTGTTGACTCTATCGCGTAAACAAGGAAAAGTTTAACGGCCGGACGCCGGACGCTGGACGGGAAAAAGCCATCATTATAGCTCTAGATAGTGGCCTTCTAAACATGGCAAGCAGGTTCGCCCGGTTCAAAAAAGTCGATTGATTGCGAATGCGACCCCGCTCCAAAACCGGCATACAATCGAGTAGGCCCATCGCCATTTCCGACCCCCATTTTGATTGGGCCACAATTGTCCAATCAAATTCGGACTTGTTTGTGTTTTCGTTTGAAGATGGTTACCGCGCTCCGTTATTGCAACTTCAATCATTCTGACATCTGAAAGGTATGTTACGTATTTCTTTTGGCTGCAACTTAGTGTTTAACAAGATTATTCATATTTAAATAGGTTCGAATTTTCCACAGGCGAAATGCTACAAAGCGAATTCCTCCCTAGGCCTACAAAACGTCAGCGCCCTGAAAACGCTCTCGCCCAATGTCATGTAATCAAGAGTAAAACCTTACACAAGTATCGTGTCCGTTCCCCTAAATATTCTTTTGCCCTGATTTATTTGTATAATCGTGGCTTCTATTGCCAGTGGTGGCTATGATATCAGAGCTCTCTTTCAGATAATCTCAATCTGTTGGCGAGGAATACAGATAATCAGAAAGAGGGCTATGATTTTGCACCTTGCCCTGTGCTAGTAGCTGCGATATTGTTGCCCTCTTTCTGATAATCTGCCGGCGAGGGTTACAACAACCTCCTTTATATGTGCTTTGTTTCAGTGTCCGGAGTGATTCACTCTGGGCATTTTGAGGTCAATATCATTGGAAGTTGTGTAAATACGGTCACACTAAAACAAGCCCTATAGAGATTTATAGCCCTACAGACGCCCTACGGAATTTGTACACGCCCTACGACTATAGGACCTATAATAGTGAATAATTTTGAGTTAATAGGATTAAAAATAACATATTTTTTCTTACTTGAAAAAGAATTCTATGAATTTTGCTTATTTCTGATGATATTGAGGTTTATAATATCACATAATTTGACCGGAAGTACTTGACAAAACGCACTATCGTTTGATTGATCGCCCAACAAATTCATAAGCAAATACCTGTCTACGTATTAGTATTTTTGAGAGACAAATTATTCATGTTCTGATTTTTATCTTTATTTTGGCATAATTTCATGTTAGAAAAGACTTTTTAGATACAAAGTGATCTCAATGCAATGCAAGGGAAGCAACTCTTTATTTGCAATCAAAATTGATTTGAAAGTCCTTTTTAAGAAATATAGTATGGGGCGTTTAGCTTAATGAGACTCTATTTGTTACAAGCATTTTTTTCGCAATGTTTTCCAATATTCTTCGGTGTCGCAAAAAAAAAAGAGATTGTGTGGCTGGGTTCAATGTTTATTCTCAGAGGAAAGAAGTTATTTGTAGTCTTCTTAAACAATTCAATATGATTTAACTCAGACTTTAATGCTAATGATATTCATGTGATCGGTAAGCGATATAGTTAATTCTTTTCTTATAGTACGACAGCCTTTGTTTAAGGGGAATAAAAGTTCGTTATTATGATGGTAATTGAATTTCGGAACTGGCAGCATAATAAAATTGTTTTTGGCAAGTGTTGATGAAAGAAATGCTGATAGGATGTGCACTTTAGTGAAAATAATAATGATTTTCAGTTTAATGATGCAATATTCAAAAACTACAACAACAACTGAGGAGTTGATTTTATAAACGCATTTATGTAGTACTATTCCATTTCGTAAAACAGATAAAACAGATAAATAAAAATAAAATGAAAAATAAGAAAAGGGCTCAGAGTAGAACCATGTCCACGTCGTTGAGTCTGGGAACATTTCATACCTTATTGAAATTCTGAAAAACGGAAATATAAACAGATGGGTTGATGGCTAAGAGTTCTAAAGGAAAAATATTTCCATTACATTTTTCACAGTATTAATTCAATTGAAAATATTGTCCAAATGTATAGACACTTGACTATCAAAACATTTAAGCCTAGTTCAGTATTTTGTTCATCATGTTATATGCAACAAGTACAAAAAACAAAACAAATAAACAAAAAACCTGGTTTTTAATTCTTTACTTACTTCAACACAATCCCGTATTGAACAATACAAGGACCTAAGCCTTTCCTGTACAAACCAGGGTTTTTACATCGCGTTAATACTTATGAAAATATTGAGGAAAAAGAAGAAATAGCTTGTGACATACAATTTCACCTTTTTCCACAATAATTTCTACCATATAGGATCATTTCATTGCAAATTTGCAACCAATTTTCATCAACAACCTCTTTCGATTTGGATTTTAAAACATTTAAAAGGGATTTACATTTTAAAATAATGCGAGAAAAGGTGAAAATAGTTTCTTTTCTAACAATGTCTACATTATCAGGCACTTGAAATTAGAACAAGCTTTCTCCGGCAAGGCAACATCTTTCCAATTTTGTCATTGGTATCCATCCTATAGACTCCTAGCCTATGCTAAATTGAGTTGCCTCCCTTATCCTAACAATTTCGGCTCCCAAAATCATTTAAAACCTGAAGATAAGTTCTGAAATATTTTTATATCAAAAACCTATTCCTTTTAAAACTGAGGGGATAAGTAATTTAATAGAAATTTGACTGTAGATTTGAGGGGCACCCCTCATTTAATGGTCTGAGGTTTCCCAAAGTTACTTCCGGTCAGGTTTCGGCATTTGTAAACATCAAAATCATCATAAATAACATAATTTCACCGCAAATATTTTGAAATATGCAGAAAAATGTTAATTTCAATCATATTAACTAAACATTATACACCATTATCGCTCAAATACTCGTAGGGCGTGTAAAAATTCCGTAGGGCGTCTGTAGGGCTATAAATCTCTGTAGGGCTTGTTTTAGTATGACCCGTGTAAATACGGTGCAAAGAAAAACCACAGGGACTTGTCTCGTTTGATGTTCTTTTAAAACTACATACACTCAAGTGCGAACGCAAATGAATAATAAACATGGGAAAACTAAGATTTTGAGCAAAAGTGATATCAAACATGAATTGCAGACGGGATTTTAAGCACATCTAAGTCATTTTTCTTAGTCCGACAAAACTATGCAAATTGACCTCTTAACCTTTGTCTTACAGCCAGTTTTATTGGAAATTTACGGTGGCACTGTTTCACAGTTCATGTCAAATCCATTTTCCACCAATCAAATGTCTTCTTTCACATGAAAACGAAAGAGTGATGTAAATTTGAGTTAAGACTTGTACCTTTCAACAATCTTTATGATATTCACCTGTGTGCCCTAGATTATTGATATTTTATGCATTATTTGTTATGAAATGAATATTCTAAATGAAAGTGGTGTGATACAGGTGGATATTAGATTTGATGGTGATATTTAGCCTTGTAAAGTTAGTAAAACCTAGCTGCGATATCGTAGCCCTCTTTCTGATCATCTGCTTGCCTGGTACAAAATTTTTTCAAACAAATGTTCACAACCTTCAGAAGACGTGTTGCCAAAAAGACCCTGGTTCCTATCTCAAAGGTCAAGGTCACAATCTGGGGTCAAAGGTAAAAGATCAGCACTTTTTGTCGTGTCTGCTCTGTAACTTTTATAATCATGCACGCAGGTACAAAATTTCTTTCATGCAAATGTTCACCACCTTCAGACGACATGTTGCGAAAAAGACCCAGGTTCCTATCTCAAAGGTCAATGTCACAATCTGGGGTCAAAGGTAAAAATCGGCACTTTTTGCTGTGTGTGCTCTGTAACTTCTTTAATCATGCACGGAGGTACAAATTTCTTTCATACAAATGTTTACCACCTTCAGAAGACGTGTTGCGAAAAAGACCCTGGTTCATATCTCAAAGGTCAAGGTCACAATCTGGGGTCATAGGCAAAAAATGGGAACTTCTGCCGTGTCCGCTCTGTAACTTCTATAATCATGCACGCAGGTACAAATTTCTTTCATACAAATGTTCACCACCTTCAGGCGACGTGTTGCGAAAAAGACCTTGGTTCCTATCTCAAATGTCAATGTCACAATCTGGGGTCTAGGGTAATAAATCAGCACTTTTTGCTGTGTCCGCTCTGTAACTTCTTTAACCATGCACACAGGTACAAATTTCTTTCATACAAATGTACAAATGATCTCTGTAATAAGGACTGAAAGAAAGGATGAGAAATAGTTAAGTATTAACTGCATACTATATAAAATAAAATATGCAGCTAACTTGTAAAGCTTTTTTTTTTAAATAAGAAATACAGACAAAAAGACGTGATCCACTTCTCCTGAAAGTCTCACCACTACTTCCTATTTTGAAAAACTTCTCCAAATTCTCAGACTAGGGAGAGGTCACTTCTCCCCAAATTCTGAGAGTCTGCAGAGCCCTGATTACTCTCTTTCTACCAATGCTATATCTTTGAAACTTTGCACATGTTTTAATGACAATAATATCAGCCTCTAGAAACAGATTCATTACTCTGACATTCATTTTAGTGGAATTTTAACCCTTTTGGTAGTTAAATTTTTTTTGTTAAACCTTATGTGCAACCGTCATATATCTTTGATAATTCTCTTTCTACTAATGCTATTGCTTTGAAACTTTGCATGTGCTTTTTTGACTTTCAAATCATCAAAGCAGAGATTTGCTACAAAAACATTTATTATAGTTGAGTTTTAACCCTTTTTTGTCTCAGAAATTCTTGTTTGACTTAAATTTTTAATTGAAATATTTTTTGTCTCTATTACCAATCAGGTATTATGTCTTATGCCGACATTGAATTGCTGTTACTATCCAACACCCAGAGTAGTCGAGTGTTTCTATCCTCTGACAGCTCTTGTTTAGGATTAGTAAGGTGTTGAGGATGATCTGTTTAACCCATTCCCATACAATGAAATTTTAGACCAGTCCAATTTCAAAGAAATTGCAGACAACAATTTAAAGTTTATGAAATTTTAGATTTTTTCCACTTTCTGGGTAGAAAACATTGTGGAAAATGAAGATATTGCTTGTAACAAGCAATTTCTTCATTTTCCACAATGTTTTCTGCAGCTTTTTCCTTGGGGGTGTCTAAAAGTGTCTCTGAGTGGTAAGACAGAATTTCTGGTTGATTTTGGTTATCTTGACAAAGGATACAATGAGTATCAGACACAATCAATTTTCAAATAAAAATTTGTTAATTGACAAGAGGTAATAAATAACTTACCATTTATTCAGAATAATATATACACCACACTATCACGTTCTCTCATCAAAAGTCTGGGGGATGTTGAAAATCATGAAGCTATTGTGTGTAACAACAAATACTTCATTTCCACAATGCTTTCTAAGATTGTTTAGATTTAAAGAACACACTATCCAACTTTTAATGTGCTAAAAAACATAGTTAGAGAAAATGTTGAGAGAAAAGGAGAAATTGCTTGTTTCAAGCATTTTCTCCTTTTTGTCATATTTTAATGTTGTCTACCCACTCTTTATTTTATCGATTTCAAAGCGTTTTGAAATATTGTCTTTCAGTCTGTACAAATTTCTTTCAATTTGGACCATTAGTTTTTTGTCTTGAAATGGGTTAATCTTTCATTTCAGATTCATGAAGAGCCATGAAAGTAATGTCGAATAATCAGGGAAATGAAAGACAAGGGAAGGTGTACCAGAGTGTCCCAGTTCCAGACAAAGTTAGCATGATTTCTGATACAACTGGAGACACTATTGGGCTCTCACAGAATAGTCAGGTAAAAAACATAAGTCTTGATTGAGTAACAATCTATGTTTGTCATGTTACTGTAATTTACTTGTATTTAAACCCCATTAAAATATCTCATTTTCCAGCCCTGTCTGGACACATGCCATTATACATAGGAATAATTGAGGAAATCTGTGAAAATCTATTCTCTGAAACCAGAAAGTCCAGAACTTTGTTACTCTACCAAGTTCAGCATTAGATATTAAGCACTCCTTTGTTCTAGCTTATGTCATTAATACAGTTTTTTAAGTGTTTAGAATTTACAAATGAATTAGTACAGGGTGATAAAAAATAATATAAGTTATGTATGTTTGTCAAGATATATACAGCAGCCTGCAGGTTAACCCATTCCCACATTATCCCTTTTTTATGTGCCTTATCTTGGAAAACTTCATGGAAAAAATTAAGAAATTGCAAATTCTTCTTTATCCAAGTTATTTTTCTCCCCCAGAAAACAATGATTTTTAAAACTTCTGCAACTTGTTTGAATTTTGACCAGTGACTAAAATTTTGTCATTTGGTGAGAATGGCTTGTGGGCTCTGGGTCAGGAGAAGATTTTTAAAGATAATTTTAAAAGTTAACCCTTTCCTGTTCATTCCCTAGTTTTCACGTCCCTATGATTTTATAATAAAGAAGACATTGTAGAAAAAGAAGAAATTGCTTGTAATAAGCAATTTCTTCTTTTTCCACAATATCTTCTACCCTATTGAAAGGGTATTTTTTTAATTGAATCTGCTTCAATTTTGCAACTGCAAACCCTTTGATTTTTGGACAGGTCTAAATTTTGTAAGAAAGGAAAAGACTAAATAAACTAGTTTTGTTGGTCCAATAGAATATGCCCATGCTTTGTCAAGATGACACTGATGACATCATAATGACGTCATACATTTTCATACAGTCTAATATATCCAGAATATGATAGAAATTGTAAATATTTCTTTTAATATAACCCATTCCAACACTTTAACCCTTTTCTGTTTTTTGAAATATTAGACGGGTCCAATTTGTAATGAAACCATCTTATGTGGTAGAAATATTTTTGGAAAAGGAGAAATTGCTTGTTACAAGCAATTGCCTCTTTTCCACAATGTTTTCCCAAGTATAAAATCACAGTGATGTAAAACCCTTGGTTTGAATAGGAAAAGATTAAATGCCCCTCAAGAAAAAAGCTTTCAGCAATCTATAGTTCAAAATTAAGAAATTTAATATTAGCTGACTAGCTACGAGTTTTGCTCTAGTTATGACTTTTTAAAAAGTGTTTCTACAATATTTTTTTCAGTACAATGTGTCAATTTGTATTTTTACCATGAAATGTTCTGTGTTCTTTACCCAGAATAAACTTATAATCAATATGATCACCCTATGTCCTGATGTCTTTTATCCAGAAAGTTGAACAAATCCAAATTTTCATAAACATTAAATTGTCTTCTGCAACTTCTTTCTATTTTTGCCAGTCTCAAATTTAGCCGTCTGGTAATGGGTTAATTAGGGTCTTATCTAAGAGTCGATGAAATTTTTCAGTTTGACAAGACCAAATCAAAGTCAAGGTATGGCTGGGTGAGAAACAGATATATTGGAAGGTAAGAATGATAAAATAATGACTGATTGTTCTCTCATAAAAAAAGTCAATTTGAAGGTGCCACTTCCACTGTGCAGTTGGTAGTATCTTACACTGTCACTCATGAGGTTATGGGTTTGATCAATGGGCCCCTACCAATATCCAGAGTTACTCAGCTTATTTTTATTATTAGAGTGACCTCCCTTTAATCTTTGGGTAGTTCCTGTAAAAAAAAATTGATGCTATCAGTATCTAAAACATTAACAGGTTGTTGCCAGCTCCTACTACGTGTCATCAATGTTGAAACCCTAGATGATCTAGAGACTACTTTTTAGCTCACCTGAGCACAACATGCTCAAGGTGAGCTTTTGGTATCACCTTTTGTCCGTTGTGCGTCGTAAGGCGTCAACAATTCTTTAAACATCTTCTCCTCAGTAACCATTCGGCCAATTTCAACCAAACTTGGTAGGAATGTTCCTTGGGTGACCCTTCTCAAAAGTTGTTAGCAGATTTTTGATTGACCCCCTAATATGGGCGTGGCAGGGCGTGGCAGTTTTTAACTTTGAAATCTTTAAGCATCTCCTCAGTAACCATTGGGCCAATTTCAACCAAATTTGGTATGAATGTTCCTTGGGTGACCCTTTTCAAAAGTTGTTCGCGAAATTTTGATTGACACCCAAATATGGGCGTGGCAGGGCGTGGCAGTTTTTGACTTTGAAATATTTAAACATCTTCTCCTCAGGAACCATTGGGCCAATTTCAACAAAACTTGGCATGAATGTTCCTTGGGTGACCCTTTTCAAAATTTGTTCTAGAATTTTGATTGATGCCCAAATAAGGGCGTGGCAGGGTGGGGCAGTTTTTGACTAATTATCAAAGCAGTCTTATAGCAGTCTTTAAACATCTTCTCCTCAGTAACCATTGGGCCAATTTCGACCAAATTTTGCTAAAATGTTCCTTTGGTGACCCTTTTCAAATTGTGTTTGGGAAATTTGATTGACGCCCAAATATGGGCGTGGCCAATTTTTTATTTAGAAATCTTTAAATGTCATTTCCTCAGTAATCATTGGGCCAATTTCAACCAAACTTGGCATGAGTGTTCCTTGGGTGACCCTTTTCAAAAGTTGTTCGTGAAATTTGATTGACACCCAAATATGGGCATGGCAGGTTGGGGCAGTTTTTATTTAGAAATCTTTAAATATCTTCATCTCAGTAATCATTGGGCCAATTTCAACAAAACTTGACATGAATGTTCCTTTGGTGACCCTATTCAAAAGGTGTTCGCAGAACTTTGATTGACGCCCAAATATGGGCGTGGCAGGGCGGGCAGTTTTTTTACTTTGAAATTTTTAAACGTCTTCTCAGTAACCATTGGGCCAATTTCAATTTTACTTAAATGAATACTCCTTGGGTGACCCTTTTCAAAAGTGTTGGCTAAATTTTGAATCAGCTTACATTTGTCAGGTGAGCAAATCAAGGTGCCATTCTGGCACTTTTGTATTAACAGCTTAGCTTAATTTTTAAAGCTAAGTGACGTGTTACGTGCTTGTAATCGTAAATGAGCCGGCATGAATGTGTATTTTTCGGATATACCCTAATTCTGGATATACGTATGAATTACCATAAAAAGAGCTTTTTTGATTGAAATAAATAAAATGATAGTCTCGGAAATACATTCCATTATTTCCTTTTTTCACATGTCAAGTGGGGCTTTGAATTTATAAAATATCTGTCATTTTACAAACGGGAACTGTTACAAAGAAGCTCTCCATACGTCTTCATTTCATGACCATGGGAATTTACCAAATACCCTTTTCATTGATAAATATTAAATAAATTTAACAAGAATTTCACTGCATGATACCCAACAAGCTTTGTAAAGTGTCTGAAGGCTTGTAGAAATGATTGTTACCTCTGTAGGTCCTCCAAAGATATATCATTCATTTCTTACCATTGGCAAGTAAGAATACCTTTGAAATTCGATGTTTTCATCTTATAAAAATTATTGCAACTTTTCTACCCCATTCTTGTAATTGTTAAAGTTTCATGGGGAACTTATTTGAAAGTCAAATCGCTTAAGGTGACTTAATTATCATAAGTTACCATGATAGGTGTGAAAGGCTATTGTCACCTTGTTAGTGAAATAAGCGTATATACCTCTTGCAAATAACTTTATTCCAAAATATTAACCCTTGTCATGCTGTATAAATTACCTTACTGAATTCCTATCAAATCAAAGGGCTGAAAGCACTGATAGAACTTGTTAAAAAATCAATATTTTATATTTTAGAAATCAACTTCTTAAACAACTCCGTCAGGAAAAGAACAAGCAGGAGGTGTAGACTAAGATCAGCCTGCACATAAGTGCAGTCTGATCTTAGTCTACACCTCCTGCTAAAACCGGAATATTCCGGGTTCAGCATGACAAGGGTTAAGAAATTTCATAAGTCCATAGAGTAAATTATGTTTTTGTTTGTATACATGCTTATTCCGTATATGTATAAACCGTTTGTACGATTTTGGCACTGACATGGACCTGGTAAGTACATGTCAATCTAATTTTGACAGGTAATAGAGTTTTTACTGTAGATTAACATTAGAACGTAATAATTTGAAAAAGTGACACTATGCAGAATGTGACTTACCGCACCGCCGTTTACTGTACTATAAAATCGCCGATTGCTACCGAAACTACAGCTTTTAAAGCTTTACCTTAGGAATTTATGTCGCTTCAAGTTTTCAAATCATGTATTTAAGTATTTGAGAAAAAGTGAGAAATAAAAAATAAAAGAGATGACCCTAAGAAGTGTTACAAAGATCAAACTAAGACAATCTTTTGAACGTGTTAATCCATTTAGCTGATACCAAATTCTTATTAGTATATTGAGATATATCATGCAATGACATATATGATACAATGTATATATACTAAAAATTAAAAACTTTTTGTTGTAAAAAAGTGATCTTAAACATTTTTTTTTTTTTTTTTCAGATTTTTCTTACTAAAATAATTTTTTCCTAATTTTTCCGAATGAGAAACGTTTTAAGATAGATTTCCTTTACCTCTTGCATTTATAATCCTATTTAAAATGTACAAACTCGTAATTTCCTTAGAATTAGAGGGAATAGCAAACGACTTCCTTTGTTACTTGTAATAAGAGGATATCGGGTGAAAATCAAAAGCAAATAGCCGATCATTATGAGATATATCCAAAATACCACCCGTGGTCTATTACGCAATCAGGAATACCGATCAGAAGCCTGTAAGTTACTTGGATTAAAACAGCAGTTTATGAGAGGACATCGTTAACTTTTAAATTTGATTTACCATTTAAACCTTTACAGAAAAAAATCTCAGAACGAAAGAGGATACTGGACTGGACCAAATTGAAAGGTGTTACAAACAACAATTTAAAATTTATGAAATTTAAGATTTTTTTCAAATTCCTGGGTAGAAAACATTGTGGAAAATAAAGAAATTGCTTTTTTCTCAATTGATTTTTCTTGGGGTGTCAAAAAGTGTCATTCTGTTGGAATTGCTTAACCCTTTCCTGTTTAATCCCTGGTAATATTGGAGAAAAAGAAGAAATTGCTTGTAACAAGAAATTTTAATCATTTTCCACAATATTTTCTTCTTTACTGAATGATTGTTTTGTTTGACTATAAATTGTCATCTGCAAACCTTTGATTTTGGACCAGTCTAAAATTTAAAAAAAATTGGAAAGGGTTAATGTCCCTTATAACAATGGATCAGTTGTATCAGAGCAAAGTTCACCTATCCATGTGAGTATCATCAGTACTAGACTGCTGAAATGTCTTGTCTACGGACATACCCTCTACTTCTCTCTGATTATGAGGCTACTGCCTTAACCCATTCCCACATTGTGCATTATGAAGGAATTACTTTCTACATTTTTCACAATGTTTCCCAAGCTTTTTTCATGAGGGGCGTAAAAGGAGGGACTGCTTGGGAATGGCTAACTCATTCAAACACAACGACACCTTGACATCTACAAAGAATACAGCTTTGGAACAAATTGTGAAAATGGAAAAATTGCATGTAGAAAGCAATTACTTCATTATCCACAATGTTTTTCAACCAAAAGAGAAAAAGATTTTTAGAATTTAATTAACTTAAAGTTGTCGTCTGCAACTTCTCTCAATTTTAACCAGTCTAAAATTTTGTCATTTGGTATTGCCCCTTTATACTCTCTGAAACAAAAAATCCTCAGAGTTGATGCCAAGAAGAATGTGTTGTTACATACAAGATAATGTTAATTTGGTGATAATTGCACAGTGAATAATCTTGCAGTAGGATGCACAAAATTTCCCCAAATGACGCATAGATAGAAATGAAGAGTTGAGCATCCCCTAAGGACACTAATTTTTGAGTGAACCGGTTTCAAACCATTTGGTGCAAATCACATAACTTTTTGTATGCCCCCACCACTTAATGGGGGGGGGGATATAGATTTGCCTTTGTCCGTCCATCCGTACTTCCTTCCTTCTATCCTTCCTTCCGTCAGTCCCAAAATTGTCCGGGGCAATTCTCTGAAAGTATAATAGTTATTGCCCTTTGTTATTTTAAAGACATAAATTTTGTCCAGGGCATATCTCTGAAAGTATAATAGCTATCAACTTGAAACTTCATAGATGGATAGACCTCATTAAGGAGAAGTGCAGTGCACAAGAACCACAACTCATGCTTGCATAATTTTGGAGTTATTGCCCTTTGTTTTTTTTAAAGACTTACATTTTGTCTGGGGCATATCTGTGAAAATATAATAGCTATCAACTTGAAACTTCACAGGTGGATAGACCTCATTGAGGAGAAGTGCAATGCTCAAGAACCACAACTCTTGCCTGCATAATTTTGGAGTTATTGCCCTTTGTTATTTTAAAGACTAAAATTTTGTCCAGAGCATATCTCTAATAGTATAATAGCTATCAACTTGAAACTTCATAGATGGAAAGACCTCATTGAGGAGAAGTGCAGTGCACAAGAACCACAACTCATGCTTGCATAATTTTGGAGTTATTGCCCTTTGTTTTTTTAAAAGACTTACATTTTGTCTGGGGCATATCTCTGAAAGTGTAATAGCTATCAACTTGAAACTTCACAGGTGGGTAGACCTCATTGAGGAGAAGTGCAGTGCACAAGAACCACAACTCTTGCTTGCAATTTTTTTGGAGTTATTGCCCTTTGTTATTTTAAAGACTTTACATTTTGTCTGGGGCATATCTAGGAAAGTATAATAGCTATCAACTTGAAACTTTACAGGTGGATAGACCTGATTGAGGAGAAGTGCAGTGCTCAAGGACCACAACTCTTGCCTGCATAATTTTGGAGTTATTGCCCTTTGTTATTATCAAAGCTACCGCTGGGGGCATCTGTGTCCTGTGGACAAACTCTTGTTTCTGAAATTGAAAGCATCTGGCAGATATCTGGGGAAAGAAATCTTAATCACCACTCATCTTTATTCTTCGGAGGGGGGGGTGTTGGGGGGTTAAAAAGGGAACAAGAAATTGTTTAAGCCTTTTTTATCCCCCACTGTTTGGGCAAAGGGATATAGTAATGGTCTCCATCAGTCATTCTGCCACTAAACTTGTCCAGAGCATATCTCTGAAAGTATAATTGCTATCAACTTGAAACTTCAAAGATGGATAGACCTCATTGAGGAGAAGTGCAGTGCACAAAAACCACAACTCTTGCTTGCATAATTTTGGAGTTATTGCCCTTTGTTGTTTTAAAGACTAAGATTTTGTCCGGGGCATATCTCTGAAAGAATAATATCTATTAATTTGAAACTCTCCATAGGTGGATGGATCTCATTGAGGAAAAGTGCAGTGCACATGAACCACAACTCTTGCTTGCATAATTTTGGAGTTTTTGCCCTTTGTTTTTTCAATGACTTATATTTTGTCCTGAGCATATCTCTGAAAGTACAATAACTATTATCAAACTCATTGAGAAGAAATGCAGTGCACAAGAAGCCTAATTCTAACTGGCTTAAGTTTACTATCAAGCTTTTATGGCAGGGGATGGCCATGCCAAACATGGCTCTTGTAGCCTCAAAAGGTTATTTGGGTTGAATAATTTGCTTAATCCATTCCAACATTGTGGAAAATGAAGAAATTGCTTGAACCAAGTAATTTCTTCATCCATTTTGTTTTCTACCCCAAAAGATGAAAAATAAAAATAATAAATACATTAACTTAAAATTTCAAACTTCTTTTTAGATTTCCTGATAAGGGCATTGAAATACTAATTGGTAATTTTAAATGCATTTTTAACCAAACGATTATTTTCAAAACTGCGTTTTTAGTGGTTAACAATACGTTTTTACCCTAAACGCATCTTATCCGTAGCTCGGTGTTAACCCATTCCAACTCAAGCCCTCCTTTTTACGCCCCACAAGAAAAAAGCTTTGGAAAACATTGTGGACAATGAAGAAATTGCTTGTAACAAGCAATTTCTTCATTATCCACAATGTTTTCTATCCCAAAAGACGAAAAAAATTGAAATTCCATCAACTTGAAATTGTCGTCTGCAGCTTCTTTCAATTTGGACCAGTCTAAAATTTTGTTGTGTGAGATTGCTTAAAGGTCAAATTTAACAAAAATTTTTTTTGTCTTTTCATTCATTATTTTTTATGTATATGGTGTTAGTAAAACACATGAACAATATTTTTGCGATCGTAGACCGTGCACATGTACAAAAACCAATTGAAAATGTCAAAATTTATTACTGCTCAAAAACAACGCATCGCTTACTTCCCCTGGACATTCCCCAAATCGCTTATCTCCCCTGCATTTGTGACGTCATAGTGGAAGTTGTTAGTGTTACGCTTCAAAGGAATGCTGTACTAAATACATGCGACAAGACGTAAAAAATAGATCAGGGCTCTGCAGACTCCCAGAATTTGGGGAGAAGTCACTTCTCACTAGTCTGAGAATTGGGAGAAGTTTTTCAAAATGGGGAGAAGTGGTGAGACTTTCAGGAGAAGTGGATCGCGTTGAAAATTAAGTTTTTGGGCGTATTCCTCAATTCTATCAGAAAATTAAATAGCTTTACAACCAAGTAGTTGCATTTTATATTATGTATTATGCAATAAACATAGAAAATACTGCTTATCCTTTCAGTCCTCAATAAAGATCTTATTCCTGTGAACAAATACTTTTGTATTTTTCTTTTTTTAGGTTTGAGAATTCAAGAGTTTGATTCTGAATTCATTTCTTTTTTAATATTTCATAAAAGATTCATATATGATAAAAACAAAAAAGTCAACTAATAAAAAAAATGCAAATAGTGTATAGGGGGTCTGAATGAAATGAGTAGTGTTCCTATTTGAAGCAGAAAATGAGAAAAGATTTTATTGTAACTACATGTATTTAATCAAACCATTACCAGAAGAAAAAATTCAGACTTGAACAAATTGAAAGAAGCTAAATAAGACATTTCACAGTGAGCTTAAATAAGAAAGAAGGTGCCAAAGAGGGTAGAAACGTGGGGAAAGGATAAATTGCTTGCAAACATTTCCTCCTTTTTCCACAGTTTCCCATAAAAACGTTTCAAGATGTCAAAATGGGGGATTGTGTGATAGTGAGTTAAAGTCTGTGCACTTTACCTGATAACATATAAATGGATAGAAATTGTCATTAATGTATCAAAAAAGGTCCTCTGTGATTAAGTCAGTAATAGTGTGTAAAGAGTAAGGGTAACTACTCAGTGCACAAAACCAGACTCTGTACATGCAGAGGTTTAAAGTTAACACAGGATAATTTGCTCCAATTTATAGGATTACATGTTATTTAAAGGAATTATTACCAACACAAGTAAGTGAAATTTAGTTTTTGGATAGAATGTATCATAACAAGAATCTCAGGAAAAGATCGTAGCAGCCTTTAAATTGTATGCCATAATTTTCTTCACTTGTTACAATTAAAGCAGACAACTCAAGTTGAAGGATTCTAATGAAAAATGAATTTACTCTGCGTAGATTTTCGGCAGAATTATTTTGCATCAAGATTTCAAAGTGAAATTTAGTTTTTGGATAGAATGTATCATAACAAGAATCTCAGGAAAAGATCGTAGCAGCCTTTAAATTGTATGCCATAATTTTCTTCACTTGTTACAATTAAAGCAGACAACTCAAGTTGAAGGATTCTAATGAAAAATGAATTTACTCTGCGTAGATTTTCGGCAGAATTATTTTGCATCAAGATTTCAAATTTTTAACAAAATTTTGACTTCTGGTGAATGACATGGCGTCCGTAAATGTCGGCCATTATTCTCATTATGTGAAAGTAAGCAACAATTCTCGTAGACTGATCATAACTTAACCGATAGTATACACAGCATTGCCGAAACCAATCAGCGTAGGTGTGAATGAAGCAAGCATGTTGACTATTAGCTGCCAGAACATACCCTCTTTCTGATAATCTGGTGGCCTCACGACTATCGATACACGCTTGATTTACGATCAAAGGGCTTCCGACCGACAGTTGTATAACGGCACACTGCCCCCTGCTTTTATTCCCACTGGGCCAGATTTGGTTATCACCTATCGTATCCAGGCGACTTCCCGAAAATTCCAGGCGACTTCGACTTCGCTTTGATCAGCAAACCAGGCGAAGTTTTATGAAACCAGGCGACTTTTTCGTCTGAGTCGTCCACTCTGCAGAGCCCTGTAGATTTTAAAGTCAAAATTGATCCAGTACAATGACGATCTGTGCCGCTTACGGCTGTAATGTTGAATCGGGAACTCATAGGATCAGCATGTTTAAGTTTCTGAGGTATTTAAAAAGAAAAAAAGTTGTGGATTCAGAGACTGAACCGTGATCGTACACCAACGACAAATTTTGAGTCATGCAAAACTTTGAGTGAGACACTTAGAATTTTTATCAGCCCGAAACTTGCAAATGGCGTTGGTTTTAAGAACTTTCGACTCCGATTGAAACCTGACGCCGTGCCAACAATCTTTAACTCCGAGAACCGACGGGAACAGGGACCGACGTGCCGACCATCAGCTAGGGCAATTCCGAGGAACAGAGGTTAGTTCATTATGGTGGACAAACTAATATCTCGGCCATATATTGTGGGGTTGGGAACTCTATAAAAATTGAATGAATCTCATTATGGACCGATTTTTAATTAGAATAAATTTTGGGGACAGCTGAACTGAAGGTGTCCCATTTTTTTTTTCATCTCTGTGATACTGTCCTCCCAATTTTGATATATGCACGACAACTGTGTGGCAAAAGGAGAACTTACTAATTAAAGCACAAGCAATTTCTCCTTTTCTTGCAATATTTTTTCACAGCTATATTCTGCTGCGTACAAATGGCGGATTTAGTTGTAATGAGTTAAAAGGAGGTACAGATAATTGAACAGAAAATAGTGATATTATTATGTTTGATTTTTTCAAAGATCACAATAGTCACTAGCAGAAAGACATGCTACTGATTGCTTGGTAAAGGGTAAACTAAGGCTATGGGCATATCATGATAAGTGTTTTAAACAATACAGGAAATTCTTTCTCGTAAATAATTTCCGTTTCGGCCTTAAATGAGATGTAATTGCGCATGCGCGGATCAGTGATTGCAAATGGCGGATAATTCAAGTCGCCCGTTTCCTTAGCTTTGGAAACTTGCAAAATTCTTCGTTAAATAGTGAAATTAAAGTATTTAATTTCGATATATGTGAGAAAACGATTGACCTCTTGTCGTGGACAAGTTTTTGTGAAAGTTTGTTGACGCGTTTCAACAATATTGTGAATTAGTTCCGAGCACGTGGTGTTCGATTTCACAAAATGGGCGACAAAGAAGAACGAAGTTCTAAGGTTCAGGTTGGGGATCGTAGCATCCCAGAGAAAAAGAAAAACCAAACGCCGGCCGCAAAAGCTATGGCTTCTAAGCAATCAACTGCTCAAGACTCTGTGAAAAACTTGGTCGACGAGACGAATTCAAAATTGTTAAATGCCATCGAGTCTCTTAAAAAGTCGATCAATCAGCAGACCCAAAAGATGGCCGAGCATGAAAAACATTTTGAGGAACAAAACTCAAAATTGAAATGCCTGTCTGATAGACTGGATTATTATGACAATTATGGAGAAGAACCATACGAGGAGAGTGTTATGTATAATGACACTGAAGACAATCAGGCTGTCAGTAAGGACAGTAGTTCCTTTAAACGAAAAGTGGAAAGCACACAAAATAGATTTGAGTCTATGAACAAAAAGTTTAAAGCAGCTGAAATTTGTGACAAGGAGGTTGATGGCATTTTAGCCTCAAATGTCAACGAACTTTTTCGGTTAGGAATGGATGAATCTAGATATCAAGAGTTAATAACAGAGGATAATAATGCTCGTCCGAGCAATTGTGAGAGTTTAGTTGTTGTTCAAACTAATTCCTCTGATTTGGGATGCGGTTTCAGCTACAGCCAGATCGTCTGACAAGAAAATGCAGACTATTGAAACCTCCGTGGTAAAGGCTGCCACTATTATGACAAAGGCAGTTGATCGCATGGCAAAAATGGAAGAATTTATGAAAGAGCAGTGTGTCGATGCAGATGACACCTTATGTAAAGATTTTGGTACTATTTTGGACGAGTGCAATAACACATTGGCTCTCATGGGCCATTGTAACAGGCAGATAAATCTGGCAAGGAAAGATTTCTTCCGACCACAATTAAACAGAGATTACAGTCATCTCTGTAATCATAATCGTCTTTACACAAATTACTTATTTGGGGACGATGTGTCAAAAGATGCCAGAGAAATTGAGGACTGCTCTAAAATTAGCAGTAAAATCATAACAACTCGAGGAAGGGGTAGATTTATTCATAATGAGCCCCATGCAAGTACATCAACTCAACAGACAAAAAACTACCCACGACAGGGGAGCCGTCCATATTACAGACAATAAAAGAAAAACAGGTAGGTTTAGAATTTCAAGCTGGTAGATTATGTAACTTTGTAGATGAATGGAAAAAATTGACTAATGATCCTGAGATTTTGGATACAGTGGAACACTGTCACATTGATTTGAACCCTCCAGAAAATTTGGAACTTAACTCCAGAATTCGGTATAACTTCAATGTAAATGATCAAAGAATAATTGATTCGGAAATCAAAAAACTTAAAAAAATAGGGGTAATTACACCAGTTGAGCCTTGTAATGGACTGATTTTGTCACCAATATTTCTCAGGCCTAAAAAGAATGGTGAATACAGGATGGTACTGAATCTAAAAAGTTTAAACCAATTTGTTCCATATAAACATTTCAAGATGGAAACCTTTGAGAAAGCTCTGACCTTAATTAACCCATTCCCACACAGTAAAATTTTAGACTGGTCCAAATTGAAAGAAGCTGCAGATGACAATTTCACGTTGATAGAATTTTAAACTTGTTCATCATTTTGGGTAGAAAACATTGTGGATAATGAAGAAATTGCTTGATACAAGCAATTTCTTCATTTTCCACAATGTTTTCATAAGCTTTTTTCTTGAGGGGCGTAAAAAGGAGGGATTGAGTTGTAATGGGTTAATAGGGGAATGTATATGGCATCTGTTGATCTGCGACATGCATATTATTCAGTAAAGATAGCAGAGGAGCAACAAAAATTCTTCAGATTTATTTGGAAAAATCAGACATATCAATACACATGCCCCGCTAATTGAGTTAGTGACGGACCTAGAATATTCACCAAGCTTTTAAAACCTGTCTATGCAAAATTAAGATATCTAGGATATATAAATTCTGGTTTTATTGATGATAGTCTTTTATGTGGACAAACTATATCAGAATGTGAAAATAACATCACAAGCACCATTTCTGTCATTTCTCAAGTAGGGTTTCTTATTAACTGGGATAAATCAGTCCTAATCCCCACAACAACATTATTGTATTTGGGAAATGTTATCAACTCATTTGATATGACTGTTACACTACCAAAACATAGACAAGATTCCATAGAAATAGCATGCAAAAAATTACGAAACAAAAACTCTGCAACAATTCGCGAAGTCGCGAGAGTCATTGGATTAATAGTAGCCAATTTCTCAGCCGTAGAATACGGTAAGATGCATTATAGGTACTTAGAAAAAGACAAGATTCTGGCTTTACAACAAAGTAAGGGAAATTATGACTCTATCATGAATATCACAGGTGATTTATATACGGAACTGGATTGGTGGATAAATAATGTTAGTACACAGAAAAGATACATTACCAGACAAAATGTTGAGGTTGAGGGTTAAAGTTGATGTTTAATTTGAATTCTTTGAGTAAAGAATTGAGTGAGGGCTTAAATTCCTCCCTCCCTCCCTTAAAAAAAAAAAAAAAAAAATGCATCATCAGTACTATAGTATGATTAAAACTGAAAGTATTAATAAAAGTGAAAAAATTCCTTTAAATACTGATCCGCGCATGTGCAATTACATCTCATTTAAGCCCTCACTCAATTCTTAACTCAAAGAATTCAAATTAAACATCAACTTTAACCAAGGTAAGTCTCGTTTAATTTTGGAAATTATTACATAACATATGCATATCCCATCCTTTCATGTTGGGCGAACTATTGATGTGTATGGCACCCTTAATTTTTACCTGTGATCTATGTTTATTCCAAGGACTGTATAACTCCTTTGTTAAATCCCTTTATATTCTATTGCAACTTATTATGACTTTTGAAATAAGCAAAGATGATACTAGAAAAGGTCATGATTTATTTCATGTATGAATTGATCTTAATTTGTTTATATCTATGAGAATTCTATCTGTTATTTGAGTTTTGGAAAGGATGAAATTATTATGTTAAACTGACTAATGAATCTATCAATTACCCAATGAAAAAAATTATTATCACCCTCGTAATCTTGGAGATTATGTACTCAGACAAACATGACAGGTTTTGATACTTTTAGAATGACAAAATTAGAAAAGATTTAACCCTTATCATGCTGAATCTGGAATATCAAAGAATTATAGAATATTCCTGTTTTGACCGGGATATAGACATTGATAAGCCTGCACATAGAAGAGGGCAGAGGTCGTTTCTAAACCCTGTCTGTAGCCTTCATGAAGGAAACCCAATAAAATTTCTGGATAAGCTTATACAATGGCAGATCAAGGATTTCAATTTACCCAATCCCTCACAGGGGAACCTTCTCACACCCATAAAGAAACAATTGGGAATACATTGTGTAAAATGAAAAAATGTGACAAGAAATTTCTTTATTTTCCACAATGTTTTCTACCCAAAAAGGCAAAACTAATTAATATTTCATCACTTTGAAATCGTCATCTCTTACCTCTTTCAATTTTAACCAGTCTAAATTTTTGTCGTCTAGTAATGAGTTACAAGGACACAATTTCAATCGTGCCCTAATTCAAAGAGGATGGAGCTGACAATTTTTTACAATTTTAAAATCCTTGTCTCATTTTGGACAGAAAAACTATGTGGGAGTAGTAAGTTTGAAGTCTTTTTGGACAATGAACAAGCAATTCCTTCATTATCCACAATATTTTCCCAAGCTTTTAGCTTGGGGGTCATAAAAACCAGGATTTGGGTTTGAACTTTTTTTCATTTTGAGCTGCAGCTAATGTTTTCACCAGACAAGTCGGGTTAAATTTCTTTTTTGCAAAGTTTCCCATTTGTAAACAACTTGTGTTTATTACCAACATTTCTAATCATGCATAAAAATTGGTTTGAAAACTGTTTGATTATTGTATTTTTTCTTTGATTTTAGATAAATTAAACTATTATCAATATGAGATCAGACAGCAGACCATGCTTAGATGAGGAAGTAACAACTGAATTTGGAGAAGTCTACAAAGCTGATCCACTTTATCCAATTGTGACTGTGAGCTCTTCAGCTGCTGTAACAACAACGACCATCATTACAACTACAGCTGCATCAGCTACAAGTTTGACAACATCACAGACTAGCCAATCATCTCTGTGTTCAGTGACTTGGATCGCAGATTTGACTTCAAACTTACCCAAGATGTTGACATTACACCAACCAATTTCACAAAGCCATGGACAAATAGACAACCAAGGACCACCTAACCAGGCAAACAGCAGCCATCACCTTATTTCAACCTCTTCTCAAACACCCTTTAACCTGATAAGTTTTTACAATGTGGGTCACACTATTAACTCATTACAAGACAGCAAAAACTTTAGACTGGCAAAATTGAAAGAAGTTGCAGACAGTAAGAGTGAATGTAATTTTGTAATTTTTCAACTTTCTTGGTAGAAAACATTGTGGAAAATTAAGAAATTGCTTGCAACAATCAATTTCTTCATTTTTTCACAATGTCTTCTAAAGCTTTTTTCCTTTGGGTGTCTAAAAGGGTCACTAAGTGGGAATGGGTTAAGCCCTATTGCAGTGTTCTGGCAAGGTAGAAAAAAGTATGGAACAAATGTCTTATAGTAGCCAAAAGTTTGCTTCATTGGAGAAAAACTAGGGACACAATACCAAAATCATTTTTTTACTCAACATTTAATTGTTTGCAAATGACTTTTATACTGCATGTACATTATAATAAATGGTTTAAACATTAAAACATCAGCTCCTGGGTTCTTCTTCTCTGTTTCTATGGGAATAGGTAATACAAGTTTTCACTTTGACAATGAAAAAAAGTCATGCAAATTGTGGCCTACTTGAAATCACATCAACTGTTTCCTGCACAAACATCAAATATTAAGCAATTTCTTCTTTTCCACAATATTTTTACCAAATAGGATGGTTTGACTTCAAATTGTATCTAATATTCATTTTTGTTGGCAACATATGTCAATCTGGATTTGTTTAAAAAGTGAAAAAAAAGGTTAAGTATCTACACAGCTAAGCCTGACAAGCCAACATTGACTGGCCAGTATTGTATGTAATCTCTTTTTTACGTTTTTGTTGATCAAAATTCTGTAAAATGACAGATAGTCCCATTTTGCTTGAAAAGTCATATATATGAGCTAGATGTGTCGTATTGTCAACAAAAATCATTGCCTATCAAATCACTTCTTTGGTCATGAGTACAGATGTTAACCTCAAACACATTACTGGGGGAAATGATTGGTTTGTTTGTTTGTTTGTTTGAATGGGCTTTTACGCCGCCGTCACTGGGGGAAATGAATTTATAGACAAACTAACAACATTCCACCAACAGCTTACTCAAACATTGATTTCTACATGTAAGTAAGCACTCAGCAGCCAAAAAAATAATGTTTCTTTGTACATGCATTTAACCCATTACCACACAATTCTTGTTTTGTATGTGAAAATATAAAATGGAAAAGAAAGTGGGAAAAGGAGAGATTTCTTGTTATTAGAGATTTGCCCTTGTCTCACAATGGTTTCTATCATATTTGGCACCCAAATTTTCACTCAAAACACTGTGAATTGTCACCTGCAGCCTTAAATTTGAACCAGTCTCATTTTTTGTCGTTTATTGTATGTCAGTATGTTATTCAAATGAATTGTAGAATAATATTGCATAAAATTCTAGCGAAACAGAATAAAACATATGTAGCTTGCAGATGTTATTTATTTTCCAAGTCCCGTTTTATCAGTATATCTCGCCATTTCATTATAGTTTGTTTTAGTTCAATCAATATGAAAAAAGAGCTTTTTCTAAATTGCCAAGTCTAGGGATGAAAACACATTGTAAACCTTGAACATATTCCTTTTTGAAATTGATTGAATATGCGCCAGTCTAAAGTTTTATCGTCTAGTAAGGGGTTGATAACAACCCCGGTAATAGCACTTAAGTGCTTATATGCAACTGACTCATCCCTTTCCCTCCTGCTTTTTGAAATTTTAAGGCTGGTCCAAATTGAAGGAGGTTGCAGACGACAATGAAAATTGAACCATACTATGTGGTAGAAATTATTGAAGGAAAAGGAGAAAAACTTGTTAGAAGTAATGTCTTCTTTTCCCACAATGTTTTCTCTAGTATCAAATAACAGTGACGTAAAATCCCATTTTTACAGGAAAGGATTAGATACAATATTTACAGGACTTTTTCCCCCCTTTTAGCGGACGCCTATGAAGACTACCTTCCCAATAGTAAAATAGTTGACATGCTAGTGTTGAGACGGAATGGATTCCACTGTATCAGGGGCTCTTAACCTATAATGCCAAGATAACAAAAGTTTACACTAGTCCAAAATCAAAAGTTGACAAAGCCTGCTTAAACAGGGGTGGGGTTGACACATAGTCAGGAAACTTTGAGAGGAAAGGACAAATTGTTTGTCATAAACAACTTCTGCTATTCTTGCAAAGTTTCCATATTTCTTTACGGTGTCAAAAAGCTGGGTTTTGTGGCTTTTTGGTTAATACCAAAAATGACAAATTTAAGGCAGGTCTAGGACATGAAGCAGGCAAAAATTCAGTATGTAAAAATTGAAAAGCATGTGTAAAATAGGTAAGAAATTTTAAGAGAAAATGTCATGAACAATGGATACTTTTCTCTGTGTATTTTCTACAGCTTGGTTTTCTTCAGAGCATGAAAATAAGGGATTTTATGGAAGTGAGTTGAACACTTTTCTTCATGTCAAAATAGGATCATAAAGTTAACTTCTGAGGGTATTTGAATCCACAATAGTCCTCTGGTAGTAGTCACCACACGGAGTCACTTTCCTCACTCCTTTCCAGAGCAGTCCATAAATCCATCTAATAAATCGCCCAGGTTTCTGTATAGCCTAGAATAAAAAGAAAATTGTTAACCCATTCCAACATGGCAAACTTTATAAAAAGGAAAAATTGCATGTTACAAGCATTTACTCCTTTTCCCACTATATTTTTTTGCAAACTATATAGCTTGAGGACGTCAAGACATGGGATTGTGTTGTAATTGGGTAAGTTTCCTTGCCTTAACCCTTTCTATTCAATCCCACATTTTTATGTGCCTGTAAATTTATGAATGAGAAACATTTTGGAAAAATAACAAGTTGCTTGTATCAAGCAATTTCCTCTTTTGCCACAATATTTTCTACCCTATGGAATTTTTAACGAGAATCCTCTTTGAATTTTCTTCTGCAAGTCCTTTGAATTTGGACAGGTCTAAATTTTTTCAACTAAACAAGAAAATATTTTACTTACTCATGAATTCTTTGATTTTCCTCAAGTGGGCTAGTCTAGCACGTGGTCATAGTAGGCAACTTCCAAAACACGAATGTTCAGAAAATTTGCCTGGAATCCAATGTGATCTGTCATGCATGTCAATCCTGCTTCAACCTCCGATGTCACGGTTAGCATATTCATGTTATTCTTACACTGGCACCTGTGAAATTAATTTACTGTCCATATTTTACGGATGGGCAAACAAACAGTTATGTAACTTATCTGATGAGGGTGCAATTGTAAACCATATACCAAGAATTATTTTCAAAAATTTGGTAATGTAGTACTGATTTCAAGGAACCAAAAGTATTTAAGACAGCGTTTGATACTTGCATAAATAAACCTACCTCATCAAGCTTCACTTTTTACCTAGTAGATCTACAGACTGAAAGTTTCCTGTGACAGACAGATAATCATCTAATGAACTGTTTGGACAATTCGACTGGAAATGTCATGCACTGAATTTCTTATTCTCTTCTTGAATTTACAAATGAGATGTTTGATCGTAGCTTTTGGGCAGAAAAATCCGAAAGGAGCATAAATATTCTCCAGGAAATTGATCCCACTTGTAGACGTCACCTCATTGGGATCTCGGTTTGAATTCGTCAATATACATATATTTTATGTTCATAATACGCACAATTTATGATTTAAACGTTTAAAAAGGAAATAGATTAAAATTATTACGTTTCTAATGTTCATAAAGGGCAATATTCGCCGCAAATATTAATCACTCACCATGTTGACATCTCAGGGACAATTTCGTCAAAATCGTGGCAAAAAGAAGACAAAGAACTATAATCATCACTATCCCTCGATTCTGTAGCAATTGTCCTACAAACTGGATCGTACATATATGGCCTTACAGTACCAGAAACATCAATTTTTTCTTCGGGATTATCGCTCAAATCGCTGTCATACTCTACGTCCATTTTTAATAAACTTCCACTATGACGTCACAATTCAGGGGAGTTAAGCATGTGTAACCAATAGGAAAGGGACATAAGCAAGGCCAAAAAAACGAAAAGGTAAAAATAAAAACTCCAATAAAGTGCTTTTGAAACGTTCTCAAGAAAAATTAACGAATATCAATGCACTTGTTTATTAATAGAATTTCCAAAATTAAAATTATGTAACCCCTATGAATTTGCCCTTTAAATAGTGTGACTTAGTTATTGCTGACTCTTTTTATTGCCTAATTCGTTCTTTCCTTCTAGTAACCGAACAACGACCTAAAATACTTGTCCTTGCCCGTTAATTGATTCATGATTTCTTGTAGATACTACTTGAAAATGCAAGCCCATTCAAGAAAAAGCCGAATCACTGATGTGCGCTGTGGTTAAGGTCAAGACCTGGGTTGGTACTCCTATTTTTAAATAACTGATATCCTAGAATGGTATCGCTATCCCTACTAGATTCATTTCGAAGCATCTTTCGGTCGATCTACGCTTACGGGAATGGGCGAGTGGTTCCGATTGTACTAGAGTCTGAGTGGCAGAAGGTCACACTTAACACCGAGCTACGGATAAGATGCGTTTTGGGTAAAAACGTATTGTTAACCACTAAAAACGAAATTTTGAAAATAATCGTTTGGTTTAAAATGCATTTAAAATTACCAATTAGTATTTCAATGCCCTTATCAGGAAATCTAAAAAGAAGTTTGAAATCTGTTGATGTTTTGAAGAAATGTTGGCCCAAAAATTTTTTTGAAACATGAATCTTTCCTTTAGAAGTCTTGGTCATTCTAAGAATTTGCTGTTCCCGAATTCCCTCATGACAATCTTTTACTGATTTTGTTAAGTTCATCCATTTCTAATGGAATTATTGCTTGTGATACTCAATTGTTTTATGAAAAGTATTTTTATATTGCCAAAGGTATGAAAAATGCTCATAACTACATGTATTTTGGTTTGACACCATGGGGTGCCAGGCATTTTTTTCCCAAAATTGTACCTCCACCTTTCTGCTAGGCCTGTCATAGGAGGTGACTAGAATCAGAGCACAATTCTGCTTTCCTGGTAGCTTCTTTATTGCAGCTGCTTGGTGTTTTTTATTCCAAAGCTTATATTTTTTATCTCTCTTTGGAGTGAAAGCTATTGGTCTTCAAGACCCTGTGTGGTTAAACAGGGTATAAGTATAAACCATTGCAGGCCTACCCTATTATGAAGGAACAAATACTTGTTTATTTAGACAATAAAAATCTTTTACTTTATTTTCAGGAGAACTGGCAAAGATGTCAGGAAGGATAAGCAGATAAGAGTTGGTAAAAATGGAATGGAGATCTTTGATGATTACCTATCTGAGTCAGGTTAGTTATTTATTAACGCATTCCGAGACCACAAATTTTTAGACTGGTCCAAAGAAGATGCACATAATGATTTCAAGTTGATAGAATTCAAAGTATTTCAGTCATTCTGGTAAGAAAACAATGTGGAAAATGTAGAAATTGCTCTTAACAATAAATTTTTGCATTTTCCACATTGTTTTACCACACTTTTTCCTACAGGGGAGTAAAGAAGTGGAATTGTGTGGGAATGGGTTAAACTGACAGAGCTGCACATATTCAGAGGGATAAGGTTTATAAATATGGAATTTCATTATTTGTCAATTAGTTTGAAATTATCATTTTAGGATCGGACAAGGTCTTACAATTTGGATTTGACTCCTCTCGCCTTTGCTCTCAGCAGAAAACACCAGTGGTTGTGTGGAATGTTTGGGAAAATAAAAGAACTAAGACCTGTAACTGCTCCTGGGAATCCAGCGGGAAACTTCTTGATCAGCCAACACTCCAGTTAAGATTCTTTCCAGACAGTAACTCAGTTTATGGATGATGAATTTGAAAATTTTAATGGGTCCTCTTTATGATTAACTATGACATTTGATGAATTTATTCTTGTTTGTCAAGGTCATACTGATGGTCAAGGTCAAATTATGTCTAGATCATAACTTCAACAATTATGCATGGATTTCAGATTAATTGAGCAGATGTTTGACTCAAGGAGTAGAACAGCCATTTGAATCAATAAGCACAAATTGGCTGGACATTAAACCAGTCTTAACCCTTGTCATGCTGTATAAATAACCTTACTGAACTACTGTAAAATCAAAGGGCTAAAAGCACTGATAGAACTTGATGTTCAAAAATCAATATTTATTTTAGAAATCTTTTCATAAACAACACTGACAGGAAAAGTACAAGCAGGAGGTGCATACAAAGATCAGACTGCACATATGTGTAGTCCGATCTTTGTCTAGACCTCCTGCCAAAATCTGATATTCTGGATTCAGCATGACAATGGTTAAGACAGTTTTCAAAAGAATCTATATACCTTCTTTGGGGTCCTGTGTGGCTCTGGTTAGGCAAAAAGTTTGAATTTTTACTGCATGAAAATCCTGGCCACACTGCTGGTCAGATGGGTACGTACTAGGCCATGATAATTAAGAGCTCCAGCCTAGTACTGGTGATACCCAAGAAGCAGCCATTAACCCTATACCAGACGACATAATTTTATACTGGTGCAATTTGAAGGATGTTGTAGATAATAATTCAAAGTTTATGAATTTTTTTATTTTTCCATCTTTCTTGTTACAAGCTATTTCTTCATTTTCCACAAGCTTTTCTCTATTGTTTTCTCTATTGTATTGAAGGGGCATCAAAAAGCATCATTGTGTGGGAATGGGATAATAACTGAACTTCCCTGTGATAAAAATGAAAGATTGTTCAATGTGTAGTCAGGGCTATAGTGCAGTGGTAGTAGTAGAGCTCTTAGTCCGAGGATCTTGGGTTTGATACTCTGCCGCAGCAAATATTCTTAGTGACATTTGTCTCCCACCATTGTTGGATAATCATAAACTTAAGTGGGATGAACAGCTGGAGGCTTAGAAGGGATAATGTGGTAGTATAGTAGTGTGAGAAATACCAGGAATCCACAGTTAGATGCTTGAGGCGCAGTGATATGACTAAAATACTGTTAAAAGTGATGTTCAACCCCATTCAATCAATCAATGTTCAATGTGATGTTTAATATATTCAAATTTATCCACTCCCACACAATCAAGCTTTTTTATTCCCCTTAAGAATTAAGATTTAGAAAACATTGTGGAAATCAAGGAACTGTGTGTTACAAGCAATTTCTTCATTAACATTATCACCATATACCAAGTCAGTTATACCCAAAGAAGGGAAAAATAATAAAAAAAATCACCTAATATAAATTCTTGTCTGCAACTTCTTTTGATATGGACAAGTCTAAAATTTGTGATCTGGGAATGTGTTAAATTAACTTACTACATCCCTCTACAAATTCCTCTAGCTGACCTGTCATAATCTTTTTTTTTTATTTCAGAATGTGAAAGTTTTCTCTCGGGATCATCTAACAGTACAAGGAAAAGCATTAAGATTGATTTCTTAACCAGACAAGAAAATACTGTAAGTAACAAAAGTACTTAGTTAAATATTTTGAATCACAGAAACTTTTAAACTTGGCATGGTGTACAAGCTAGAGGTCCTACATGTTGCTAATTGCATTAGGGTCTGCAGGATATCTACGTCCTGTGTAAGGACTATGTTTAATTTCATACAGAAAAGGGTTAAGTTGGAATTTTTATCTCTCTCTTCTCAGTAGCAATCCCAGAAATTGGAGATTAAATCTTGAGCATCACCTACATGTCTTACTTGTCTCTCACTGAATTCAGGCCAACATGATATCTTTTTCCTGTCTTGAAGTTCAGAATATTTTCTTAAATAACAGGGAAAGACACAAATATTTAGTCAGACTTCACCCAGCACCTATTCATAACAGAGCCTTGAAAATGGTTTATTAGCTAGGGGTACCACACATGGCATACCAAGTCAGGTTGTCATGGTATCTTCTTCATATTTTTATGCTAACCCTATAGCTGCTGCTTCGTCGGTCTGTCCATCCTCCTATCATTCCATCCATGTACTACAATTTCTCAATAATCTGTCAGCCTAATCGAATGAAACTTTACATGAGAATTTCTTACGATTTTGTGTAGACACATTTTCCCATTTTGTTTTGTTTTTTGATAGCTCCAAGGTCACAGTTCAAGGTCAAACATTAAAATTGAGATTGTCAAGAGCATAGCTCCTTCAATTATAGATGGATTTTAATGTTAGTTCATACTTGGCATTTTTCTCTATGATGAGTAGATGTACCATTTGAAAGAAACATTCAGATACCTTCAAGGACAAGGGCACATCTCAGGGTCGAACATTAAAAATAAGCATGTCAGGAGCATAGCTCCCAAAATTATGGATAGATTTTGAAATTAACTTTGCAAGATTGTTCTCTATCATGAGAACATGTGCCATTTGAAACAAATTTTCAGATGGCTGCAAGGTCAGGGTCACAGCTCAAGGTCAAACAATTAATTTAAGCATGTCTGGAGATGGGGGGGGGGGCATACAGCCACAACTTTGTCTGTTTGTTCTTCTGTCATTTGTTTTGAACATTATTCTTTAACAAAAAAAGTTAATCAACAAGAAACCCTTTTCCCCAGTTTGGGTTATATTTTTTGTGACAGACTATATTGGTAGGGCATAATCCGTCTCTGACGGCTCTTGTATTACTCAGTTTATTTTTGCACATAACATGATAAAGTACATAGCATGGTAAAAGTTAAAACTTTTCTCAGCAGCTATGAATCACTTTAAGTAAGCATGGTATTGTGTATTGTCCTACATGTTGTTTACTGAATTACAAAATTTAAGTATGCCCTGTGTCTTCTACCTGTTTTATCACCTTATTCATTATTAGCTCCGTTTTCAGAGAAAACCCGTGGTATTGTGATCACCTTGGCGTCGTTCGTGTTGGCGTTGGCTTGCCAAACTTCTACCTTGGTCATATCTCTGTTTTTATTGGAACAGTGCTCTCAATAAGCGGATGTCCACGTATATTACGTCCAGAAAATCAGAAAAAATGTCCGGAAAATCAGACCCAGATGTAAATTAACATCCAAGACTCTAGGAAAACGTTTTCTGAAGTTACAATATAAAGGGTTTGACAAACAAAAGAATGTATATTCTGGCTATACCCTTGGGTAAAATTGAATCCACAAGGAGTTTATCAAAATGTCTCCATGACGACCCATGTAGATGGAAATTTACATAGAGCGTACTCGATTATAGCCGGTTTGGTAACCGAGCTGTCACAGCATCTTTGACCATTTTTCTGAAGTCACTCGATTAATAACATGCCGGGCAAATATCAAGCAGGCCCGTGGACATCGGACTAGATTTCGTCAAATATCGCTGTTCGGTCAAATTTATGTAAACAAAGTTCAGGGCAGGAATTCACCTGAAATGTCATGTCTTCAAGTTAGTGGCGGATACAGAATGGAGCTTCAAATTTGCATTCCAAATACGTATATGACATGGGGGTTCTATTTTGTAACTTGACATGATGTCTGTCCTAGAAACATTGAAGTTACTGATTGATCTCGCTAGAGTTCGGTCCCTTTTCAATGACGTCACAGGTGTTGTCTGTAAACATCGACTAGTAGATACAAAATAGGGTATTTCTTAAAAGATGCAATTCTGCTATAAGTTTCATTTCATTTGAACTGTTACTTTTATTTGCGCAAGTGTTATTCATGGCAGATGTACTTGGATATCTATGATGTGACTGGAGACGGCCTCGGAATAATCCAGTCTTGATTTTTTCGTCCGAAAATGTTTCAAACAGTCTATCTATCTACCTATTTATACTGCCTAACTCCCCTTCCGGGTATTACTGGCAGGTGACACACTCACAATTCAGATGTTTTCACGTGCCTGAAAGAGAGGCAGTGGCTGAATTCCACTGCTATCCACTTTTACAGCTGGGTAGACTAGTGCTGGATATTAAGTGTCTTGCCCATGTACACACCCCGGTGACGCTGGGGCTCGAACCCGTGACCTTCAGATCACGAGTCAAGCTCCTATACCACTCGACCATCATGGCAGTCTGTTTTCTGACATTCTACAAATCAGAAAGCTTCAAATCCTGAGAGATTTGTAAATTACAATTACTAAATATATCCACCTACATTTGGAAAATGATAGTGTTTAAGGCGCAGGAATATTGTGGGAAAAGGGGAAATTTATGCAAGAAACAAATTTCTCAAGAAAAACTTCTTTTACCACATTGTGACATGAAATTTAGGGACTATAAGTAAAGGATGGAAAAGAATGTGCTGTATGCTTTATGTATCTTTTTTCATTTCATCTTTTTTATTGTCTCTCACCAATGGGTGGATAATCGTAAACCTAAGTGGGATAGCAGCTGGAGGCTAGGAAAGGATTTAGTGGTAGTACTGGTGTGAGAAATACCAGGAATCCATTGTTAGGTGCTCCAGCCGCCGCGATATGACTGAAATACTGTTAAAAGCGGCGTTAAACCCCATTCAATCAATCAATCAATCATCTTTTTTAATTTCATATTTATTTTGGGCGGGGGGGTTATGGTAGAGGGTGAAAAAAAAAATCCTTGATTTTGAAAACTTCCTGAAACTGAAACTTGGAATTTCAAAAATAAGTAAAGGATGGAAAAGAATGTGCTGTATGCTTTATGTATCTTTTTTCATTTCATCTTTTTTAATTTCATATTTAATTTGGGCGGGGGGGGGGTATGGTATAGGGGGAAAAAAAAAACCCTTGATTTAAAAATTCCTGAAATTGGTCCTTATTGAGAGCACTGTTGAAGATATCCTCATGAAACTTGGCATGTGTATTGATCACCATAAGATCTATCTAGACTATCAAGGGGGTTAACTCTAGAAGTGTTTTTGTAAGAGTTATGCCCTGTTTTCGACTTAGAATTTTTGCATTATCCACCACCTGCAGCCGAGCGTTGGCACCTGTGGGCGGTGCTCTTTTAGTACATTACATGCTTTTTGTGAGCAATGATGAATCCAGACTTTAGTGCATCACCAAAGTATTCGTTTAACTTGTTGTCAGGTCACCTATTTTTAGAACATTCAATTTGAAATCGTGAAGTGGAGGAACAGTCAGTGAATATAAGCTTGCAGACATTTTGGTTTTGTTTTGTTTTAGCTCATCCTCTTTTTTTTTTTTTATATATATCTTAATAAGTATTCAGTTTAGAATTCTTCCTTTCCAGTAGAGCATTTCTTTAATTGTGCTTATTTTTTCTTCCAGACTAATTATTCAAAACAAACAGATAAAACAGGTATGTTTTCAGCTCAACATGCTCAAGGTGAGCTCTTGTTGTTGTGTGATATCTTTTATGTTTTGTAATGTTTATTGTCCTGTCCAGCATCACAGTTGGTAGCGCATTAGACTCCCAATCTTCAATCATGGGGTGTCATGGGTTCGATGCCCGGTGGTGGGACATATCCTCTCCAACATTTGTCTATCACCAATGGGTGGATAATTGTAAACCTAAGTGGGATAGAAGCGGTAAGCTAGGAAAGGATGTAATGGTAATACTGGTTGAATCCATTGTAAGGTGTTCCACCTGCTGTGATTATAACTGAAAATTTCTTAAAAGCAGGGTTCGCGCTGCAGATCGCCTTTCTGTCGCAAGTTTTTTCCATTTGGCGAAAGTTCTTGGCGCCAAAATAAAATATGAAAAGTTTTTGCTATACATACTTTTACTTTGACAAATCTTTGGAAATCAAGGTTGAGGGCTAAGTGTGTAATTGCTCAAAGGCTTGTATATCGGTTCAATTATGTCACAAGAAATAAAGGGTTTTTTCGTTCAATTCAAGGGCAGATTATTCAAGATAACTCAAGATTGACTGGAGCGATTTGAATTTCATAGGTCTAATGCACAACTAGACATCATAGGGAGTAATTGTGCCAAGTTTAAGCTCATTCCGATTGATAGTTTAGAAGGAGTTGCGCACACAATAAACAGTGATCTTTTTTCAATTCAAGGGCAGATAATTCAAGATAACTCGAGAAATACTGGAGCAATTTGAATTTCAAAGGTCTTATGCACAACTAAACATCATGGGGAGAGATTGTGCCAAGTTTCAGCTCATTCCCATTGATAGTTTAGGAGGAGTTGCGCACACAAAAATTTGCTAATGGCGGACAGACTGATGGACAGACAAATGGATGGATGACTGGGCCATAACATAATACGACCCTTCAGGCATATAAAAAAGAAATGGTTCATCTGCTTTTAGGACAGTAGAAATCTTGAAATTTCTGTCAAATTTTGACAAAACTACCACTGTTACTATCAACAGCTCATCAGAATATCCTTCTTATAACCAATAAATGCTAATTCAGTGTTTTAGCAAGATTTTCGGTAGCGGTGCCGAGATTAGCAACTGACTGAAACTGTCAGCAGAAATATACGAAAATATGCACAAATACGGCAATTGTATTCATCAAGAAAAGGCAAATGATGGCCAGTTTAATTACATTTTTGTCAAAGAGAGCCAATTTATACCTGATAAATGTGATTTTATACTTGAGAAAACATTGTGGAAAAAGGAGAAATTGCTTGTAACAAGCAATTTCTCTTTTTCCCACAATATTTTTTACCACATAGGATGGTCAGATTTCAAATTGCATGCAATTTTCATTGTCATCTGTAACCTCTTTCAAATTGGACCAGTCTTAAATTTCATAAAACAGGAAAGGGTTAAAATTACAGGGTTTTGTGTGTGTGTGTGCACAACTCCTAAAAATTCTATTGGATTGAACTGAATCTTGTCATAATGTATCTGATATTTAGTTTGAGCATAAGACTGACTTCAGAAATTCAAAAAGCTTTGGTCTTTCTTGAATTATCTGCCCTGGAATTGATTGAATTCAAATGTCAAGGTCATTTTGAGCTCTGAAAAACCTAAACTGAACCATTGTAATTTATTTGTCAAGATAGTTTTTCAAGGTCATATTTTTATTGCTTGTGGTGATTACTTTCTGTTTAAACTTGTTTTAAGTCCATTGGTCAAGGTCATTTTTTATGTCAATTGTATTCAAATTATAGAATTTAACTTTTGTTCATAATTTTGAATGATAAGTTAATATAAAGCTGTCTTGTTTCTCAAGTGTCTGCGAAGCTCTTGTTGTTCATCCTTAAACCGAATTTTATTAAAATACAGATGTCTATGTCATTTTATTATCAAATCAGGCATATTACATAAGGCTTATTACTATTTCCTTTTCTCTATTTTTCTCATCAAATTCTCGATTTTCTAATCAAAGTACACTGCAGCTCCACTATAACGCTGTTGGTGGGGTCCAAGAAATGAAACAGCAGAAGAAGTTGAGTTATAATGCTATAACGCTGCCCCCCTCCTGATTTCCTCGACCGTCGGATCCAAAAACCCGGTAAAATTGGGATAACACTACCACAATGACTAAAATATAACAAATTTAATTTCATAGATATTACTAGTCGGGAAATGAAAAACGACAACTGTAGTTACGAGATTTTAGCAGAAACCGACGGAATTCGGCGAATTGAAAATTACTAGAATTTACCCTTACCTGTCCAGTCTACCGAAACTAAATAATCCGTGAATTTCTACAGGTCTACAAATTATTTTTCTCCTTCGGTCCCCGAATAATAAAAAGCTAGAATTTTCACCCGAGACATGTTTCATTATCATTATCATTGATACTCGTTGGCGTTTTTATTTGTACATTGATGAAAATGTTTCCATCTTTAAAGGAAAGGGATAAACTCTAAGTGTCCAGCATAGCGACGTCTCCTTGGAGACTGACAAGTTGTTGAACACCTTTGGTTACTGACACGTTGAAAATGCATGTGGATCGACCTTCGAACCTTTTTGGCGGTAATGGTCTTGGTCTAATTTCATTACCGTCGTTAAAAATACGGTAACAATAAATAAACAAAGAACTATATCTGAACGTTATCATTTACGAATCGGAATTTTACACCGACCAGCTGCATGTGTACAAAAATGAATTAAACATTGTAATGGGTAACATTTAATTGTGACAATGAAGGTCATGATAAACGAAAAAAAGTCCGAGACGGCGGAATGTCTAGTTTCACTTTCGACTATGGCCAAGACCGACAAATCAATGAACGTCTGGGCCTACCTGCTGTGAGCAAAAATACCGATTTTTGTTAAATGAAATCAGTAATGATGGTAATTTCAGGCAGCTGATTCTTTAACGACAAGGGTAAAATTTCGGTCACCAAGAAGTCTCAAGGGGTACGCGTCTGGCACGTGTCAACTCCGGAAACTCTCATATAAATAGCTGAACATCTGGCGGCGGTGCCTTTGATCACCTTTCCTCCCTCATAATAAAATTAACTGTACCCGAAAAACCTTTACTTCATATTTGTCAATGAGCTTTTAGTCGTGTGTTTGATCAAACAGAATGGGGTTAAATTTCTGGATTTTTGAAAGCAATGCGTAAAAATAAGGGTATTTTATTTTAATCTACCAATATTATCTATCCTGTATCGTATGAGAAGCTTATGATTTTGTGACATATACAATTAAAATTCATGCATTTTCTGTATTCAACCGCAACTACGACTGATTGGTTTCAAAGCATATTCTCGCGATTTTATCTTAATTTGTTACGACCGAAGTCACTACCCTCTATAGGCCCCAAGTGAAATCAAAAGTAGGCTCAAGTCAATTTGTCTAATATCACGTTCACGCAATATCTGCAGAACAGAGAATCAAAATCGCCAAGAGAGAAGCAAAGTGTGGTATTTTAATCGCATCATCTTCACGGTTAGTTACTGAAGGATACTGAGGTGCGTGTCAATTCTCTATTGATTTAAAATTATCATTAATCACCTCAATGTCAAACAATTTGACCAAACTATGGAACCGACTTTTAAATTGAAACAGTACTCGTGTCATCAATCAAACAAAGCAATTATCTCTAACCTAATGCTGTAATCGCCATGACCGTCCACTGTTAGGCGTGAAAAACTTACCTGGCTACAGTTAATTATCAATTTTTATGTGCAACCCTTCTTCTTCAAGTTGACGGAATATGGGATGAAAATTTGCGGTTGAATCGGCGTCAACGTCGTATCTCAGCATCAGCAACCCAAAATGACCCCCCCCCCCACACACACACACAAATTTCGGGAGCCAAGCGGACCCGCGTTATAATGGAGTCAGCGCTGTGCCAGGTAGCGTTAAAGAGAAGTTGCAGTGTACTGAAAGCATTGATTGAAGATGAGTAAACTCATGTTAGGTGTATGACTTGGCCACATTCATTCAAGACAAAATTACGAATGAAGGACCATGTTTTCAACCTCTTTAATATGTATATTGTTTATTTTACAACATATAAGTTATGAAAATAAATGGGTAGTTAAGAAATGTTCGACTTCGGCACCAACTCCTTTTCGATTTGGCCCCAACTTTTTTCATTTGCCCCAACTTTTTTCATTTGGCCCCAACTTTTTTCATTTGGCAAAAGTGATGGCGACAACTTTTTTTTTAGCCAGAACTAACCCTGAAAAGTGGCGTTAACCCCATTCAAACAAACAAAGCATCAGCATTTACCTAGAGTACATACTAGAGGCTTCAATTTTTTCTCAATCATCCTGAATATTGGTCAGATTGCTTGTCTTGATAAAATCTTTGACAAGTTGGTCACTTTGGATCAGAATCTAGGGTCACAATGTTAAATCTTTGCAAATCTCGTGGGTACTCTTAAGGCCACAATCTGTATTCTATCAACCTGGAGATTGATCAGAGTCTATCTCTTGATATAATCTTAGAAAAGTTCAAATTGGGTCACTTGAGGTAAAAAATAGGTCACTAGGTAAAACCTCAGAAAACTTAGTGAGCACTTTACAGGCAATTTTTGGACTTGGTTGTTGTGAAAATTTGTCTGAAGGTTAATGTCTGTAAAATCTTGGACAAATTCGAAATTAGGTCACTTAGGGTAAAGACAAAGTCAAATATTAGTATAACCTTTTGGGCAGTCTAGAGACAATATTGTATGCTTGAAAAAAATAAAAAATTGGTCAGAGTAATTGCTGACAAGTTTGATGTTTTTCCTTGAGGTCAAAAACAAGGTCACGGGCTCAAATCTTAGAAAACCTTTTTCAGCATTTTACAGGCTACAAGTCATGCTCAATCAGCAAGAAATTGGTCAATAAGCTTGTTTTGATGAAATCTTGGAGAAATTAAAATTGTGTCATATAGAGTCATAAAGAAGGTCAACATTTTTTGGCCCTCTATAGGCAACATTTATGCTCATTCACCTAGAAAATTTGTTTAAATATCTATCTAGATAAATTTTTGACGAGACACATATTTTGGTAAAAAAGAAGGTCACAAGATCAAATCTCAGAAAACTTAATTGGTACCCTGGAAGCCACTGTATATGCTCAAAATACCAGGAAATGGGTCAGAATGTTTGTCTTGGTAACCTCTCTCACAAGTTTTAATTGTGGTAATTCAAAGTTAAAAACTAGGTCACTTGGTTAAATCATAGCAAACTGTCTGCATTCTCGATACCACTTGATTTTTCTCAGCCAACTTAATTGGTCTAAATTTTTGAATGGATAAATTTATGAAACTTTCAAAAACGAGATACCTTGGGCATTCTAAAGACCAACTATCTTTTATTAAAGTATTGAAAATAGCCTTAGATAAATTTTATTTTTCTTCAAGTTTATAAGTGATATAATACTCATGTTTATTGTGTAGGTCCTGTCAAGAGGAACATTTGACAAGATATTTTTACTGTTAAGAAGGTCATAATGTGAAGAAAGTTGCTACCCTTGGGATGTTTGTGTTTCACAAACACATCTGTCCATTCAAGTTCAGAATTAGAAGTTTGAAGCCTGCTTCTAAACCAACTGTATGCATATTTAACCAACTTCATGTTTAGACCCATGATCTTGGCTATCAACCAATGACCTTTGCCATAAAACATCATCCATTCTTTAACCCATTACCAGATGGCAGAATTTAAACTAGGTACTTTATTGTTAGAAAACATTGTTTAAAATGAAGAATTTGTTATTTGCAAGCTATTTCTTCATTTTACACACTTGTTTTCCCAGTTGTTATCCCTAAGGGATGTCAAAAAGACTCATTGTGTGGAAATGGATTAAGTTGAAAGTCAGCTGTAAAGAATTTGGATTTCTTGACACCACAGGTCATAGAGTTTCAATCCATGTAGCTATAAACAATTCATACAACTGGCTTGAAGTAGTTTTAATCAAGTGGTGCCAAATCTGGTGAATACATAGGGTTTGTCAATTTTTTGCGGTAGAGTAAAGGCAGTTCAAGGTCTGTCTCTAATGGAGAGTAGGTTGTAATTTTGTTATAACAGATAATTATGTAGTCCGCTGAAGTAGGATTTTAAGTTCTTTGGGCATACATTCCTCCTATGTTATCATGTTTACACATATTCTGAAAATTAGCCCTTTTCTTTCTGATCCCTGATTTTACACAGAATAAAAAGGAAATCTTTAAAAATCTTCTTCTCCCAAACTAAAGGTCTAAAGCTTTGATACTTGGTACAAATCATCATCTATTGACCCTCTACCAAAATACTTCAAAGAATTATTGTATTCTGAAAATTAGCCCTTTTCTTTGTGATTCCTGATTTTACATAGAAATAAAGAAGGAAATCTTAAAAAATCTTCTTCTACCAAACCATAAGGCCTAGAGCTTTGATATTTAGTACAAATCATCATCTATTGACCCTCTACCAATATACTTCAAAGAATTACTGTATTCTGAAAATTAGCCCTTTTCTTTGTGATTCCTGATTTTACATAAAAATAAAGAAGGAAATCTTAAAAAATCTTCTTCTCCCAAATCATTAGGCCTAGAACTTTGATATTTCGTAGAAATCATCATCTATTGACCCTCTACCAAAATATTTAAAAGAATTATCATACTCTAAAAATTAGCACTTTTCTGTGCGATCCATGATTTTACAAAGGAATAAAGAAGGAAATCTTTGAAAATCTTCTTCTCCCAAACCATAAAGCCTAGAGCTTTGATATTCGGTACATATCATCATATATTGACCGTCTACCAAAATACTTCAAAGAATTATCATACCCTAAAAATTAGCCCTTTTCTGTGCGATCCATGATTTTACAAAGGAATAAAGAAGGAAATCTTTGAAAATCTTCTTCTCCCAAACCATAAAGCCTAGAACTTTGATATTCGGTACATATCATCAGCCATTGACCCTCTACCAAATTACTTAAAAAAATTAGCCCTTTTCTGTGCAATCCCTAATTTTAGTTAGGAAAAAATAAAGATATCTTTGAAAACCTTCTTCTCCTAAACCATTAGGCTTACAGCTTCTATACTTGGTATTTATTGATGTCTATACTTTAAAGCATTACCATATTCAGGAAATTAGTGCTCTATGGTTGGATCATCAATATACCTAGGATTAAAAGAGAAATCCTTAAACATCTTCTCCAAAATAATTAGACAGAGGGCTTTTCTATTTTGTTAATATCATTAAGCCATGAACCATCATACTCAGGGGAACGATTTAGGACCATCATAGTCCTCTTGTTGAATTAGTGACAAAGTTGCAACTTTCTGAAACAACTTTCATACAAGTGATCTGCTTCTTCTATCAATTTTGACAAAACTATAATCTTTCCATCTGGTGATTATAGGTTAGAGTACAAATTAATGCATATGAAATTTCTTTCATTATTGAAGATGCTACAAGTACTCAGGACAAAACAACTAGGAGTGAAGTCAGTCAACAAACATTGACAGATAGATCAGTTAATGTCAACAGTTATGCCACAGACGAAAATAAATCTAATGTTGAAAAAAGGAGTGAGAGAACCATTAATGGAAAAACGTCACAGAGTTCAGCCAAACAGAACTCAAGTAATAAAGAAAATGTAAATTCTAGGTTACATATCATCAATGGTGTAACTGATACCAACTCAGACAGACAAGATAGCTTTAATAAGGAGAATATTGATGGGGAGGAGGAAAAATTAGAACATGACGGCCAAGACATGGAAAAATTAGAAGATGGTGGTCTAGATGAGGAAGAGTTTGAAGATGAAGGTCCAGATGAGGAAGGATATGAAGATAAGGGTACCATTGAAGTTGAAGAGGAAGGAGAATTTGAGAGTAATAGAAGTGAGGTGAATGAGTTGGCACCTAATGAAGATGGTCCTGTTGTTTTAAATCATGATGGAGAAACAGAAAGTGATGTGACTAGTGAGAATATGGGAAGAGATTCTGAACAGAAAGGAGGTAATGATGATTCTGAAGCTGAAGAATCTATAAATCTTAACAATAATGGTGAAGGTGACATGGAGGACAATGAAGAAGTGGATACAGATGATGAAAAGGAGGAAGATGAAGCTGAAAGTGATAGAGCTGATGATGCGTTGGAAAATAATGAACCCTGTGTAAGTCATGCTAGTTCTAAGAAATCATTGATACTATATAGTTCTAGGAAATTGGTAGAGACCTCTAAAGTGAAAGAACCATTAGTTAATTGTGAAATGGGATATGAGATAGATGCCATTGACAGTCATCCAGATGAAGGTGATCATTCAGGTTCTGATGAACCTGCAGTACTAACAGAGTCAAGAGAAAAAACAGATTTAAATAAAAAGTCTGGACCGAATAGTGAAATGCTAGATGTAGCTGGAAACAAAAGTGGATCTCTGACCAAGAAATCTGAGTTGCTGGGAAATGGATCTGATGTCACCTTCAATAGGTCAAAAAAAAGGTATGTAGTCACAAAGCCTGTTATCTAATGATAGAGAAAAGAAATTTTGACCGGTCGAAAGTAAATACTGACTTCATTTTAAAGTGTACATACAATAAATACAAGAAATATGAGCTATATGGAAAATATTGAGAGAAAAAGAGAGTTTGTTTGTTGTTGATTTGATGGAGTTCTACACCGTTTTGAACAATTTATCAGTTTAGTTATGCTGAAAGATTGCTTGATGTAAAGGATTTCTCTTTTTTTTCCAAAGTCTATTTTGATTCAAAACAAAAAAGAACATGATTGTATGGCAATTGGTTCTCGGTCATATTGGCTTGGATTAAGTTCATATCTGATGAGACTCACCGTATTGCATCAAAATTGCAGTATGACGGAATATGTAGGGTTGAGTTTGCCTTCTTATAGAGGATATAACATATAAGTTACAATATGAATGGTAAAAGCACATTTTAGTCATTATTATGCCCATAAGTTCTTACAATTACGGCTCTTTCTGTCTAATTCTTAACACATTCTTGTTATTGATTTGTTTGTATTACAGAGGAAGTCCTAGTGATAATAGGAAACTGAAAAAAATTCTTCCATATTTGAAAATTTTCATACTTCTGATTTCAAATTGTATATTTAAAGATCGTGAGCATTTTGTTTTACTATTGTCCTTCAGTTAGTATGCCTGCTAAAAATTAAATAGAAAACTTAGTATTTTCATGTTATTCCAATACAATTTGAGTAATAATGTTTATATTTGATGTGTAGATACCATCAAGCAACGCATATTTAATGAGGGTCATATCTTAACCTCTTGTTATCCTACCTGTAATGTAAGTATTTATCAAAAGAGCCTTTTTAATTAGGGCCATATAAGGTCAAGGTCATAATCTAACCTTCATCATCATGACTTTTCTCAAAACTTTACCAAAATATATTATGTTACTTCAATATTAGTCAACACTTGTTATCTCGAATTCGGAAATCTCAAATTTCCGGAAAGGTCAAGATCTTTGTCAAGCCCCAACATCATTTATTTAATAATGGAATATTTGTTATAAACCAGTAAAACAGAAAATTCCTGTAATGTTGAGATGGTTGTATTATACCCCCCAAAATGTATTTGGGGGGTATATAGGAGTCAGCTTGTCGGTCGGTCCGTCCATCCGCCTGTCTGTAGCTTTTTCGTTTCCGAGAATTTCTCAGCAACCATTGAACAGATTTGATTCAAACTTCACTAATATAATCAGTATCAAGCAGAGATGTGCATATCCCATTTTGGTTACGGTCCATTGATTTTTAACTGAGTTATGGCCCTTTGGTGAAAAATCGTGTCCGCTCAATTTCTCAGCAGCCACTGGACAGATTTGATTCAAATTTCACAGAAAGACTCTGTATAAGTCAGACATGTGCATATCCTATTTTAGTTGTGGTCCATTGATTTTTGACTGAGTTATGGCCCTTTAATTAAAAAGTCCAATTTTTCTTAGTGCCCTTTGGGAGATAGCACTTGTACATGGACAAGCACTATTGGGGGGGTATTAGTCCGCTTTGCTACAATGTCTAGTTTAGCAGGATCTCAATTTTTGCTTCAAAATTAACCTGTTAGACAAATACAGTTTGAAGAGGTAATTACAAATCTAATTATTAATCTCCCAACACTTTTGGATTAAATTGACCATTGATGTTTGTCTGATAAGTGAAAAACTGAAATTACAGCACATCATTGTCAAACTGCAGAGACCACCAAATTCAGGTAAAAAGCTTTTTGCCTGGGCCTACAAAAATTGAGTTTACATTTTTGAGTTGCGGCAAACGAAGGTTTGAAGCTTCTCATTATCGTCACACAATTTTACTATCTCATGTATTCCTCCTACTATCTCATATATTCCTCTGATGGCCCGAGACAAATAGCCACCCTGACAGTACCTTTTCTCAAATAGGCTCATGCTGTGTTACCAGGCCAAATTATAAATTTTTGGACACTCTTTTAAAAGATGGCTTCATTTTGAAAGGTTTCAATACAAAATTATCGAATTTTTCCCAAACTTTTGATTTTACTGGCTACTACATTGAACACATAAATAACCATGATATATACATACAATTAGATGGTCAGTTTTGATTTAAAGACCATAAATTCAAAAAGACAGTGTGGATCTTCACATCATTTTATATTTCTTATAAATAAATCTGCAAATGCAATACAAATCTCATGTCGGTTATCTTCAATGAAACCAAGGAAATTGAGCATTAATACATACGATACTTGAATTACGCTGTTTGAGTGATACGGCTGTACGGCACCGTATATATTAAATGGGTACGTAGGAAATTGTAAAGACGATATTAACTTATTTTGGTATAAAATGCTATAATCTGTCATTTTTACTACCATGAATGCATTTAATATTGATTTTGTGGAGTTATTTGTGATTTCAAATATAGTGGGTCAGACCTAACTGCCACATATAAACTATTGAATGTACATTATTATCAACACCTTTTTGGGGCAAGACGCATGCGCACTTGTTGATATCCTGCCTTGATACTAAATGAAAATGTTGATTGCTGATTTAAATCCGAGTTGTTGTTTGATTTAAAGACACTCGATAAAGATCATTTATTGTAAAGTAAAGGCATTAACCCTCGAGACAATGGTTATATCCCAGATTAATAACATATCTTTGATAGGCTGATTTGACTTATGGACCAGATGGATGGAAACGCCAAATTAGGTCATGGTTTTCTCAAAAGTTCTACCACAATTTCTGCACTATCTGTTAAAGGTTAAAATTTTGATTTCTCTTGTACGAAAATTGTGTTTGTACGGCCCGGGACCGGGCTTTCCCAAATTTAGTAAAATCTTTTTTCGAACCAATTTTCTGTCATTCTTGTACCGACTCTTCTCGGGTTGGATGCAACATTGTAAGGAAATGCATGTTTGAAATATTTTCAACTTTGAAGCCTAGGCAAATTAAGGCATATTTTTTCTGAAGATACCCGCATTGTTTTTTTAGTTACATACCCAAATAAAGCAGAGAAAAGATTATTTTCATCCCATCATCCGTACTCAAAAGTGTTCGACCAATACCCAATTAGTTTTTTCCTATGTACGAACTTTATTTTCTGGATTGAGGTTTATTTATTTTAGTATTCATTTCAAATTTCAGCTTAGATCTGAAGTTCAATAACTTGTATAATCAAAGCACTGAAAGTACCTCTGACCAGATTTATGCAACAAGAAGTTACTCTCTACCCTATTAACTCTGTCCTCTGCATTTGCTAAGACAATTTAAAAACTGCTTTCCAGAGCTTGTTGTGCAACACTGTGAAGAAATATTCTCTGATGTCTATGAATAGTGCAAAAAAGTTCAAATTTCAAAACACAATTCACCTCAGATAATCCATGATTCTTTTAAATAACCTGTGTGATATGAAGTCAAATGTAAGAAAATAGTACCTAAATGCAATATCCAATCACACTAGGCTTTGAAAATAGAACTCACTAACAGGAAATTTAATAAACAGAAATACACACACAGAATTTACTTGAATTGGTCTCCTCTAAGTTGATTTCATTTGATCAGTCAAGGGCCAACAGCCTTCAGTTTATGTTTAGTAATGGATTCCAGACAGTCTGTCTGATGTCGTTATTCTTAGGCCCTTCAGGGCTTTGATTTTTTATTGAATTTGAGTGTCAATGATCAAATTTTGTTTGTTGGTACCTTCCAAAAATTTAAAGCCATATTTTGAGGGTCAAAGTCATATTCCAATTCAAATCCTTACGACTTTTTCACTAACTCATCATGTTTTTATTTTTAACATAGGTTATCATATTCGGCTCTTGAAGAAAGTGAGGAGAAAGCTAAAGCAAGAGCTAAAAAGTGAGTGTATGTTTAGAAATGATCATTTCATGTTTTAAATGATGCTATCTTGTTTGCATTTTTTTAATGCCCTCACATCAATAAATGGATGGCATTCATTTTTTCATCTTTCTGTTGTACTGTCCATTTGAAACTTTCACATAGGCAATTACTTTTGATTAGTCTGTGGAAGCATCATGACTTTCACAGGTGTCTTCCTTGATGCTTTGTTCAAGGTCAAGTTTCTTGCTGAAGATCAAATTGATGCTAAAATAAAAGACTTTAACATTTACCGCAAATTTTGAATGCTTAGATAGTGTTTATTTTCAGTGATGTATTTCATATATCCATTGATCAGCACAAAACAGTTGTAACTGCCTCTAAACATTTAGGCAGTTACAACTGTTTTACACTGACCCATCAATATACGATCCTTGTAGTAAGAAGTTTTTGTAATCATGATATATTTTGCATGTGCCTTGGTGACTAAATGTGTCAGTCATTCTGAATTTGTCTGGGCCAGAACTCCTATTTCTCCATTCTGAAAACTGTTTTCTTTAGCTACATTTTTCAAGGCTTTTAGCTCACCTCAGGAAAATACAATCATGGTTAGCTTTTGTGATCCTTGAAAGGTTTGCCCTCTTGTTGAATGTGGAGTTTTGTGGTCCTCTGGAGCTTAACCCATTGCCAGATGACACAATTTTAGACTGGTCCAAATTGAAAGGAGATGCAGACAACAATTATTGAATTCTAATTTTTTCAACTTTCTGGTGAGAAATATTGCAAAAATGAAGAAATTGCTTGAATCAAGCAATTTCTTCAATTTACACAATGTTTTTTCCCTATAGTTTTTTATGCCCCCGCATCGATAAGGGTGCATATTGTTTTACCGGTGTCTGTTTGTCTGTCCATCTGTCTGTCTGGCTGCAAAACTTAAACAACTAAACATTTTCCTACAACTTCAACTCTGATTAAGTTGCAATGCTAATATTTGGTATGTAGATAGGTCTCAACAAGGTGAAACTGGGGAAGGTCATTTCATCAAGGTCAAGTCAAAATTTTAACCCTTTTCCCTAAAACAAAGAAAAAAAACAATAAAAATCACCCGTTTCTAAAGAATTCCTGTTTCAGGGGCATGGTGTTTCACAAACACATTTTGTTCTTTGTAGGATCATTGAGTGGGAATGACTTAACCCTTTCCTGGTTTTACGTCCTTGTGATTTTATACTTGAGAAAACATTGTGGGAAAAGGAGAAATTGCTTGTAACAAGCAATTTCTTCTTTTCCCACAATATTTTCTACCCTGTTGGCCAGTTACTTTTCAAATTACACTCACTTCTAGTTGTCGTCTGCAACTTCTTTCAATTTGGACAAGTCTAAAAATTTGATAAACAGGAAAGGGTTAACTTTGTTAAGAATTGACCAATCACAGGTGTCAATCAAATCATCAGTCAAACAATGAAATCATTCATTTAGACTGGAAGTTAACTTTGAACTCCAGCATTGGCTGCCATTCAAATGAAACATTTTTGTTGGTTTGGCAACTTAACTACAGCTTATTTTGGCTGTAGTTAGGACATCTAGGTCATCACCCAACCATTTTACTTTTTGTGACATGCTACTTGCCATAAGTTTTGCAAGGTCTGACTGTCAATCTACAGGTCCCGGGTTCGATCCCTGACGGCAGCACTCATCCTTTCCGACTATTTGGCTCTCATCAATGGATAGATAATCATAGACCTATGCGGGATAGCAGCTTGAGGCTAGGAAAGGATGTAATGGTAATACTGGTGTGAGAAATACCAGGATTCCATTGTTAGGTGCTCCAGCCGCCGCGATATAACTGAAAGATTGTTGAAAGCGGCGTAAAACCCCATTCAAACAAACAAATAAGTTTTGCAAGATAACCCCATTTTATTTTTGTGACATGCTACTTGCCTCTATTTTTGCAAGATAACAACATTTAAATTGAAAGTGGAACTTCCTGTTGGTGTCAATGAGCAGGGCCAACAGAGTAAGTGGAAGGGACCAGCAAATGGTCAATGAAAGACTCTTTTTAGTCATTGTTGTCAAAATATTTGCTCACTTTTCACAAAGAAACTTCAAAATTATAATGCCTTTTGCTGTAAGGTTATTATTAGTTGAAGTTTAAAAAGACAGTCAATGTCAAATACAGGGACTCATTAATCTTTAGCAAGGACCCTTAGCCCATTGCCAAACAACTCTGCAATTTGACACACTTAAAAAAAAACTAGATTATGTAAGCACTGTGAGAAAGAAAAAAAATCTACTTTTCTCACAACATTGTCTGCCATAAAAGGCATATCTGTTTTATTCTGAGGTAAAATTGAAATATTGGCTCCAAGTTCTTTCCAATTTGGACTTGTCTAAAGAAATTTTGTTTGCTAATGTGTGAAGACCCAATCACTTGTATCCTTCAGGACTCCAAATTTACTGGTGAAGAACTTAACCCTTTAAATGACACTTTTTGATGCCCCTCAAGAAAGATGATTGGGAAATATTGTGTAGTATAAAGAAATTGCTTGCAATAAGCAATTTCTTCATTTTCCATATTTACTACCAAGAAAGTTGAAAAAATCTATAATTTCATAAACTTTGAATTGTCTTCTGCAACTCATTTCAATTTGGACCCATCTTAAATTTGTTGTCTGGTAATGGGTCAAACCCTGAATTTTCATTTACAGAGTTGAAGCAGCAAACAAAGAACTTTCTTGGGAAGATACACAGAGAAAATTGAAACAGAATGATGCTAGAGGGAAATCAGAAAGTAAACAAAGTTATCAGAGACTAGATAAACAACAAACAAACAATCTTAAAGAGCAGGTTGAGGACTTAGACAAGGATACTGACTTTCTGTGTCTGTCTTTTCGATCTCTTCACAAACCTCTTAATGATGATAACCAGCAAAGCGATGATACAGACATCACAATTATTGATGATGTCAAAACAAAGAAAAATAAATTAAATCTTGGTGAAGCCCAAAGAAGAAAATCAATTCAAACAGTTGGAAAAATAAAAGAAACTTGCTCATCTTTGAAAACTAGAAAGAGCAAGTCTGAAAGGAAAAGTCTTGGTAGGGGGAAATTGGTTAAAAAACAAAACAAAACGGTGTCTAAGAAAACAAAAGATTTAAATGAAAATAAAGAATCCATAAAGAAAAGCTCAAAGGTGAATAGAAAGCTGGTGGCTGAATTAGAATACTTGGAAACACACTCTGATCATGATTGTGTTGAGAATGATTGTGAATTTCAAAATGATAATGAGACATCTTACACTGATGGGAAATTTTTGAAAGACTCTCACTATGATGCAAAAAGTAATGCAAAAAGGAGTGTAACAAAAAATAGAAAACGAACAATTCCTTCAGTATTGACAGAAAGCATTGAAGTCAGTCCTCCTAAACAAAGAAAGCAACAAGAGGAAAATAGAGATAATGATTGTTGTGATTTTAACTTCATTAGGGACAAAAGTATTAAAACTTACTCAAGAAATAAAGAAGAAAATAGAAAGTTGCCTACTGTGGAAAGCTCAGATGGTGCAGAAAAAGCTATTGAAAATAAAAAGAAAGCAATGCAAAAGCGGACAAAGAAAACAGACACAAACAGAAAGTCATCAACAGAAGAAAGTGCAGATGAAGATAAAACAACAATAAGCAATATAAAGGAATCATTACAAAAGCAATCAAACAAAGCAGGCAATTATAGGAAGTCATCAAGTGAAGACTACACAGATGAAAATAGGGTATCTAAAGAAAATAAAAAGAAAGTATCTAAAAAACAGCCAAACAAAATAGATAAACAAAAGAAATTGTCAGCTGATGAGAGTTCGAATGGAGAAGATCAGCCCATTGGAAACAGAAAGAAAGCAACACAAAAACAGTCAAAAAAATCAGCTAAGAGAAAAGGGTCTGATGAAATGAGCCATTCTCCAGGCACATCTCCTTTAACATCTAAGATTAGAACTCCAGAGCCTGATACTAGACAGAGTAAGAGAACTTAATTTTAAACCTTGTCATGCTGAATAAAATCCCCTTTAAAATTGCATTAAAATCAAAGGAATGGAAGCGCTTGAATCATTAAGGAAGGGTTAATATTTATTTTAAAAAAAACAAATGTCCAATATCCAATTCTGGCTTAAAAGAGACAAGCAGGAGATGTAGACTAAGATCAGACTGTACATATGTGCAGGCTGATCTTGATCTACGGCTCCTGGCAAGACAAGAATATTCTGGTTTCAGCATGGCAAGGGTTAAGATCTAGAATAGTGAGAGTGATGATAATTCGAAACTGTTTTACTTTCCAAACCTTATGTTGTGAACTCCTAGTGGAATTGATTGATTGTTAGCCACTCCCTCTGCCTGCAACAGGAAGTTTAACCTTAGATATAAAATAATTAATTGCAAAATCTATGGTCAGAATTATGTAACTAAAGTGTGAACTTGTCAGTTGGCTACCTAAATGTCGTAACTAAAGCTAATCTTAATATTATGGTGTTTAAATTGCCAAACTAACAAAAATGTGAATCATAAAAGTCAGAATATAAGTTTATTTCTGGTCTTAAGAAAGATTTGATTGGTTGATCGACTATTTGCTTACCTGAGCACAACGTCCTCAAGGTGAGCTTTTATGATGGTTTTATGAGGGTTGTCAACATTTACCTTGTTAAACCAGTCCCTACCTAAAAAGTTAAAAAGAATATCTATAATTCATAAACTTTAAATTATTGTCCTATAAATTTGATGTCTGGGACTTCTTTCATTTTGGACCAGTCCAAAATTTTGTCCTGTGGTAATGGGTTAACACTCAGATGGGTAACACTGGGGCAATAACCCATTACCAGATGGCAAAATTTTAGACTGGTCCAAATTAAAATGACTTGAAATTTTAGATTTTTCAACTTTGTGGGTATAAAACATTGTGTAAAATGAAAAAAATTGCTTGTTACAATACTATTACTATACATTGTTTACAACCAATTATTTTGGTTAAGGATATTTAACATATTCCCACACAGTGAGGCTTTTGGACGCCCCTCAAAAAAAACATTCAAGAAAACATTGTGTAAATTGAAGAAATTTCTTGTAACAAGCAATTTCTTCATTTTACAATGTTTTCTATCCAGAAATTTGAAAAAAATCTAAAATTCCGTAAAATTTGAATTGTAGTCTGCAACTCCTTTCAAATTGGACCAGTCCAAAATTTTGCCATCTGGTAATGGGTTAAGTATAAAAAGATGAGCATTAACAGCACATGCTTTCTCTTCATTCATGCAGAGGTGTGGAATTCCCATTCCTGACTTGTCCTACATAGGCTTTTCTACTTGAGGACAAGTAGATTTTTCAAGACTACTTGTCTGTGGACAAATAAATGCCAGGACAAATAATGGAATTGATCAAAATAGATCTCAGATTAATTATCCTATTCTTAATATCGACGGATAGAAAACATTAATGACGAAAATGCTCATATCAAGAATTTTCTTCATTAACAGCAATGTTTTCTCAGAATTTATCTGTTAACTTTTTTGTGGACAAGTTCCTTTTGAATCTGGACAAGTAGAAAATCATCTCCTACTTGTCCAAGGACAAGTGGAGAATTTGTCAATTATTACATATATGACCAAAAATCTTAATTTTATGCAATAATTTGCATTCAGCTTCAATTTGACTTCCATAAAGTAAAAAAAAACAAAATGTTTTTCTCGGGATTTATTATTTCCTATTCACTTGCACAGTATTAAATAAGTTGATCTTATGTTGCTTGAATCAATCTTTGTAAATAGAAGCTGTGCAAGTAGTGTAGAACCCACAATAGAAAGTTAATGTTCCAAAGTAATTAAGATATTTTTCAAAAAGAAAAATATGCATGTTTTAGGGTAGAATCATAGTTTTCTTATTGAACAATGGGTTTCATTTAAATGATTAACCCATTTCCACATGGCAAAGTTTTAGACTGGTCCAAATTGAAAGGAGTTGAAGACAACAATTTAAAGTTTATGAAATTTTAGATCTTTCAACTTTCTGTATAGAAAACATAGTGCAAAATGAAAAAATTGCTTGTTTCAAGCAATTTCTTCATTTTACACAATGTTTTTCAAAGTGTTTTTTCTTGGGGGCGTTCAAAAAACGCACTGTGTGGGAATGGGTTGAGAATTTTGAATGTCAGTGCTTTGTAATGTGTTAGATTTACAACAGCATCTTCAAATTGTTTAATCCATTCCAACTTAATCCCGTTTTTTGACGCCCCTCAAGAGAAAAGCTATGGAAAATATTGTGGACATTGAAGAAATTGCTTGTTTCAAGCAATTTCTTCAATGTCCATAATAATTTCTAATACAAACGACAGATATTTTCTAAATTCCAATAACTTGCAAATTCTAGTCTTAAACTTGTTTCAATTTTGTCTATTGTGAAATTTTGCTATGGTGAAATTGATTAAACCCATTTATCCTTTTGCAGTTTCTGCAAATTTCCAAAGTGGTTTATCAATGAGAGTGTCAAGGCGGTCAGAGGTACTAGAAAACATTATGTCAGGCCCACACACAAGAGGTATATTGGTCTTACATTTTACCTTTTTTGTGACAAATCCAAATCTTTAACCCTTTCCTGTTTCTGAAATTTTATACTGTTCTTTATTGAAAGAGGATGCCGACGACTATAACAGTTGGATCTGATTTTAAATGAAACCATCCTATGTGGTAGAAAATGTTGTGGAAAAGAAGAATTTGCTTGTCACAAGCAATTCTTTTTCTGCAATGTTTTCATAAATATAAAATCACAGCAGCATAAAATCCAGGGTTTGTACAGGAAAGTGTTAACCCATTCCCTTACAATAACACTATTTGAAGCCCATTAAGGAAAACAATTGGGAATACATTGTGTGAAATGAAGAAATTCTTTGTTACAAGCAATTTCTTCAGTTTACTCAATATCTTGTATCCAGAAAGTTGAAAAAGTCTCTAATATATACATTGCCAATTCAAAATGCATGTATAATCTAAAAGAACGCTGTAGGATAGAAACATTGTGAGTAATAGATAAATGACTTTTTAAAAGCAATTAGACCACTACTCAGAATTTTGAGCTCCATTTGCTGAAAGCCAATGGGGCTGTTGTCTTAGTGATGTTTGTGTCTGTAAACTTTTCGTAGGAAATCTTTTTCAAAAATGATTGGATGAATTTCACCAAAAATTTATGGGAATGGTCCTTTATTAGCTTTCTTAAAAAAAATTTGATTAGATGAAAAACATGGTTTTTATGGCAAGGTTTATTTCCATATATGGTGTATAGTGACAATTTTTAATGGATTTCATCCAGATTGACCAGGAAAAGCATAGTATTCATGGTCTAAGCTAATTTCCATAAATGGTATTCTTAACTTTGAAAGATCCCTAGAATATTATTTGATTCTATTGAAACATTCATAGGATGTTTGTATATCATCAGTAAATTCCACTTGAAATGGAAGTGGCATGTAACAAGGGACTTTTGGTCATGTTATGATTTAATCTATTTACATTTAGGTGAGCTTTTGTAAGTGTGATGTCTGTCTAAATACCAAATGTTTTAACTCTTGTCATGCTGAACCTGGAATATTACTTTTTAGGCAGAAAGTAAAGAAAAAGATCAGCCTGCTCATATGTGTGGTCTGATCTTAGTCTACACCATCTGCTTGTTCCTTTTAAGCAAGCATTGTTTATAAAATCAGTTTTCAAAAGACATTTTGACCTTCGACAAGTGCCTCGGGAGATTTTGGTGCTATGATTTTAGTGCATTTCTAAACTGGATTATACTAAGTATGACAAGGGTTAAACTCATCATCTAAAACAGGTAATAACTTGACATTTCTTTGCAGATAACTTGTTTAATGATATCAGTATTTCTTGACCCCTTCTTTCAAATCCTCTATTTCATAAACAGGAAGTGGAATTAACATCGAAATGGAACCAATCAAAGGACTGACGCCTTGTATTTCAAAAAAGGGTGCATCAAGGAATAGTAAGGGACGGAGAGTGACTATATGTCCAGAAGAAAATATACATCACTCACTTAGTGCTGATGAAGCTTCATTTCGTAGACCACTTAATGGCAAACAAAGGAGAAGTAGCATCAGTTTGCCTGGTAAGCAATAGCAGTATTCATTAGACTTTATAATGAAGAACAACAATGATTTATGGGATCAGACTGTGTCCATCATTTGTCATGGGACATGCATTCCATGTCAACATCTTGATTGCACTCTAGGGACTATTTTTTGCCCAAATGCCTTCAAAATTAATCAGAATGTTTGTCTGCATAGTATCTTGGCAAAGTTTGACTTTGGTTATCTCCGTTCAAAATCCAGGTCACCAGCTCAATATTTGTCAAGCCCACTTGTGGTAAGCAAGACTTAGTTGTCACTATGACAAATTGGTGTATGTGCGTTAGTCTGTTAGTCAGTCAATCCGAATTTGTCCGGACCATTACTCCTACATTTATGGATGGATTTCAAAATAACTAGGCACAATTCTTTTCCATCATGAGTAGATGTGCCATTTGAAAGAATTTTTGGGATAGTTCCAATTTCAAGGTCACAGCTCTAGGTCAAACACTAAAATTGTGATTGTCAAGAGCATTTCTCCTACAATTACAAATGGATTTCAAAATAAATTGGCACACTTATGCTCCATCATGAATAGATGTGCCATTTAAGAGAATTTTTTGGATAGCTTCAAGTTCAAGGTCAAAGCTCAAGGTCAAACACTAAAATTGTGCTTGTCCGGAGCATGATGCCTACAAAACTTTGCGGGCTCGACGGCAGTTGTCTTGGGACAACTATCTAGTTACAATTACCTTGCTTGCACTCTAAAGGCCAAATTTTTTGGCTCATTTAATTTAATATTTGGTAATAACCCTTGTCTTGGCCAAGTTTGAATTGGGGTCAGTTATGGTAAAAAAAAACTAGGTCAAGTCATAGAAATACCTTGTTTGCACTCTAGATGTCATATTTTAGGCTGAAATGTCTTAATATTTTTTGAGAAAGTTTGTCTTTTAGTTGGAATATTTGTCACTTTTGGAAAGAAATTAGTGCACTAGGTCAATCACATCAAATTTCTAGATAGATGGTCACAATGTTTTTCTCAATAAAATCTTTGTAAATATGTTATTTTATCACTTTGTATGTAAAATTAGGTCACCAGGTCAAATCTAATGAATACCTCTTTAGCTCACCTGAGCACGTAGTGCTCAACTGAGCTATTGTGATCATTATTTGTCCTCGTCCGTCAACAATTTCTTTTAACAACTTCTTCTCCCATACCTTTGGGCTAATTTGAACCAAATTTGGCAGAAATGTTCCCTAGGTGGTCCCCTCTGAAAAAAGCTAAAATAATTGAAATCTGTTAGAAACTCTGGTTGACCATGGCAACAAAAGCGAAATTTTAAAATAATCTTTAAGAACCTTCTCCTCCTGACCCAGAAGGCGTAGAGCCTTGACATTTTGCATGAAGCATCAGTATATTGACCTCTTTCAAAATATCTAAAATCATGACCCTTGGGTCCCAAGGGGGGGGGGGTATAGAATGAAGCGTCAGATCATTGACTTTTCTGAAATTATAATCCATGGATCCAGAGGGAGCAAAAAGTTTCTCCTTCTTTCAAATTTGGCCCTAAGCCTTGAAATTTGTAATTTGGACTTTTGGATCCCCAAATACATAGTCTATTAATGTATAAAGTATGGCCCACTTGTATCATAATCCTAACCTTATCATGAAATTAGACTGTTGAAAGAAAAAGAGTCTTTATCTCGGGTGAGCACCCCAGGGCCAAGGGCCCCCTTGTTTGTATCTATTGGTTACAATTTAGGTTCAAATGTCTTGATATGAAGTCAGAATGTACTTATGAGAGATATCTTATATCTAAAATATTGAGTTACTAGGGGTATAAACTAAGTTGCTAGGTAAAATCTTAACCCTTTCCTGTTTTTTAACTCAGTTGTTTTCGGAGAAGACTCGAGTTATTGTGATCTCCTTGGTGTTGTTTTTTTGGCGTAGGCTTGACAAACTTTAACATTGGTCATATCTCTGATGTTATTGAAGATATCCTCATGAAACTTGGCATGTGTATTGACCATCACAAGAGCTATCTAGACTATCAAGGGGAATAACTCTAAAATCATTTTTTGTAAGAGTTATGCACCCTTTTTTGACTTAGAATTTTGCATTATCCAGCACCTGCAGCCGAGCGTTGGCACCCGTGGGCGGTGCTCTTGTTCAAAATTTTAGACCTGTCAAAAGTCAAAGAAGTTCCAGACAATATAAAAGTTAAGTGCAATATAAAAAGTAACAAACCTAGAGGGTAGAAAATATTGTTGAAAAAGAAGGAATTGCTTGTTACAAGCAATTTCTTCTTTTACCCACACTTTTTTCCCAAGTGTAAAATTGCAGTGATGGAAATACCAGGGATTGAAAAGGAAAGGGTTAAAAAGGTCTTTCTTTTGGCTCAGTTGTCATATTTCCATGGGAAAATTAGAGATTACCTTGTTGTCTCATAAGGCCTATCTGGTAAGAACATATTTCTCAGCAAAATGCTGGTGATTTTTGATATTTGATCACTTGTGGTAAAAACAAACAAACTGGGTCACTTAAAAAAAATTGGGGGGGGGGGAGGATTTGAAGCTCTTGCTAGCAGTAGAGACTTCATTCTAAGGATCAAGTTTCTTTACACTGAAAATTTCCCCCAAGATCAGATTGATACAGGATCACTTGGGAAAAACTTTGAACATTTGGAGGAATTGACTCTGGTAAGCACTTCAGGGTCCTCTTGCTGAGTAGACTTTATCATGTTTTCTGCATCTGTTCCAGGTGATGAAACCAATCTAAAGAATTTTGACTCCACTCCTGTACATATTGCTGAGTATACCAAGACAGAACCTCCGACAACTATCAGTAAATTACCCAAAGGTTATTCAGAGTTACCTATTGAAGATAGACTCAGTAAGTAAACAATTTATACAGCAAACAATATTTAGAGAAAAAATATATATCTAAATATTGTCACCTGTAGAAAGTAGAATCAGTAGGTATATGATATAAACAGCTGTTCTCATGACAAAAACATCACTTTGGGGTAGATTATTTGAAGAATTTGGGGCTATTTCAGTTATCTGGGTGTCATTGTAATACTTTGTTTAACCCATTCCTAGTCAGTGACTCTTTTAGACGCCCCCAAGAAAAAAAAGCTTTGGAAAAACATTGTTGAAAATGAAGAAATTGCTTGTAACAAGCAATTTCTTCAATTTCCACAATGTTTTCTACCCAGAAAGTTCAAGAAATCCCAAATTTCATTAACTTTTAATTGTTGTCTGCAACTCCTTTCAATTTGGACCAGTCTTAAATTTTCTCAAGTGGGAATGGGTTAAAGTTTTACATGCAAGCCAGGGTTGTAGAATTTCCATGCCTGACTTTTCTGACATTGTTGCTCTGAAACTTAGTACATATAGTAAAAACTCTCTGTACAACCACTGTGGAAGTATGGGCACCCTGTTATTAAGACAAAAACTTGGAAGAGTAAATTCTTATCTCTCTAAATCACAAAATGCTCATGATAGCTATTGTGATCACCCTCTATTGGGTGTACATCCAGCATCCATCAAAAATGTCTTAAACAACATCTTCAAAACCATTGGGCCAATTTTAACCCAATTTGGTAGTAATGTTCCATAGGCAGCCCCCTTTAAAAATAGCTCAAAGAATTGAAAACTCTGTGGGGTGTTTCTATACAGAAATATAGAAGGGTTATTTACAACACCATCTCCCCAAAACCATTGGGCTATTGGAAAAATCTAGTTGCATGGTGACAAAATTTAAAAGGATCTTGTGAAATTTAAAAAAAAGAAAATTTTCAACTCATTACCAGACTGCACAATTTTAGACCGTCCCAAATTGAAAGAAGTTGCAGATTGCTAGGTAGAAAACATTATCAAAAAATGAACAAATTACTTGTTATAAGCAATTTCTTCATTTTCCACAATGCTTTCCAAAACTTTTTCATTGGGGGTGTCTAAAGGTGTCACTGAGTGGGAATAAGCTGATTTTCTTCTCCTCCTAAGCCAGAAGGCAAAGAGCCGTTATATTTTGCATGAAACATCAGTATTTGACCTCTTTCTAAATTTTCTAGAAACTAGAAACCATGAGGCTAATTTTCACCGAATTTGGCACAAATGTTTCTTAGGTTGTCCTCTTTTACAAAAGCAAAATGAAAATTGCTGAAATTTTTTGATCCCAAGGTACACAAGGGCCAACCCTCCTGTTATAAAATTTATTTCCAGTATATCCAGAACCAGCCCCAAATGGGCTCCGAAGATCAAAGAGAGTTAGATTAAAGCCTGTAGCTACCTACAAAAATGAGGAAATAATACGGAGATATGAGCCAGGTGTTGGTCTGTATAATCTTTATATATATATATTTTTATAATTTCTTTATTTTACACAATTTTTTCCCCAATTGATTATCTTGAGAGGCATCCAAAAGCATCATTGTATGGGAATGAGTTAAAAAGCAAAGGTGCAGTGAATATTTGCAACCTATCAGGCAAAAATAACCTTGCGAGTGTTCCTGAAAAATAAGCCTGTAAAGAGAATAGATCTAGCAAAGGCTAGCCAGATGTTGGATTCTGAAAATAATTTTACTGTTAGGTACAATCATCAAAGAGCAAAATGGTTCAACCAATGTCAGCCCACTGTCTAAGCTATTTGACCAATTTTCTGTGCTTTCTATGAGGTCCCTTTTCATACCCAGTACAAATAATGTTTTCAGCGGCATACTGGAATCAGCCTGTCTCTCTGTCTGTGTGTCAACTGTCTGTGTACAAGAATTCAAGTAATATAATCAAACTTTAATTGTACATTGATCACATGATTAAGTTTTGAAAGACAGCAATTTGGTAGAAGAATTATCTCCCCTTGAAGTTAGACACTTTTAAACAAGGCAGCTTAGGTTGTGGCAGGAGTATCATGTCAAGTGACAAGTTCTAGTTTTTTGCCCTACAGAGCCTTATTAAATAATTATGTTTTTCCTTTGTATCATTGTCATTGATATCAGATTTGAAAATATCTGATATAATTATTTTGTATTTGACATAGCACAGAAGTGTGTCAAGGGTCTACTGAGCTTTTGAGATACTTGTCAACCAATATCTGTATCTGTATCTAGGTATTGACCTGGTACTAGGAATGTTTTTAACCTGTTCCCATACAATATTTCTTTTTCGCCCCTTTGGAAAACATCTGGAAAAATGATAGAAATTTCTTCATGAACAACATCGTTTTCTAGAGATAAAGAACTTAATCTGATAAATGGAATAGTGAATGTCGGCAGTGCTCAACTACTCCTACTATACTGGACAGATTGTTCTGAAATTTTCACCAAATGTTTGTCTTTATGTGACCAAGTGCATATTATCAGTGTTTCTGATTCATGGATTCATCTTGCAAAAAGGAGACTTAATGTCAAAACATTTGTGTGCGCAACAATTACAATTCTTGACAAAATTGGTGAAATTTTAACCAAATGTTTGTCTTCATGTGACATAGCATATATTATCAGGTTATTTTTTTATGCCCCCACCACTTCATGTGGGGGGGGGGGGCATATAGATTTGCCTTTGTCCATCAGATGGATAGAACTCATTTAGGAGAAGTGCAGTGCACAAGAACCACAACTCTTGCTTGCATAATTTTGGAGTCATTGCCATTTATTATTTTAAAGGCTTACATTTTGTCTGGAGCATATCTCTGAAAGTATAATAGCTATCAATTTGAAACCTGATAGGTGGATAGACCTCATTGAGGAGAAGTGCATTGCACAAGAACCCCAACTCTTGCTTGCATAATTTTGGAGTTATTGCCATTTATTATTTTAAAGGCTTACATTTTGTCTGGAGCATATCTCTGAAAGTATAATAGCTATCAACTTGAAACCTGATAGGTGGATAGACCTCATTGAGGAGAAATGCAGTGCTCAAGAACCCAAACTCTTGCTTGCATAGTTTTGGAGTCATTGCACTTAGTTATTTTAAAGACTTACATTTTGTCTGGGGCATATCTCTGAAAGTATAATAGCTATCAACTTGAAACTTCACAGGTGGATAGACCTTATTGAGGAGAAGTGCAGTGCACAAGAACCACAACTCTTGGTTGCATAATTTTGGAGTCATTGCCATTTATTATTTTAAAGGCTTACATTTTGTCTGGAGCATATCTCTGAAAGTATAATAGCTATCAATTTGAAACCTGATAGGTGGATAGACCTCATTGAGGAGAAGTGCATTGCACAAGAACCCCAACTCTTGCTTGCATAATTTTGGAGTTATTGCCATTTATTATTTTAAAGGCTTACATTTTGTCTGGAGCATATCTCTGAAAGTATAATAGCTATCAACTTGAAACCTGATAGGTGGATAGACCTCATTTAGGAGAAGTGCAGTGCTCAAGAACCACAACTCTTGCTTGCATAGTTTTGGAGTCATTGCACTTAGTTATTTTAAAGACTTACATTTTGTCTGGGGCATATCTCTGAAAGTATAATAGCTATCAACTTGAAACTTCACAGGTGGATAGACCTTATTGAGGAGAAGTGCAGTGCACAAGAACCACAACTCTTGGTTGCATAATTTTGGAGTTATTGCCTTTTGTTATTTTAAAGGCTTACATTTTGTCTGGAGCATATCTCTGAAAGTATAATAGCTATCAACTTGAAACTTTACAGGTATATAGACCTCATTGAGGAGAAGTGCAGTGCACAAGAACCACAACTCTTGCTTGCATAATTTTCGAGTTATTGCACTTTATTTTAAAAACTTACATTTTGTCTGGGGCAAATTTGAAAGTATAATAGCTATCAACTTGAAACTTCACAGGTGGATAGACCTCATTGAGGAGAAGTGCAGTGCACAAGAACCATAACTCTTGCTTACATAATTTTGGAGTTATTGCCCTTTGTTTCTTTAAGAACTTATATTTTGTCTGGGACATATCACTGAAAGTATAATAGCTATCAACTTAAAACTTCACAGGTGGGTAGACCTCATTTAGGAGAAGTGCAGTGCACAAGAACCACAACTCTTGCTTGCATATTTTTGGAGTTATTGCACTTTGTTATTTTAAAGGCTTACATTTTGTCTGGAGCATATCTCTGAAAGTATACTAGCTATCAACTTGAAACTTCACAGGTATATAGACCTCATTGAGGAGAAGTGCAGTGCACAAGAACCCCAACTCTTGCTTGCATAATTTTGGAGTTATTGCCTTTTGTTATTATCAAAGCTACCGATGGGGGCATCTGTGTCCTGTGGACAAAGCTCTTGTTTGGCTGGACAGGCTGAAAGCCAGCGAGCTATTGTCATGGCATGTCAGTTGTGCGTCCGTAAAACTTCTACTTTAAAAATTTTCTGCTCAGAAAGTACTGAACAGAATTCAACCAAATTTCACAGAAATGATCCTTGGGTGACCCTTTATCAGATTCCTTCAAAGATTTTTAATCGGATGAAGAACATGGCTTTAATGGGCAGGGCTAATTCCATTTATGGTGAAACCTTAAAAAATCTTCTCAGAAATCAGCTGATAGATTTCAACCAAATTTTACAGAAATCATCATTTGGTGACTCTATATCAGATTCCTTGAATTTTGATTGGATGAAAAATATTGCTTTAATAGGTGGGCTAATTTCCATATATGGTGAAACCTTTAAAAATCTTCTTCTAAGAAACCAGATCATGGATTTCAACCAATTTAACAGGAATGATCAATAGATGACCTTTAATTAGATTTCTTCAAAGAATTTTGCTTGGATGAAAAAATGGCTTTAATGGGCGAGATTAATTCCCATATATGGTGAACTATTAAAATCTTCTTCCCAGAAACCAGTAAACTGGATTGCACACACACTTTGAAAAGGTATGACTCTTTGCAGTTCTAAAAATAGATCAAGGCGGTGCAAGGATGTTAGACTGGTAGAAAGTAGGGTTCTGTCTTATTGGTTACTGTGTTGGATAAAGAAGATAAAAGCTTATTATTATCAAGGGAAATGTGAATTATATATTTTAACCCATTACCAGACAACACAATATAAGACTGGTTCAGACTGAAAGCAATTGCAGGTAACAATCTCAAATTGTTTGAATGAAGAATATCTTTGCCTTTTAGAATAAAAAACATTGTGGACAATGAAGAAACTGCTCATAACAAGTTGAAATTGACCCTTTAACTCATTACATCACAACAAAATCTTTGACTGTTTCAAAATTCAGAAAATCTTTACCTTGTAGGGTAGAAAACATAATGGACATTGAAGAAATTGCTAGTTACTGAAGCAATTAAATCTTTAATGTCCACAATGTTTTCCAAAGCTTTTTTCTCGAGATGTTTAAAAAGCGGGATTTAGTGGGAATGCAAATGCAGATACTTGTACTTTATTTGACATGCTTACTTTCATGTTCCTTAACCTTTCAATCAAACCTGACATTGTAACAAATGTGGATTTTAAGCTTATAGCTTAGCCCATTCCCACACAGTGACACTTTTTGACACCCCTTCAGAAAAACAATATGGGAAACAAATGTGTAAAATGAAGCAATTTCCTCATTTTCCACAATATTTTTTACCGGGAAAGTTGAAAAATAAACTTTAAAGTATCATCTACGACTCCTTTCAATTTGGGCCAGTCTAAACTTAGGCCATGTGGTAATAGGTTAAAAACTCTAAAATCAAGGATGGTAACTCTAAATTCATTTTCATTGTGATTTTGTGACTTTTTCATCTTAGGTGTATTACTAACCTCACACCTTTAAAATGTTACAGCAAAGGTTCAGGTATCTGCATACAAAATTAGTTATAAGAAAACCAAAAGATAGTTATTGCAATAGTACTCTCATATTTACATTTCAAACAACTGAATTAACTCAATACTTAACATTAAACCCATTCCCAAACAATAAAATTTTAGACCAGTGAATATAATTTGGTTTATATTGAATTCCAAAAATCATTATTTACCTAACCAGTACAGTCAGGCCTGTGGAGCAATATAGGCACTCAAGGGCCTCTAGTTTATTCAATGCTATATCAGTGTTTGTTATAGGATTTCAAAAATGTGGGGGATTAATCGAAAAATCTCCTCAATTGAGAAATGTTTGTTATTTTATGCTCTTTGTTTATAGAAAAAAAATCCCCCACTAATGTTGAAAATATGAGGGAACTTGGAAAAAAGTGGAGGATTCCCCCAATTTCCCCTGCCTAGAATTAACACTGCTACATCATGAAAAAAGGAGAGTTGCTGTCAAAATTCTTGTGTGCTTTTCTACTCCTACAATTCTTGATGGATTTTGATGAAGCCATTATAACAATTTTGTTTTTTGTTTTATATTTTCTAGGTGAAGTGATTGTTGGTGTTAAACCATCCATGGAAACAGTTTATACCAAGAGAGAAGAAATTAAGAGGAAGAAGAGACAGTTTAAACAAGCATGTAAGTTGTATATTTATAAACTTACATTAATCTGCTTAACACAATTTCTTCCTTTCTAGCACAAATCTCTATTTTTTTCAGGCCCCAAGAAAAAGCTTCAGAAACTATTGTAAAAAATGAAGAAAAAGCTTGTCACAAGCAATTGCTTCATTATCCAAAATGTTTTCTACCCCACAAGACAAAGATTCCTAAAATTCAATCAACCCTTTATTGGCATATGCATCTTGAAAGAAGTGGTAGTAGACAATTTTAAGTTCTTGAAATTTGAATTTTTTTGTTTCAAGGAAGATAACATCTGGGAACTGAAAAGAAATGTTTGGTAATAGCAATTTCCTCTTTTTACACAATACCTTCCAAAGCTTTTTTTCTTGGTGGTTTTGAAAACTTTGTGAGAATTGATTTGAGGGGTCTGAGTTCAAAGTTTGCTGTGGGCTTAACCCTTTCCTGTATAATCACTGATTTTTACGTCCTTGTGATTTTATACTTGGGAAGACATTGTGGGAAAAGAAGAAATTGCTTGTAACAAGCAATTTCTTCTTTTTCCACAATATTTTCTACCCTACTAAATGGTTATTTTTCAAATTAAAGCCACTTTAAATTGTCGTCTGCAAAACCTTTGAATTTGGACAGGTCTAAAATTCTGCAAATCAGGAAAGGGTTAAATTAATGATTTGATCAGTCAATCCTGATTCCATTCTTAGCTCATCTGAACACATGGGAGTCAAAAATAAGGTCAGTAGGTCAAATCTTAGAAAATCGTAAACCTATGTGGGATGAGCAGCTGGAGGCTCAGAAAGGTTGTGGTGGGAATGGTGTGAGAAATACCAAGGATCCATTTTAGGTGCTCCAGCCTCTGCAATATGACTGAAATACTGTTAAAAGTGGGATTAACCCCTGTACAAACAAACTAAATCAACAATAAAGATAGGTATTATTCCATAACTAGTGCTTCTAGTTATTTCAGTTCTTTGATTTGAATATAAATCTGGAAAAAAAATCAGCACCACAAGAGTCAACATTCTTAGATCTATACTATTTTCAGTGAAGAAAGCCACAGAAGGAAATCAGAAGAAGCCTAAACGCAAGCTGTCAATTCATGTTGACCTACCAAAAGATTTGATGCCAAGTGAGAGTGATTTAATCTCAGTTGTCAACCCATTTACAAGGGAGGAAGATGAAATAGGTATAGATACATTCTTTCTCAAAATGTTACAAGATGATTTTTGTCAAGCCCTCTTGCAGTGAGCGAGACATAGTTGTCACTTTGACAAGTCGGTGTATATGCATTAGTCCGTTAGTTAGTGTGTTAGTTCGTCCGAATTTGTTCAGACAATTACTCCTTCATTTATGGACGGATTTCAAAATAACCTGGCACAATTATTCTCAATCATGAGTAGATGTGCCATTTGAAAAAAATTTTTGGATAGTTCTAATGTCAAGATCACAGCTCAAGGTCAAACACTAAAATTATGGATCCATCATGAATGGATGTGCCATTTGAAAGAATTTTTGGGATAGTTCTAATGTCATGGTCACAGCTCAAGGTCAAACACTTAATTTGTGTTAGTCAGGAAAGGATGTAGTGCAGAGCTGAATCTAGGGCGCGGGATTGCGGGATTCACGATTTTAATTAGTTCAGGACGCAAAAAACATAAGGCCGTGCGCCACTTGTCACGCACGTTTTAAAAGGTTGGCGCATTGTTAATTCAGCGATGCAACGTGAATCCATTTAGATGCTCTTGAGAAAACCCCTGAATTTCTATTGCATTGTGTAAAGCTGTTTATACGTACCCTTGAATAATCTATAAATAGAATCCCCAGTCAGCTCCTCCGATAAAGTTACACTTCAATGGGTAATAATGTGTAGGAATTCTAAGGCCATAGAGTCGTAAGTGATATCACTACACATTATAGATAAAGCTTTATTTAATCGGATTTCACATTTCTTTTCGACACAATACAGTCGACCCCAGCTTCCGAAGTCGTATTCTCCATCAGGACCTAAGACAGAATAGTTGTCGGATAATAAATGAATAAGAAGCAGATACGAAAGCTAGATATTATGTCTGGTGAATAGATTAGTGTCACAAAAATTGGAATGATACACAAAGAGTTTGATAGTCTTTAGGGGAATTTTAATTTTCTCTTTCGGGTATTTCATTTATTTATACATGTCCTTTGTAAAAATGTGTCAATCAAAACATCAATTTTCAACAACATCTGAATATCGTCGATAGGCGGCCGAGTCCTTGTGAGTACAACTTCACTGAAGCTGTAGTTACGATATTTTGGTCGCATATATTACATTGAGTGATGCCATGGTGATCCAGAATTGTTCACATTTCATATTCTCTTGATTTGCAATAGTAAATACAGCAGCCTGTATGTCAAAGGTTAACCGGCGGTGGGATGGGACCATATTTAAAGCTCTACCAGATCCCTCAAAATTGCTCACCTTGATAACTTATCTTATAAAATGAAGGAACAATGAAAAAAAAAAAACGTGTGTTTCCAAAAGATCTTCTTTGGCACTTCTGTTTTGTGTGCCTTTCTTTTTAGGGTAGTCAGAACTTTAAAAAAAAAAAAAAGTAATTTCCGCATGTGGCTCAAATCTGAAACATTGGCCCACAATTTGAAATGTGATGGGGGAGTTGGCCCACTTTTATGAAAAATTAGATTCAGCTCTGTAGTTGTAGTACTGGTGTGAGAAATACCAGGAATCCATTGTTAGGTGCTCCAGCCGCCGTGATATGACTGAAATACTGTTAAAAGCGGCGTTAAACCCCATTCAATCAATCAATCTGTGCAATCCCAGATTTTAGAAAGGAATAAAGAAGGATATCTTTCAAAATCTTCTCCTAAATCATAAGGCCTAGTGCTTTGGTGTTTAGTATGTATTAATGCCTGTTGACTCTCTACCAAAATACTTCAAAGAATAACCATACTCTGGAAATCAGCTCTAAATGGTAGGATCTTCATTATACTTATGATTAAATCTTAATGAGAAAATCTTTAAAAAATCTTCTCAAAATGATTAGGTGTATAGCTTTGATATTTTGTATAACTAATAAAGCCTTGAGCCATTATACTCAGGGGGTTATATAGGAACATCATGGTCCTCTTGTTGGTATGCAGTGTCTCTAAGGAGACCTCTACCAAGTTTGTTCATATTGTGTCCCTGATATCATATTTTGGCCTTGCTTGGATACATACATTTTTACCTACATTATAACAAAGACGGAAAACCTTCTTCTCTAAAACCTGAAAGCCTATAGCATTGTGTACCCCAGAATTGACATACCAAAGGGGTTTTATGTCGAACCTGTTTTGGAAACAAGAATAAATTGTGTTCAAATATTCAGCTTACATATTAAGTACATTCAAATTTGACATGCACTAACCCTATTATGTGTTTGATAGTTTTGAGCTTGATTATAAGCAACAGAATTCATCCTGATCTATCTCAATCTATTTATGTCACTGAAGATGGGTGTATATTGGTATAATCTTATCGTTCCCGATGTCCCGCCAACTGTGATTCACATCTTGTTAATACATTGCCTCTTTTGTTTATTATTATATGTTATTGAAATTTTGAAAGTATAATTCTAGTCATCTGACCTTGCACATATTAACAGGATTTTGCCTTTTTTGGCTGCCAAACAGAAAAGCCAGGCTTAAGGCAGTTACGACGGTTTGCATTGACCCATCAATTTATTTTTGTCGAGCCTGCTTGCGGTGATCGAGACATAGATGTCACTTTGACAAGTCGGTGTATGTGCCTTAGTTATAGTTGGTCCGTCCATCTGTCCGTCCAATTACACTTACAATTAGGATGGATTTCAAAATAAATTGGCACAATTATTCTCCATCATGAGTAGATGTGCCATTTGAAAGAACTTTTTGGATAGCTTCAAGGTCAAGGTCTCAGCTCAAGGTCAAACACTAAAATTGTGCTTGTCCGAAGTATTTCTACTACAATTAGGGATGGATTTCAAAAAAACTTCGCAAGATTATTCTCCATCATGAGTAGATGTGCCATTTGAAAGAATTTTTTGGATAGCTTCAAGTTCAAGGTCACAGCTCAAAGTCAAACACAAAAATTGTGCTTGTCCAGAGTATTTCTCCTACAATTAGGGATGGATTTCAAAATAACTTCGCAATATTATTCTCCATCATGAGTAGATGTGCCATTTGAGAGAATTTTTTGGATAGCTTCAAGTTCAAGGTCAAAGCTCAAGGTCAAACACTAAGATTGGGCTTATCTTGAGCATGATACCTAACAAATTTAGCGGGCTCGACAGCAGTTGTCCTCGGACAACCATCTAGTTTTAAAGAACAGATTCACAATATCCAACTAAATACACTGCAACTCCTCTATAACGCTACCGGGCACAGCGCTGACTCCATTATAACGCGGGGTCGGCTTGGCTCCCAAAATTTTGGAGGGGGGGGGATTTCGGGTTGCAGATGCTGAGATACGATGTTATACTGATTTGGCCGCGATTTTTTCATCCCGTCTTTGGCCCGCTCGAAGAAAAAGGGTTGCACATAAAAGTCGATAATTACCCGAAGCCAGGTAAGTTTTTAACACCTTACGTGGACGGTCCTGGTCATTAATGCATTACTTCAGAGGTAATTGCTTTGTTTGATTGATGACACGCGTAGTGTTTCAATTTACAAAATCAGTTTGATTGTTTGGTCTTACTGTTTGACATTGAGATGATCAATGCCTTAGGTCTTTTATATTTTTTAAATCAATAGAGAATAGGCACGCACCTCGGTATCCTTCAGTTACAAACCTTGAAGGTGGTGCGATTAAAATATCAGACTGTTTCACTCTCAGCGTTCCTAATTTTCTTCAGTCCCCGGTAGGACGTGTTCTTAAAGTAGTGCGCGAGCGTGAAATTAGACAAATTGACTTGAGCCTACTATTTATATCACTTCATAGTTTGCTGGTATCCGGAGCTCGTAGAAGATAGTGGCTTCAAGATAAAAAGGCAACAATGTGCTTTGAAAACAATCAGTCGTAGTTGCTACGTTTTCTCTAAATACAGGAAATACATGAATTTGAATTGTAATTGTCACAATATCGAAAGATTCTTATCCGAAACGGGATAGATGATATAAGTAGATTAAAATAAAAAACCGATATTTTTCCGCATTTCTTTCAATAATCCGAAAATTTAATGCCATTCTGTATAATCGAACTCACGGCAAAAAACTCGTCGACAATTTTGAAGTCAAGGTTTTTCGGGTACAGTTTATTTTATTCTGAGGGAGGAAAGGTGATCAAGGTGCCGCCGCCAGATGTTCAGCTATTTTTGGGAGAGTTTCCGGAGTTGACACGTGCCAGACGCGCACCCCGTGAGAATTCTTGCTGACCGAATTTTTCATTATGAAACCAGACATTTCGCCGTCTCGGATATTTTTCGATTATTATGACCTTCATTTTTACGATTAAAAGTTAGCCGCTACAAAGTTTAATCCAGTTTTGTATACGTGCAACTGGTCGGTTTAAATTCCCGATTTGTAAATGACTAGGTTCAGATAGAGTTCTTTGTCGGTTTATTGTTACCGTATTTTTAACAATGGTAAAGAAATTAGACCAAGTCCATTACCGCGAAAGAGGTTCGAAGGTCGATCTACGCGACATTTTCTCAACGCTTCAGTAACCCCAGGTGTTCAACAACTCGTCGGTCTCCAAGGAGACGTCGCTATGCGGAATACTTAGATTTTATCCCTTTTGTCTAAGGATGAAAATATTTACGTCCGTGTAAAACTAAATTCAATTAGATTAATGCCGACGACCATCATAATAATAAAACGTGTCTCGGGTTAAAGTTCTAGCTCCTTAATATTGGAAGAAAGAGAACCACAATTTATAGACCTGTAGATATTTACGGATTATTCAATCCTGATAGACCGGGAAGGTAAGGTTAGAAATTAATTCTCCGCACGCTGAATTTCGTCGGTTTCTGCTAAAATCTTGTAACTACAGTTGTTGTTTTTCATTTCCCGACTAGTAACTTGTATAGAATTTAACTTGTTACAGGAATTTTATCACGAATTATCGGGTGTTTAGTTCCGATTCCGACGAATGAAAATTTCAGTTACGGCGGGGGGTGGGGGGGGACAGTGTTATAGCATAATAACTCCACTTCTTCCGCTGTTTCATTTCTTGGACCCCACCAACAGCGTTATAGTGGAGCTGCAGTGTATAAATCACTTACTTTCTATGAAAAAAATTCTCCTTCAAAACACAACAAAACACAAATAACCGTTACCTTCCATTTTTATACAACTGTCGAAGACAGGACGTATTATGGGATCACCCGTTGTGTCCAGGTGTCCGGCGGTGTCCACTTCTTTTTCCAGAGCATAACTCTGTCACCGTAAGTCCGATTGACTTTAAACTTGGCAGTTATATTCTTCTCATCAATACGGAGTGCAGTGCTCAATAACCATAACTCTACCTGGCCTATTTTTTGAGTTATTGCCCTTTGTTGTTTTTCATACTTGAATCTTGTCCGGAATCTTGTCCAGGCGTCCGGCGGTGTCCACTTCTTTGTCCGGAGCATAACTCTGTCATCCCAAGTCCGATTTACTTTAAACTTGGCAGTTATATTCTTCTCATCAATACGGAGTGCAGTGCTCAATAACCATAACTCTACCTGGCCTATTTTTTGAGTTATTGCCCTTTGTTGTTTTTCATACTTGAATCTTGTCCGGAGTATATCTCTAAAAGTATTATAGCTAGGCTCATGAAACTTCATTGGTGTATAGATCTAACCAAGGGGGAGTGCAGTGCACAAGAACCATAACTCTACCTGGCCTATTCTTTGAGTTATTGCCCTTTGTTGTTTTTCATACTTGAATCTTGTCCGGAGTATATCTCTAAAAGAATAATAGCTAGTATCATGAAATTTAATGGATGGATAGAGCTCACCAAGTTGGAGTGCAGTGTACAAGAACCATAACTCTACCTAGCCTATTTTTTGAGTTGTTGCCCTTTGTTGATTTTCATACTTGAATCTTGTCCGGAGTATATCTCTAAAAGTATAAAAGCTAGAAACATGAAATTCCATGGATAGATAGAGCTAACCAAGTGGGAGTGCAGTGTAAAAGAACCATAACTCTACCTAGCCTTTTTTTGAGTAATTGCCCTTTGTTGTTTTTCATACTTGAATCTTGTCCCGAGTATATCTCTTACATGGATGTATAGATGTCACAAAGTGGGAGTGCAGTGCTCAAGAACCATAACTCTACCTGGCCTATTTTTTTAGTTATTGCCCTTTGTTGTTTTTCATACTTAATCTTGTCCAAAGTATATCTCTAAAAGTATAATAGCTAGAATCATGAAATTTCATGGATGGATAGAGCTCACCAAGTGGGAGTGCATTGTACAAGAACAATAACTCTACCTGGCCTATTTTTTGAGTTATTGCCCTTTGTTGTTTTTCATACTTGAATCTTGTCCGGAGTATATCTCTAAAAGTATGATAGCTAGAATCATGAAACTTCATGGATAGATAGATCTCACCAAGTGGGAGTGCAGTGTACAAGAACCATAACTCAACCTAGCCCTTTTTTTGAGTTATTGCCCTTTGTTGTTTTTCATACTTGAATCTTGTCCCGAGTATATCTCTTAAAGTATAATAGCTAGAATCATGAAACTTCATGGATGGATAGAGCTCACAAAGTGGGAGTGCAGTGTACAAGAACAATAACTCTACCTGGCCTATTTTTTGAGTTATTGCCCTTTGTTGTTTTTCATACTTGAATCTTGTCCGGAGTATATCTCTAAAAGTATGATAGCTAGAATCATGAAACTTCATGGATAGATAGATCTCACCAAGTGGGAGTGCAGTGTACAAGAACCATAACTCAACCTAGCCCTTTTTTTGAGTTATTGCCCTTTGTTGTTTTTCATACTTGAATCTTGTCCCGAGTATATCTCTTAAAGTATAATAGCTAGAATCATGAAACTTCATGGATGGATAGAGCTCACAAAGTGGGAGTGCAGTGTACAAGAACCATAACTCTACCTAACCTATATTTTGAGTTATTGTCCTTTGTTATTTTTCATACTTTGTTTGACAAAAAATATTCATTCAAAATAACCTCAGTTCTATTCAAACCCCCAGTTAATATTAAGCAGTGTGATGGGTGTATCTTGTGACAATTTGGCACCTTCTTTCAAATGCTGTGATAGACACAAATATGAATTTAAGATGGTAATTTCTAAAAGTAATCAGATAATTTAAAATTGTGCTATCTTATTTAACATAAAACCAAATATCCACTTATCTAAGTATTGATGCATTCACATCAAATTATTGTCACACTTTTCAAACATGAAATTGGTAGTCATTTGGTAGTGTGAAATTAATGGTCATTTTAGATGGGTGTAAAATTTAGTAGTCCTAATTCAGAATACAGGGGTACCTTCTTTACAGGGCTTTACAGGGGTAATTCATTCTTTTAGAAATCTGACTAAATAGTGGGTGCCTGCATTTCTGGGATGTTCAAAAGGAGGGTTTTACTACACTAGTTGACTTAAGTTGTGAATTGTATGATAATTAAACTGAATTTCCTGAACAACCTTTTGTTTTTCATACTGTAATGCTTATTATGAAGTTATTTGTAAAGTTGGCCTGAGTGGAGAAACAGCCTTATCCATTTCTAGGACAACCCTTGAATACATAATATTGTTTTTCAGACTGTATTGCTTGTTACGAAGATATTTGTAAAGTTGGTCCTAGTGGAGATCCAGCCTCTTTCACAGACCCATACACGATCTCTGTGTACTTTGATCAACCTTGTATGTCTAGTGGTATAATAGAATTAAAGCCTCTAGCAACAAAACCACCTAGTATTGTTGGGGAGCAAGCAGTGGTAGGTGTACACTTTAACCCTTTCTTACACAATCCTTTACATCAATTTTACATTTATCACAAGAAAAGCTTTGTAATACATTGTGGAATTGTATGGTTTCTTCATTATATAAAAAAATCTACCCTTAAAGATTTTTAAGATCAACCTTGTTTATCTAGCATTGTGATAAAAGTAGGAATGTAGTTAGGCAGATGTAAGTCTGAATTTTTTATCAAAATGAAGTCCTATGCTGTATATACTCATTATACCCTTAACTCCATTTTCAGGGTACCGGTATATAGAAGTTGAATATTTGGTTTGTAATCATGAAACCTGAGACAAAATCAGTATTGGGACACATTGGGTCAAAATGAGGTCATGAGGTCACTATGTCAAATTATTTAAATATGTGTGCTCTCTAGCAGCCTCATTATACCCCCCAAAACTATGTTTGAGGGGTATAAAGGAGTCAGCTTGTTGGTCCGCTGTCCGTCAGTCTGTCTGTAGCTTTTTCGTGTCCGCTCAATTTCTCTACAACTATTGGACAGATTTTATTCAAACTTCACTGATATAATCAGTATGAACCAGATGTGTTCTAATTTGGTTACTGTCCATTGATCTTTGATGGAAGTATGGCCCTTTGGTGAAAAATTGTGTCTGCTCAATTTCTCGGCAACTATTTGACAGATTTTACAGAGCTCCAGATAGAATGCGTATCTGCGTAATTTACGCAACAACTTGGCCAGGATACGAATACATTTTGCAAGAGGTGCGTACAAGTACACATTTTGATTGAGAAAAACGCATTTGGTCATGGTCATTTAGCGTATTGAGTCTGAACAATAATCACGGAAAACAAATAACCTTGGAAAATCCAACAGTTTAAAATAGATTTTTGGTCCATAAAAATAGCATGCCGAGATCACATTTCCGGGTATCCCATGCGAATATAGCCAATTAAAACCAGGGAATCTTGGGGAATACCTATTACGTCACAGCCGATCGCAACCGGAACAGCACTCGGCAATTCCGTAGATTGGCCGAGAGGTATATCGAATGGTATCGAGCGGTGTTTTTGCATCGGCAATCCTCGGGTGATCTCCGAACAGTCTCCGATCTAGCTTGGTGAAGCTACGGAATTGGCCGAGTTGTGACGAGTGGTGTTTTTGTCCTAATTTTGATGAATCGGTAATCTCCGTCGAGTTAACAATACGGAGCAAATGATGTACTCGATTTTAATTGGTTGATTATTGTTAGGTCATAAAACATGTCTGCATTACTTCGTCAATCAGAAATGGCAACCCAAAAGAGTTTGTTTTCTTTTTTTAATCGCGAAACAAGTAAATCTTCCCCTGAGCAGGTAGTAAAGACAATTTTGTCTGAACTTTATTTCTGATGTTTCCACACAGGCAAAGAAACCCCACGACGGTAATCTCGTCAAGAAAAAAACGATTGATAGTTGGAAAAAAGGCTTTCCGTGGTTAGAATTCATGGAACCCGAAGGCGAAAGTTGATAGTTCCGGTTGGGTTGTACGCTCTGTAAAGAGTATAAAATGAAATCAATTTGGTCAAAAGAAGGTACCCCTAACATCCAAAGGTCCTCTATTGAACGCCATTCAGATTCAGAGATACATGGCGGAGCTTTACGATTGTCACTTAAAGTCAAACCCCCTTCCACTTCTGACATGTTACCAGACGACGTTGTTGCCAGCACGAAAGTTTCTGACCCTGACTTATTCTTGATAAGGACAGTATACTGGGCTATGAAAGAAGAACTCCCCCTTGGCTGAATATACCCCTCGACCTAAAAAGCAAACAAAGACTTGTGATTGAAGCATGTCCATCAGTTATTTTGTTTTGGACTACTATCCTTTAAGTGATTCTTTGAATTATAACACTATAAAGGAGAAATTGCTTATTACAAGTAATTTCCACAATGTTTTCTTACATCATATCAATTGTTATCTTGTAAATTTTTGTTTATTCAGAATAGATCAAAATTTAAAAGGTGATAATGGATATAATGTAAGATTATCCAAATGTCTTTTGCAAATATCTTTTGAGTTTAAAAGGGTTAAAATATGCTTGTTCTGTTTTCTGATAATGATTTAAAGAAAAATCATTGGCTTGTAGAAAAAAAATTAAAACTAAAAATACTCATTGGGTTGTAATTCTATTATGAAAATACCCCTCGAAAAAAATTCTGAGGAGTAAATACTCCTTGCCTTCAAAAATTATCTGGAGCTCTGATTTTATTCAAACTTCACAGATATAATAAGTATGAAGCAGAGATATGCATATTCTATTTTGGTTATGGTCCATTGATTTTTGACGGAGTAATGCCCTTTGGTGAAAAATCATGTCTGCTCAATCTCTCAGCAGCCATTGGATGGATTTGATTCAAATTTCACAGAAAGACTCAGTATAAGTCAGACATGTGCATATCCTATTTTGGTTATGGTCCATTGATTTTTGACGGAGTAATGCCCTTTGGTGAAAAATTGTGTCCGCTCAATTTCTCAGCAACCATTTGAAGGATTTGATTCAAATTTCACAGAAAGACTCTATATATTTCAGACATGTGCATATCCTATTTTGGTTATGGTCCATTTGATTTTTGACGGAGTTATGGCCCTTTAATTAAAAAGTCCATTTTTTGGCAGATAGCACTAGCCAAGCGCTGTTGGGGGTATTAGTCGGCTTTGAAACAATTTGTTGTTTTTACCTAAAATGTCTTCGTATTTAGTCAGAGTGTTTGTTTTCATAATATCTAGGTCTAGTTCAAAATAAGTTTGCATTGGGTCAAAAAATAGGTCACTAGGTCAAATCTGTGGAAAAAATTATGTGCATTCTAGAGGTGGAACTTTTTCCGCAATGTCTTGATATTTGGTCAGAAAATTATCTTCTTTATACCTTGGTTAGGAGAGATTTTGCATAACAGTGGGTGAAAAGTAGGTCAGGAGATCAAATCTTTGAATGATTATCTTTAGGATATCTTGAACAAGTTGAACAATGGGTAAGCTGGGTTCGTTAAGTAGGTAACAAGGCCAAATCTTAGAAAGTCTATGTGTGCTCTCTAAAAGCCTTATTTTGGCCAAAAAGTCTTTATATTTAGCTAGATTGTTTGAATGATATTTAAGAAACACTCTGCCCCCAAAACAGGAATTCTTTAGAAACGGGTGATTTCTATAAAATTTTGACCTTGACCTTGATGAGATGACCTTCCCAGTTGCGCCTTGTTGAGACCTATCATACCAAATATTAGCATTGTAACTTAATCAGGGTTGAAGTTAAGAAAATGTTTAGTTGGCAGGTTAAGTTTTGCAGACAGACAGATGGACAGACAGACAGACGGACACCGGTAAAACAATATACCCCCGATCTTATCGAGGGGGGGGGGGGCATAATAAAAATAGATATTTGGTCCTATTGGCAAAAGTGTAGGTCACTTGGTTAAATTAAAGACTACTTTGTTTGCACTCTAGAAGCTTTGTTTGAGGCTCAAATGCCTCAATATTTGACTGAGATGCTTATATTTAATATAAGTTCAATATTGGGTCATTTGGGGTACTAAACTCTTCACAATGTCAAAACTCTGTATATAGCAAAGAGGCTACACCTGTGGCTCAATTATCTTCAAACTTGGTTTAAATGTTATTTCCATATGACATATCGAAGACAGAATTTCGATATAGTTTTGCCTTGGATGAAAAATTAGGTCAATCTTGCCTTTTTATACGCCCTTCGACGACGGGACGTATTATGGGATCACCCGTGGTGTCCGGGCCTTCGGTTGTCCGGGCGTCCAGTCGTCCGGGCGGTGTCCACTTCTTTGTCCGGAGCATAACTCTGTCATCCCAAGTCCGATTGACTTTAAACTTGGCAGTTATATTCTTCTTATCAATACGGAGTGCAGTGTGCAATAACCATAACTCTACCTGGCCTATTTTTTGAGTTATTGCCCTTTGTTGTTTTTCATACTTGAATCTTGACCGGAGTATATCTCTAAAAGTATTATAGCTAGGATCATGAAACTTCATGGGTGTATAGATCTCACCAAGGGGGAGTGCAGTGCACAAGAACCATAACTCTACCTGGCCTACTTTTTTAGTTATTGCCCTTTGTCGTTTTTCATACTTGAATCTTGTCTGGAGTATATCTCTAAAAGTATAATAGCTAGAATCATGAAATTTCATGGGTGTATAGATCTCACCAAGGGGGGTGCAGTGCACAAGAACCATAACTCTACCTAGCCTTTTTTTGAGTTATTCCCCTTTCTTGTTTTTCATACTTGAATCTTGTCCGGAGTATATCTCTAAAAGTATAATAGCTAGAATCATGAAATTTCATGGGTGTATAGATCTCACCAAGGGGGAGTGCAGTGCACAAGAACCATAACTCTACCTAGCCTATTTTTTGAGTTATTGCCCTTTGTTGTTTTTCATACTTGAATCTTCTCCGGAGTATATCTCTAAAAGTATAATAGCTAGGATCATGAAACTTCATGGGTGTATAGAGCTCACCAAGTTGGAGTGCAGTATACAAGAACCATAACTCTACCTGGCCTATTTTTTTAGTTATTGCCCTTTGTTGTTTTTCATACTTGAATCTTGTCTGGAGTATATCTCTAAAAGTATAATAGCTAGAATCATGAAATTTCATAGATGGATAGAGCTCACCAAGTGGGAGTGTAGTGTACAAGAACCATAACTCTACCTAGCCTATTTTTTGAGTTATTGCCCTTTGTTGTTTTTCATACTTGAATCTTGTCCGGAGTATATCTCTAAAAGTATAATAGCTAGAATCATGAAAGTTCATGGATGGATAGAGCTCACCAAGTGGGAGTGCAGTGTACAAGAACCATAACTCTACCTAGTGTATATTTTGAGTTATTGTCCTTTGTTGTTTTTCATACTTTGTTTGACAAAAAATATTCATTCAAAATAACCTCAGTTCTATTCAAACCCCCAGCTAATATTAAGCAGTGTGACGGGCGTATCTTGTGACAGTTTGGCACCTTGTTGGTTATTTGTTGCAACTGACTGTGATGAGTGTTTCAGGGCCAATGGCCCTCTTTTTTTTAACCCATTACTGTTTTTCAAAATTTTAGACCTGTCCAAGTTCAAAGTTTTTGCAGTCAACAATTTTAATTAGTTTTTATTTGAAAACAGATCGTTTAGTAGGGTGGAAAATATTGCGGAAAAAGAAGAAATTGCTTGTTTTCGTAAGTATAAAATCTTAGGGACGTAAAAATCAGCGATTGAACAGGAAATGATTAATGATTATCATTGAGATCATGGTGAACTTGCATGGATAAAGATTTAGTTTATGTCTTGTTATTCTGTTTGCTTCAAATATGTGTTTTTACTGTAATAGAGAGAGATTAAACAGAGTATTTACCTATGTCTTTCAGTTTGAGAAGTTTACTATTATAGAAGGAAAAGTATTGGTCAAGATTCAAAACTCAACAACTTTATTGGAGACATTGGATTCTTTCTTTGTGCCTTGTGGTATGTTGTCATTTATTTTCGGAACAAATATGGTTTCATTTGAAAAAAATATTTTTCTACCAAACCAAAAGACAGCTCTGATATTTGGTATGTGGCATCATCTAGTGGACCTCTATCAATATTGTATGAATTATAACCCCAGGGTCAAAATAAATCAAAATAAATCAGTTCCTGGAAGTCACAAGTGTAACATAGGCTTATATGGTGAAAATTTCAAAAATCTTCTCCCAAGCAGGAGGGCCAAGAGATTTTATGTTTGGTATGGAGCATCATCTGGTGAATTTCTATCAAGATTGTATAAATCATGGCACATGAGACAGAATTATCCCATTCCCGGACATCACAAGTTTTACAAAGGGCTTATATAGTGAAATTTATAAAAATCTTCTTCTCCCAAACAGGAGGGCCTAGAACTTTGATATTTGGCATGCAGCATCATCTGGTGGACCTCTATCAGGATTGTACAAATTATTGCCTCAGGATTAGAATTAGCCCAATCCCTGAATGTCACAAATTTTCATATGATTATATTGTGAAATTTGTGAAAATCTTCTTCTCCCAAGCAGGAGGGCCTAGAACTTTGAAATTTTGTATACAGCATTGTCTTGTGGACCTCTATCAAGATTTTACAAAATATTGCCCTAGGATTAGAATTAGCCCAATCCCGGATGTCACAAATTTAACATAGGCTTATTTAGTGTTATTTGTAAAAATCTTCTTCTCCTAAACAGGAGGGCCTAGAACTT